>JALAZF010000565.1:3345000-3657517 GCA_022829125.1 Lathyrus tuberosus
TTTTGTTTGTGTTGATTATATGAATGCATGAAAAGGAACAACGCAATTGTTTCATTTTGAGCACAACTACCTTAGCCAAATAGTCAATTCACCTTGTGAGTGTGTGAGAATTTGTACCCCCTTTGAGCTTTTTAATCCATGTTTTTATTTGAACTTAATGCTTGTCTATGAGTATTTAGTTCACTTATTTTTGAATGGATTTTGTTTTTTCTTGGACCTCAACTATGTGTTGTTGTATGGATTTTTTCCTTGCCTTAGAAAGTAGGGAGTATTCACATGATGATGTGGTTGAATTCAAGTTGGGGAGAGAATGGTTGTTTACTCATTGGTTGGATTCTATGAGGATTGAAAAAGAAAAGAAAAAAGAGAAAAAATTATGAAAGAGAAAAAGAAAGAAAAAAGAAGAAAAAGAAAAATCCTTGAAAAAGGAAACAAAAAGAGTTTCAATAATTGTGCTAAATAAGTATTGTGTGTTGTGTAACACTTAGGATGAAAGAAGAAGTTTGATTGAAATTTTGTGTTTGAACTTTTGTGAGTTGATCACTCCCTTAGGTTTAGGCAAGTTTTTGTTTCAATTACCTTTAGAAATTTCCCCTTGTTTGTTTACCCGACCACGCTACAACCTTGAAAAGCCCTTGTGATTCTTGCCTTTGTATTTTCAATGTGAATTTGTAGATGTATGCATAATTTAGTCTTTTGTTTGCATGAGTGTTGTGTGAGTGTAAAGTACCTTATTGTGTGTTTTCATCTACCGATGATTGTTTTTACTAAGTGTGATTCACTTTGGAACTTGTGTTGTTTTAGAATTTTTGGCATGATTTTTGTATTTTGCATTTGTTTCGTGACTATGTTGTCGTCGTAGTTTAGTGGTAAGTATTTACTTTTTGTGTGTACCATTTTCATTTGAACCATTCATTCGTTTTTGTTTTTCAAAACCTGTTGATTCGTCATTCTTTGGATATTGCTTGTGCATTTTCAAGTTTGTTTGATTCTTGTTTGTGGACAAACAATTAGGTAAGTTTGGGAGAGTTTGATAAGTGCAAAATGTACCTATTATTGTATATAAGTTTTGTTGCACTTATCGATACTTTTTGTCTATATCGTGTGAATAAACCCCACTTTGTTTATAATTACGTATAGTTTACGTTTTAGTGAATATATTGCGTATTGTGTAAATATTACGTAGTTTAATTGATTTTATCTCATTTTTGTAGGTATTCAATAAAGGATATCTTGCCATATTCTTGAAGAGCATGGAATAATCTTTCCAACACTTCAAACCGTGCGTAAATCAGAGTTTCGGTGAAGAAGTTGTGGTAAAAATAAGGGCTGGTTTTCTGTCTTGTTCGCACTGCGAACTGGCAGCGAGCATTCACTTTGCGAAGACCAGCGAAGGCCACAGCGAAGAAGGCCAGAAAGAGGCAGAGGAGAAACAAGCCAAAGTTCGCATTGCGAACCAGTCAGCGAGCATTCGCATTGTGAATGGTTCGTTCGCACTGCGAACCAACGAAGGAAAGCAAAGGCGGTTTAGCAATCAGAGGCACTTGAAGTGCCATTTTTTGAGTCATTCGCACTGCGAACAGTGCAGAATTTGCAATGTATATAGTTCATTTTTCAGCATTTTTTAGGGATGGTTTTGGGGATTCTTGCTCCAACTCCATCAAACTTCATTTTTTCAGTAGATTAGCTTAGAAAACAACATGGAAGCTTGCATGTGGATGATCCGAGGTGGATTTCTCATCGATCGGCTCCGACAATCCGTGAAGTGTTTGGTTCATTTCTGATTTTTCTTTATGTCTTTCTTCTATGTTGGATTTTGTATATGTATTGACTAGGATCTCATGTATATTTGTCGCCCATGGCGTTGTATAAAACTTGCTTTACAAATATTTATTGGTGATTGCCTCTGATTTTTGCTTTATGCGCGGGGTTTGGGTTGCGTTAGAGATAACCATCGCAAACTTCGATTAGGGATGATTGTCTGTTAGTTTCTGGATTCTAGAGATAGATTTAGAGCTAACAATCTTCAATAGGCGTCGAAGCTTAATGCCTTCCGTGTTTCGAGGCTTCGCTCGCGAGAGTGACGAAGAGAGTGACACGGTTGTTATCTCAACTGTGCGTTAGACATAACCTTTATTGTGAGCGATGCTGGGTGATATTGAGGAGTATTGTAGATGGAGTATAACTGGTCGGTAAGTTTAAGTTTGTGATGAGTGATTTATATGCATTGCCGGACGAGTTTTTCTTGCTGAAGAATGAATTTGTTTTTATGTTTTAATGTTTACTTTTCTATTTTCTTGTTTGAAACCATTTAAAACCAAACTCATTACCGCGAGAGACTGTCGAACGACATTCTTTCCCTCGAACCGATCTCTGTGGACACGACATAAATCCCGGAGGGAATTCTTCCGAAAATAAATATTTTTGCTGCTTGCCCTATTCTGCATTCAACATTAAGCCACACTAGAAATTGTTCTTCAGACTCTGCCACCAGAAGCTAGCAATGAAGCAACTCCAAGTGTATCTTAGATAAACAGATTCTAATTATTTATGTACAAGAACAAGAACCTGCATAAATAAAACACACATCAAATAAACCATTGTTCTTTTAATACTTTTGTTATCATCAAAACTAAAAGAGAAAATATCAAGAAAAAATCTTGTTCTAAAAAAATGAACAAAAATTGCAAGAGAATGAATGACATGTAAGTTGTACAGAGCCTAAGGTTCATAAACATATTATGTTCTAGAAAAGCAATAAACACAAACCATAGCAATGCAACTTTCTTTAAACTTTTCACACTACCATAACATTTTCTTGTTGAAACAATCAAACTTGAACAATCACAACATGTATCCTCAAGCTAATAAAAAATAAAGCTTGAGACAAAACACAAAAAATTTCTAACAACTTAACAAAATTGAATCAAACTAAATAAACATAAAGCTATACAAACTCAAAAACCGTTGGGTTGCCTCCCAACCAGCGCTTGTTTCACGTCGTTAGCTCGACACATTTATTTTGCTTTGCTAGTAACTTCCTCACAGACATGCGATTATTTTCTTTAAAGCACAAACCTAAAGAAAGTGTCTTAACCAAACACTTGAACAAACATAACGGAAAATAATTATATACAAGGAAGGAAAACAAATGCAAAACAAGTATATGTACAGGCATATATACAATATAGACAATTATGTACAAAGATTAGAAATATAGAAATTATTGCAATGCGATTCAATATCAAAACCAATCCCTGGTAACGACACCATTTTGTTGGTGCAGTAAAGCGGCAAGAAAAAATTAAGTTTGGAAGAATTCAGGGATTTATCGTCTCACAGGGATCAGTTTGAAGGAAAGAATGTCGTTCGACAATCTCCAAGTATCTAAGCTTGGGTTTGAAATAGTTCTCCAAGCGTAACATGAGGAAATTAAAAGCATAAAAGCAAATAAATAAACACATTCTTTAAAAAGGAGAAACTCATCAGGAGTTGCATTTCCGTATACCCATCATGTACAAGAGAAAACATATCGATCAAATGTATTCACCCTAATACTCGTCAAAAACCCCACGTATCGTTCACAAACAAGGGTTATGTCTAGGTCGACACACACGCGTGAATATTTAGACCATTTCTCATAGCCAATAAATCATCATCTTAGGTCGAGTTTGAAAAGTATATGTCTACAGCGATCCAAACCCATTAAGATAGATATTAAATCAAAGATAACATCAATTAAGATTTGTAAAAGGGATTTTATACAAAGATCCATATATGAACATACAATCTAAGTAAACATACATACAACAACCCCAACACAATGAAAAATACAAAGTGAAGAAGGAAGAAGAATAAATTTCTCACAGTTTGTCATCTCTGATTGAACTTCTCACGGTTTGTCATCTCCAATTGAATTAAGATTTGGCTCAAAATCATCTAGATACATCATCCATGTGTTATTTCTAAGCTAAAACTATTAAAGAATATGGTTATGATCAATTGGGCCCAAAGGTTCCCAAAAGATAACCTAAAAAAATCTGAAAATGTGACTTTACAGGCAAAAATGGGTTCCCGTGCTCGCAGTGCGAACTCCGGTTTGCCCTGCGAACATACCAAACATAGCTACTGCAAAAACAGTGTTTTTCCATGCTTCTGGCCAATTTATGTTCGCCTTGAGTTCGCAGTGCAAACTCTTGGTGAGCTCGCTCGCCTCCAATTCGCACAGCGAACATGACAACAAACTCAGAACTTGTTTTGACCATAACTTGATAATCGTAACTCTGTTTTACGCGCGGTCAGAAACATTGGAAAGCTTATTCAATGCTCTATAAGAAAATGACAAAATATAATTGCTTGTATACCTACAAAAATGAGAGAAAAACTATCAAGCTCAAATATATGTACATGATTACGTATATTACACACTATAATGTAATCTACATAAAACATACACTAATGTTGAGGTTTATTGGTATAATTAAGCTGATAAGTGACAATTATTTACACTCAAAATCACTATAATTAAGCACTTATCAAAGCCCCCAAAGTCCACCTTGCCGACTCTTTTGTTGTCGTTTCTGATGTTTTTCTAGTTGGACCCTTGGACTTGTCACTTCTTCCTATATATCCAAACCATGTTTCTAGACACGTATGGATGGAGGGGTAACATAGTTCTTTAATTATTATTTTAAACATTTGTGCTATAAAATTTTAATTTGCTGACAATGAGGTTTTTTTATAGTACTGTGATATGTTGATATGTATCAACCATGGTAGGAAGATTGCAAAGTTATTGCAGCTTAATGGGTTAGGGTTTTAGGATGTCATGTATGCATCTGGGATGTGATATTTATGCATGATAGAGTATGGTTATATTAACCATGGTATGTTGTCTGCTTTCACGGAGAGATGTCACTCATAAACTTCTTCATTCCATCTTCCGATCAGTGAGATGTACATCACATTTGGTGTTTTTCATCCATCCTACATCTTTTGGTCACATGAAAGTTATTAAACTACTTCAGATGCAGTAGACCTAAGGCACTAGAGATGATAGTGACCTATTTGGGAACTGACCCAAGTGATGCCCAAGAGGCGATATATGACACTAGAGGATGTCATGCTAGATTTTCATTCCTAGAAATGTTGTATAGATACCATCTAGATATTGAAGTGGAGGTGGATGGTGATGATACATAGGTTTTGTATCATAAATTATGTGCATTGAAGGTATACCTCATGTTTTTGGTTGACACGTCCATATTTGTAGATAAAAGTGTAACCTATGTTGATGTCATCTATCTCAGATACTTCATCAACTTGAATAAAATTTATGAGTATAGTTGGACGACTCTTGTTTGGTTTACATGTACTCCAAGTAAGGTGAAGCTTGAATATGGAAGACTAGACAATTAATGGGAAATAACTATATATTTATAGTAATGTCTTTTCACCTATAGCAAATATTTCATAATACTTGAGCTACTCACTTACTAATATTTCATATGAACCATTTTCAGGCATGGATCCACCAGAACTTTCCACGTCTCTTTAGTTGGGCATGTGTGAAAGAGTACTCTAAGGAATTTCCATGTACTTGCTCCATCATCCCGCTCAGAGGAAATAAGTCGATCGAGCCGTTTAGAGTTTATCTTGACCACATCATGACATATGATATCTACTTCATGCAATATGTCAATCATTATCAGATACGACCCTTGTATGTTATAGCTTCATACTCCGACTGTTTGGCTTGGGGGTCACGAATGATGTACCCATATTTACATGAGCGTGTCATGCGATAGTTTGAGTATATGTATGGTATCCCTAAATCCCCTATTGAGTATACTCCTCCCATTATCACTCGCAGAGATGTTGCTGCTATATTTGAGGCATTTTATGATCATCTAGTCCCTATAGATGTACGTCGTGTTCGAACTCCTCAGCCTTAAAGTGTGGTATATAATTATATCCAATGGTTTTGTTCCGGACTGGCCCAATGACTAGGTATGGGCCAATCCACTTATGTTCCTATAACGGCCCAATTGGCTAAGCCCAGCCAAATTTGGGAAGCATTTACCTTTTTGCCCCTCTACCGGGCAAGGATGGTCGGATGACCCCAAGGGTCAGCTGCCCCCCCCTCGGTAGTTCCTGCCCGTCACGCACGGTTCCACCATCCAGAAACAGTCATGACGCTCGTGCCCGTAACTGCGCCTCTGCCCGTGGCAACGGCTAGTTCTGGGCACCTCTGCCCGTCCCAACGACTAGTTTCTGGTAGTTACCTATTCTTCGGGAAACGATTATCTCGCCCCGAAAATAGGGACCAATGGCCAAGCGCTGGGGGCACTATAAAAATCCTCTCATTTGAGAGGGTTAGGTATTCTAAATCATCCCACGAACACATACTTTATACTTGCTCTCTCTTTCTCTCTCTCTCTCTCTCTCTCTCCTGATTCTTACTTTAGCATCGAAGTGCCTTGCAGGTACAACCCCCTCCTTATCTTTCAGACCCAGCATCGCAGACGTCATCTTTGGCCCACTTCAGGTTCTGATCAGCCGTCAAGATTAGTGGCGCCGTCTGTGGGAACTTCTGTTATCCCCGTCTTTCTTCCATCGTAGATTCAAGACCAAAATGACCCTCTTTCCAAGATTCCGATCATGGCAAGCCAAGATCATGTTCATGATGCTCGTAACTCTGTTTTTCTCCCCGTTAGCAAGACTGATACTAACGGAGCTGCACCTTTTCTTGGGGGCGACGCCCATTAACTGCTGAGAGATGGGGCCACCGCGTCTCCCTCCCCTGCTCGCGCTGATCATGTTGAAGACCAGCCCTCTCAGGACCACCTGCCTGTCCCAGTTCCGCCCAACGCCGACCCGGCCATGGCAGCTCTCCTTGAAGCCCTCAACAAAACCAACCTCTTAATCCTCCAACAGAACGCCAAGATTGGAGCCCTAGAGGATTCCAACCGGCCAAGATCCCCTCCGCCGAGGAAAGAGCGCCGAAGATCTCGAAGCCCACCTCCCCGACGGGAAAGAGACCATCGTGCACAACTTGAGCCAAAGTCCCAGGCCATCAGAAAGTGTGACCACATCTCCCCACAGAGCCAGTTTTCCCCAGGAACCAAGAGGACTATGAGGGACCAGCGTTCGCCTCCGCCCAGATCCAAGGGCCGGGCACGAACCCCGTCTCCTCGCAGAAATCACCGTCCTATTCTTGAGCAAAGTACCCGCTCCTCATCATGGTCCAGTAGCAGCAGCGACGACGAGTCTCGAGGCCTGTTGTGTTAGGAAATCACAGCCATGCGCCTCCCCAAGGGACTGGAGAAATCACCGTCTGGTCACCTATGACGGTACAACGGATCCTGACAAGCACATCGACAATATCGATGCTTTGCTCGACTATCATGGCGTCCGGGGTGCCATCAAATTTAGGTTATTCCCTACCACGCTCAGAAAGGGAGCGATGACCTGGTACAAAAAGCTCCCCGACGAATCCATCACCTCGTGGAGACAGTTGGGGAGAATGTTCTCCAGACACTTCACGGCATCCCGCCGCCACCCGAAGACCGAAGCCTCCCTTGAGGCCATAATTCAAGGGAAAGACGAGCCTCTCTGAGCCTACATAGAGAGGTTCAATAAAGAAGCAGTCAAGGTCTCAACGACCGATGACATGAAGAAGTTCTTGCTCGAGCGAGGACTTCGTACATGTACAGAATTTGCCAAAGTAGTTGGCATTGAAACTCCGAGGACTCTGGACGCCTTTCTTCTCAAGGCGCAAGCATATATCCAGTACGAGGAGAAAGAAGCTGCCAGCTCCGCCCGGGACTCACAACACCAAGAGAGTGCCTGGGCCTCCAAGCACGATGACCCCTCGACATCTCGTTGGGGAGATAGAAGACGTGAGGACCACCCCCGGGAGTCCAGGGACAACAAAGGACCCTCTGGCCGCTTCCTTGAGTATACTCCCCTGACCGTCTCCAGGGAGAAAATCCTCTCTGAATGTGCCAACGCAGAGTTCAAACAAGCAGGGGTCCAATTCCCTAAACAGATTTCGGCCAAGCCAAATACTAATAAGTTGAAATATTGTCGGTTCCACAAGAGCCACAACCATACAACCGACGACTACATCCACCTAAAGGATGTCATTGAGATACTAATCAGGGACGGGCACCTGAAACAGTTTCCCAAGAAGAGGGAAGCTCCACGGCAGGACGCCCAGGAGTCTAAGAAGGTCGAGGAAGAGGTGTCTTCCTCAGAAGAGACGAGCCTTTAGGTCGCCATGAGTATATTGCGGCCTGAGAATTTCTACATCCCCGAGGGACTCAACGTTCCCCCTTACTTTTTTGCGCATAGCCCGTGGGAGACCTTCCCCTCCGCCATGTTCATCTCCGGAGGGGGCTTCAACAAGATTACTGTGGGCTCCGTCAAAAGGAAGTTCGAGCATCTTCTTAGCATGAGCTCAACAAGAGTACCACGCTCGACGAAGTCCGAGGATAATAAATCCCCATCACCTTCTACCGGGAAGAACTCCTCGACGGAGCTCCCAACTCCAACATCCCTCTGCTTGTGAGAGCTCAAATGGCTAACTTTGATGTTCGCCGAATCCTAGTCGATCAAGGCAGCTCGGTCAACATCATGTATTCGCAATTGTTTTCCACCCTACAGCTAGATGAGACTCACATAACGCCTTACGTAGGCTCTGACCTACAAAGCCCCGGGGATACGTAGAACTAATCGTGACTTTCAGATCTGTAGAGACGGCCAGGTCTATTAAAGTCCAGTTCTTGGTCATCGACTGCCCCTCTCTCTAACTGTGCATCTTTGGGCGGCCAACTTTGGCCGAATTGGTGGCCATACCGTCAACCGTGCACCTGAAGATGAAGTACTACACTTCTAAGGGCCTGGTTGCCACTCTGCACGGGGACATCAAAGCAGCAAGGAGATGTTTCGAGGCACCCACCGAAGGGCTGAACACCATTGCCGCCAAGCCGAAGACTTCCAGCAATTCAGCCCTGCCCAGTGTAACACCCTCCTAATCCCCGTAGAAAACATATAATAAATCAGAGTAAATAATTATGCCATTCACTCAAGGGTGTCACACATAATCATAAAACATCATACAACACCTGTAATGCTCATTAACACTTGAATAATTTCATGCTTTTCAAAAACTTCTCTTAGCATATAGAAGCGGATTCAAATTAATCATAATTGACATAAAGAGAGTTTCATGCTCATCACATTAATAAACGATACTTAGGCATAAAAGCCAAACTTCATACAATTCAAATAAGCATAAAAGCATAAAGTAGAGTACATGGTGTATCTCTAAAACATAAACCAAACGATCCTAGTGTTACATGATCCAGGCCCGGCGCAAGGGGCGGGCCACCTAGGCTGCTGCCTTAGGCCTCTAATTTAATTTTCAATATTATATTGGGGTCATATTATGATGTAATCAAGTGAAATAGGAAAAGTTGTCTCTTTATTACTGTTGTGTAATCTCTCCAATTTTTTATCTTAGTTTCTACGGTTTAGAAATAAGTGCATGTGAGGTGCATTTAAAAATTTTAATGCTAGGCGTTTTTTTGTTGTTAATTTTAATTTTTTATTTTTTTAGTTTATTTTTAATTTTTTAATAAATACAACTTTTTGTTTTATTAAATGTGAATAATAAAAACAAGGAATAAAATATATTATTTTATCATTATATTATGCTATCATCTCAATATCATTTACAATAATGGGATTTTTTTTCTTTTATATATTACAATTTTTATTTTATTTACATTGAACTAATATTTAATAAATAATTTTTATTTTGGAAAAAATAAATAAATTAAATGTAAATTTTAAAATTTACCTTAGGCCTCTGTATGTGTCGGGTTGGCCCTGACATGATCAGAGCACGACTCGACCTAACATAAATAAAGACACTAAACAGCTGCACCAGCGACTACCTCGCACTACGAGCAACTCTACTCCTCGGTACCTGAGCGATGTCGTACAAAACATCATTCCAACAGAAGGGTGAGAATTCACATCAATATTGAAATTATAAGACAATGATTAATGTAAAGCATGTAAACATAAATACAAACAATCTCACAATTCAATATTCGTCAACAAGTATCACTCAAGTAACTGCACAATTCACAATTTCCCAATTAAACATGTCACATACATAGACATACTTCCACATAACAATCATATATGCAATGTGACTCGATGCAAACTCAATGCAACTCATGCCATGTGGTACCAACACTTGTTATTATTTTTTGGTTTTTACACTTAAACCGAGTCCGTCTCCTAGACCAATAATAAACAAAAGCCCGTCCCCTAGGCTTTAAAACCCCACTCTAGATTTGGGACAAGTCACTAGCTCTCATGGAACTAGCAAGCATTGACTCTTGACACAAATGATGTGTATGCATTCCACAACCATATGCAATTAAGACCATTCCCTAATCTTAATATCATGCATATCTCAAATAATTCATGATACTTGAATTATCACACAATTGCACACACAAACACATTTTCATAATTAAAGTATTCATACTTTAAACGTCATCGCCACAATCAATAATTAATATACAAGAATCGGCTCGATCCAATCACAACTCACAAATACAATTACCGATTAAATATAGACTAATTAATCAATCACTAACAAATAATTCCAATATCCAATAATATTCCACTATTCAATAAATAATCAATACTTTAAATAAACAATTAATCTTGAAATAAATAATTCATACTTGATAAATATCATTCAGTGAATGATGAAAAATTGGTAGACTTTGCATAATTTTCTAGGATGTGAATCTCTCTCTCTCTCTCTCTCTCTCTCTCTCTCTCTCTCTCTCTCTCTCTCTCTCTCTCTCTCTCTCTCTCTCTCTCTCTCTCTCTCAATGTGAGTCTTTCTTTAAATAATTATATTGTAGATATGAAATATCAACCACTATATAAAAATTAAAAATTAAATACTTTTTTTTAACTACTTCTGGCCCTTATAAAAAAAATACTTTTAAATTTACTCTATATTTGTATAATATATTAATACTCTCCCCAGTTTTTATTCAAAGGTGATTTAATAGAAGTAGTCATTACTCAATAACTAATATCAATCTATAATTGACGTTGCACCTTTTAATAGCTAATTTGATTTGATTATTTAGTCAAGTAATTAGATTTGGAAATCATGTACATTATCCCCTGGCTCTTGTTTCATTTAAAATTCAAAAATAAAAGAAAAACAAACTAACAATTCAGCAGAGAGAAAAATACCAAAACACAAACCACAAGTAAATATTAAAATAATTGTCATACAACTATAATAAGTAGAGTGTAGTTAACGTTGGGCATTTGTGAAGGATTAAGCACACACTGCTGCTGATTGAGGTGGTATTTGCTCTATTAAAGTGGTACACGCTTGTCGTGCTTTGATAGGGATTTTGAGCAACAACACTCTATTCAAGCACATGGTTTAGAACAATGGATTTGGCAAAGACCAACGTTATCTGTCGCGGTGAGAATTGGATACCATAGTTATTGATTAACTAGGATCACATTTCTTTAAATGTTCACCACCGACTTTGATTTATTCAAAGGAAAGGTTCAAGGTCGGAAAAAAAAACCTAAAAGGGGAGGGGGGGAGATCTAAGGTTCGGGGGTCAGTTACGCCTAGGGAAGGTATTAGCATCCTAAACGTCCGTAGTACTCTATGGGAACCTCTTGTTAGTATTTATGTTATTCGTTACTCGCTTGCTAAGGATGCTATGCTAAAGGCTGTTATTCTAAAGGAGAGACCCTAGGGGTTAGTATCTAAGTATACTCGACAAGGCATCGCACCTTGTACCTACGTATCCCAAGGGGAACAGAATCAGAGTATGCGTAGTTCTGAGAAGAGGAACTTCTTGACGGGGTCAAGGTTCCAGAGGGAGGTAAAGTCTAAGACAAGACCTTACATAGAGTGTGGCGACTCTGAAGTTGTAGGTTGGTTGTAAAAGGGGTAGGCTTGTAAACGTTCTTGGCGAAACATTTACTCGGAGTACGACGACTCTGATCCTAAGGCTAAGATACTAAATGTCTACGGCGAGACGTGGAGTACGAAGACTCCGAATCCTAAGGCCAAGGGTTCTAAAGTTAGTCTTATGACGTTTGAGTCAATATTAGGGTACCTTTCCTTTGGAATTAAGGGGACGACTAACTTGGATTAATTATGCGCACTAGCAAAAGGTGAGCTAGTATAGTGTATGATGACCAAAAAGGTTGAATGCGATGCCTAAAGGCAATCGACTTACATGGGTAGAAAATGGGCTCGACGTTGGATCGAAGATTTTTATGTTTTGAAAGGTTTAGAATAAAATTAACAAGCATACATCAAGATAAGCAATAACAAGGCATATCATCAATCACCAACAAGATGAAAAAGAACACATAGGCACACACTCACGTGAGGGATTCTAACGGGGAGCGGTTTATTGAGAAAAGAGTTGATAACTTTAAAAGGGAGATTATAAAAGGTTTTATTGTATTGAGAATTTATGTTAAAGGTTATTAATTAATTTGAAAAAAAAAAAAAAAAGTTTCTTATTAATAAAAAAAGGTTTTAATTATTAAAAAAAGTTCTTATTATTATGTAGTTTAAAGTTATATTAAAAGAGTTATTTAAAGAGAAAAAAAAAAGTATTTCTTATTAATTAAAAAAGAGTATTTTAATTTTAGTATTTTAAAGAATAATAGTTTTTATCATAAAAAGATTTTACTAATTAAAAGGTTTTAACAAAAAGTTCTAAGTTTATTTAGTTAGTTATATTTTACTAAACAAGATTTTTAATAAAATAGTTATTTCAAAAGGTAAGAAAAACCTCTACACACTTATTATTACTTTAAGATTAGCTATGTTTTAAAGAAAAAATTAATTTTACTGACAAATTATTTGTAAAGCTCTGATTAATTTTAGGTTATTTTAAAAAAGATTAATTAAACGGGGGGACAAGGTGTTGCGAGGGAGAGAGGGTCCATCGTGGACCCTCAAATCTCAACCTTCTGATCTAACCACACCATAATCTAACGCTTAAAACGCAAAGGGTGTACGGTACGGTGTGAGGAAGTGTGTATACGTGATGCGTGAACAATGAAAAAAAAACGAGAAAGAAGCAAATGACGCTCCCAAACGCCCTCGTCTGAATCTCTCGCCCTCTCTCGCTTCTTCTCTCAACCTTTCTCTCGCCGTCACTCTCTATCTCTCTCGATCAAACATTCAAAACAAATCAAAACCCTAACCCCCGGCAGTCCCAATACCCCGATTTCACTATGATTGAGAGTATTACATATTACAAATTGATGATTCAAGCAGACAGAAAAAAAGAGGGTGGTCGGCGATGACGATGAATGGATCCTCCTTCAGGGATGACTCTTTCTCCTTACCTCCTTGTGTGCTTTGCTTGCTTTATGTTGTTCTTTAGTTTTGCCTTTTTCTGGATTTTTGATGACGGATCTCATACAGTTTTTCTTTATGGTATGTTGACGCGATTGTTGTGAGATGATGATGAACCAAATGTCTTTTGAATCTCTGGTTTCTCTGTGAGTTTGGTAAATGGGATTTTTGATGGTTTTTGGTTGCTGTTGTTCTTGCTTGTGAAGTTTTCTCTGTGTATCTCTTTCAATTTGTATACCTTTGAAATCCTATGATATCTTCCGTGAATTTGGCGTGTAGTATGTATGAAAATGGTGTGAAATGGTTCTCTGAGTGTTTCTCGGTCTGATACTTGTTTGTGTGTGATGATGTTTTGGTTTGGTATGTTGGTAGATTCGTGTGTTATTTGGTTTGAGGATTGATTGTGAATTTGAAATATGCTCTGATGTGAATTGTCCCCCTTCTGCGTGTTATGTATGTCTCTTTTATAGGTGATTTGAATTAGAACACCTTGTTAATGATAATGAAACATTTTCCTTTTTGGTTTGGAAACTGTCTGATACGGTTTGGAATGAGCTTTAATGTTGTCTAAACATGTTAGGTTTGGTTTTGGAAGGTTTTTGAATTGTTGGGGAATATGTTCTGATCTTGACCACGATTATGTGATGGATAGTTTCCTTCTCTTGTTGGATTTTGTCTGTTACATGTTGTGATTTTGTTTTGGGAATAACATAACTCTGCTTTGATCATGTTGGAGCTTTTTTTGGGAAAGTTTTCGGAATGTTAACACTGTCTGATATTGTTTCCATAGTTAGGAAGTTTTAAAATGTTGTCAGAACATGTTGGTCTGAATTAGGGAAGTTTTCAAACGATGTCTGCTACCTGTTTTTGTGGGTGTTTGATTGTGTTGAATGGAATCTGATGTTATGATTAAATGACAATAACTTGCTTCCTTTCTTGTTCAGACGTGTCTACTCTTGTTCTAATCTATTTGCTCAATTCAATCTTTATGTCTGATCAAAATTTTGAATAGGCTTGTAATTGGTATGGAAACACTTTAATGATGTTTGGCTCTGGTTTTTGGACAGGTTCTTGACTCTTTCTTTGACAAATTTGAAGGCGAACAACCATATTGAGGACTTCTAATTTGGAACACTTGTTTTTCTTCAATTGTGATCACCAACTTGATCACGTGTAATTTTGTTTTGAACTCGATGGTTCTTGATCTGGTGGTATTTAGAATCTTAACAACTGATTTCACTTCTTGCCAAATAAATTAACACGCCACCTTATTTCTTGTAGGGATCAACAGCAGTGGAGAATATGTCTAATAGAAAGAAGTGAGGAATATGTACTTCCAGGAAGATCAAGGTAATCACCTGGTCTTATTTCTATCTTCATTGTCTGAATTTAACTATGGATTCTAATATCATTCTCTTCAGCGCAGCTAGCTTATCGTGGGTAGGATTCGTGAAGCCGTTTTGCCGTATATGTGAAAGCCAGCAAAGTGACCACAACAACATCTTTGTCAAATCCACCTTTAGCAATTTAGCAGTGTGCTAACACAAGGTTCCCCAACTTCGCTAATCACGGTTAGAAGCCTTCCTCTGCCATTTCTTAAAAACAAAGAACAATTTAGTCACCATTCATCCATTTGGTCCTCCCGTAGCTTAAATATTCAACTATCACTCTTTTTCAATTTGAAACTTTTGGATGATGTTAATTGGAAAGTTATGTGTATTTCTTTCCTAAGCATGTTGTGATTCTTAATACGTGGTCAACCATTTCATACCGCCTTTGACTTGTGGCTATTAATGATTATTTAGGTTTCATAGCACTTCAGATTGTTCATGATTTCTTGGTAACGATTATGAATGCTTGATGGATAATTTCATACAATTTCAGACTGTTCTTGATGATTGATTTTGTAGCACTTCTTGGTAAGTCTAATTCTTCACCTGCTACTATTGACATCCTTGTAATAATAATGCTCTCATTAGCCTTAAACGTGTGATTCCTTTGTTGAATGAATCATTGAGATTTTGTATTAATCGTGTCTCGAATTCAATAGGTGGCTTGAGACCCTTTTCATTTGGCGACAAGATCTTGAGGAGTGCCGAGATGTTTTTGTTAACACCACGAAGAGGCTTCGTTTCTTTAACAGGTTCGCCGATAAACGTACACTCCTGAGCTTCGTTGGTCACTACCGACTTCTCAAACTCATTCTCTTATAAAAAATGAAGTCTTCTTTTGGATTCAGAGATGCACTTCTTTTAGATATCAGCGCCATTAGAAATTATTATCAGTGTTTTGCAGAGCTTTCGGATCACATCAGTATTGGTAATAAGCTCCATTTGTCAAGTCTTCTCCTCCAAACGTTCAGCTTCAAGTATAGCATTTTAAGTCTTCAAACGCTTACTTGGTAGATCCGCTTGGCATTGTCAACAATCCCTTGTGCTTGTGTGATTGTATTAATTGTACTCACTCTTTTGTAAATATTACGAATTAAGGCTTGCTGTAATGAAACTCCCGTTGTAATGTATGTAGCATAACCTTAATAAATCTCACATGTATTCTAAGGATCCAATTGTAAATACAACCCTTTTATATTAACTCAAGATATTTACTACTAGAAGGGTATGGCTTCAAGGCTTGGTCTAAGTATCTTGAATTGACTTTGGTCATAGTTGACCAAGAAGTCAACTGTCAACAAAATGCATTTTCTTCATTGTTCTTTTGTAGTACACTTTATGACGACCACTTAAAATGAAGGCTTGACTTTGAACAAACATGAATGAATGAACCATGAACAAGGTCAAGTGAACTTGGCTTATATCATTGAATGAACATGAACCTTCAGACTTTGATGAATTTTGATGCATAAATCCAATGAATAACTTTGAATGATATTATGTCTTGTCACCACTATCAATGATCTGCATATTTCGATTTGCCAATCCAATTGCTCCTCTCATGAATCTTGTGAACTTTAATTCTTGAGTTTGCAGAATTTTGAATTTGATTCCTTTGAGCTATCTCTCTTCCAATTATCCCTGACAAAAATTGGAAATGAAGAACATGCTTCGAGGCCCTTACAAACTTCTTAAGTAACTTGGGTGATCTTGAGTCATCTTGAAATCACCAATGGCCCAAATATAACTTCGAGATTTGGGATACGACCAAGAGTAGATTGAGGGTATATTCCCACAGGAACTCGACATAACCTTGCAAGGACCAGTATCTTCACAAGCACACACACACAGAACCTTATACATCAGCACCTACTTTTACAAATGAAACAAACAGACAAAAACTAGATAAAGTGGTTAGTTATGTACAAATAATCGACCTAATATGCTATGCAAAGGGGAAAGTGGGGATCTTAGGATCAAAAATTAGGGTGTGACATTATCAGACTCACCACTATTCATTACTAGTGAAATCGTCATGGTCAATATCACTATTAGGCAGCACACTTGAGCCAAACAACTATTTTCCACTAACCGTAATTGACAACAATGATCAGAAATCAATCAAATCAGTGAAGACAAAATCATTCAACAACATGGCATGAACCAAAACATAAAAACAAACATAAACATTAATATTACTTTCCATAGTATTATCTCTTCCAATCTATAGTATTATCTCTTCCAAGAGGGTCACCATGCTACTGTTAATACACAACTAAACTCATATTCCATTGAAGTTCCAAGCATTAATGTTTCAACAATATAAACATATATCCTAATTTTCTTCAACTCAATCGAGTACTCTAAATATCAAATGGGTCTCTCAAATATTACCAAAATCAATTCTAAACACACCAAAAATTAAAAATTTCCAGAATTTCATGTTTACCTAATAATTTCAATCTCATAGAAATTTTTTGGGTATTTTAATCTAACCCTATTTCTACCCAATAATCATCACCCAATAATCCCAATAATGAGTAAAAACCCACCCTTACCTTGGATTTTCTTGATGAATTTGTTCCTTGTTCTTTGAGTTCCTCTCCTCTTTTCCTTTCTACTCTTTCTTCTCTTCTCTTCTAAAGTCTCTTTCCCCAATTTTTCCTTACTAACTTTCTTCTCTAAAACCCTAACTAGTCATAAACCAAGTGGGCTTAACTCAACCTATTACACTTAATATTAACACCTCACCTTAAGCCCAACCAATCTCTAGTAATTCTATAAAATCCTATTATATAGAATAATTAAATAAGTTACTTAATCTTAATAATTTAATTATATCAAATAACTAAATAAATCCAACAAATCAATTATTTTCAAATAATTAAATAAATCACACATTTCAACTTTAATCAATTAAATCAATTAATTCAAATAAATTATATAAATCAATTAATTTATATAAACTCAATAAATTATATAAATCAAACAATTCATATAAATTCATTAAATCAAGTGGTTCATTTAAATCAAATATTTCAAATAAATTAGATAAATCACATAAATCAATTATTTCATAAAATCACTCAATTAATTAATATAAATAATTAATTTCTAAAAATCGGGGTGTTACAATCCTCCCCCACTTAAAAGATTTTCGCCATCGAAAATTACCTCAAACGAATAACTCAGGATATGACTCTCTCATCTGATTCTCAAGCTCCCAAGTCACGTTTCCACCGGCCGGTCCTCCCCAAGCGACCTTCACCAAAGTGATCTCTTTACCACGAAGTTGCTTCAACTCTCGATCCTTAATCCGCATAGGTGATGTCTCCACAGCCAGGTTATCTCTCACCTGCACATCATCTACTTGGATTACATGAGACGGATCCGCAATGTATTTCCTCAACTGAGATACATGGAACAATCATGGAGGTTAGCAAGAGACGGTGACAAAGCAATCGGATAGGCTACCTCTCCTATCCTCTATAAAATCTGATAAGGACCAATGAAACGCGGTGTCAACTTACGTGACTTCAATGCCCTACCAACACCAGTCACAAGAGTAACTCGAAGAAACACATGATCTCCTTCTTGAAACTCAAGTGTTTTTCTCCTCTTGTCATGATAACTCTTCTGACGACTTTGAGAAATCTTCATCTTCTCCTGAATCATCTTAATCTTACCAGTAGTCTGTTGAACTATCTCGGGTCCAACCACAACACTCTCTCCCGACTCATACCAACACAACGACGTCCTACACCACCTACCATACAGTGCCTCAAACGGTGCCATACCAATACTCGAATGAAAGTTGTTGTTGTAGGTAAACTCAATCAAAGGCAAGTAGTTATCCCAAGCTCCTCCTTTCTCCAACACACAAGCTCTCAAAAGATCCTCAAGTGACTGAATCGTCCTCTCAGTTTGACCATCGGTCTGCGGGTGATAAGCAAAACTCAAACGTAACTTCGTACCCAAGGAACCTTGCAAGCTCTCCCAAAATCTCGAAGTAAACCTCGGATCTCAATCTGACACAATGCTAGATGGAATACCATGGAAACTGATAATCCTCTCAATGTACAGCTTTGTTAATCTCTCCAACGGGTAATCCTTACGCATAGGAATAAAGTGAGCAGATTTCATCAATCTATCCACAATAACCCAAATAGCTTCAAAGTTACTCGGTGTTCTCGGTAAACCAGACACAAAATCCATAGATATGCTATTCCATTTCCACTCAGGAATAGATAACGGTTGCATCAAACCCGACGGTTTCTGATGTTCAATCTTCGACCTTTGACAAGTCAAACAAGAATACACAAACTCAGTAATATCCTTCTTCATACTAGGCCACCAAAATACTTTCCTCAAGTCTTGATACATCTTAGTAGCACCGGGATGAATACTCAATCCACTACGATGCCCTTCCTCAAGAATACTCTTCTTCATCTCAACAATATCCGAAACACAAACTCTATCATGACACCTCATGATACCGTTCTCATCAATCCAGAAATCACCACCTTAACCTCGATTGATCAAAGTCAACCGATCAACTAAACTCAAATCAGATTTTTGTCCTTCTCGAATCTCATCAAGAATGCCACTAGTAAGCTTCAACACACCAAGCTTAACTCCATAAGAAGTCTTCTCACACACCAAACTCAAATCACGAAATTGCTCAATCATCTCCAACTCCTTTACCATCATCATCGACATATGCAAAGATTTCCTACTCAATGCATCAGCTACCACGTCTGATTTACCCCGGATGGTAATTCAAACCAAAATCATAATCTTTCAAAAGTTCCAACCATCTCCTTTGCCTCGCATTCAATTCCTTCTGGTCGAAGAGAAACTTCAAACTCTTATGATCACTATACACCTCAAATCTCATACCAAACAAATAATGCCTCCAACACTTCAACACAAACACAACAATGACTAACTCTAAGTCATGCGTCGGATAATTCCTCTTATGCACTTTAAGTTGCCTTGAAGCATAAGCTACAACTTGCCGATTTTTCATCAACACACCTCCCAATCTCATCAAAGAAGCATCACAATACATAACAAATAGTTCTGAAGAATTTGGTAAAATCAAAACAGGAGATGTCGTCAATCTTCTCTTAAGCTCTTGGAAACTTTCTTCACACTTTGCATCCCAAACAAAAGCTTGACCCTTCCGAGTCAACTGCGTCAACGACAAAGATAACTTAGCAAATCCTTCAATAAATTTCCGATAATAACCTGCCAAACCAAGAAAACTTCTAATCTCAAAAACTGATTTCGGAGTCTCCCATTTCGATACCCCTTCAACCTTCGACGGATCAACTGCAATACCTCTACTCGAAATCACATGGCCAAGAAAACTCACTTCCTTCAACCAAAACTCGCACTTAGAAAGTTTAGCATACAAATGCTTCTCTCTCAACACAGATAACACAATCTTTAGATGCCCAGCATGCTCTTCTTCACTCTTTGAATAGATCAAGATATCATCAATGAACACAACCACAAACTTGTCTAAATAAGGATGAAAAATCCTATTCATGTACTCCATAAATACACCTGGTGCATTAGTCACACCAAATGGCATCACATACTACTCATAATGTCCATACCTTGCTCTAAAAGCAGTTTTCTGAATATCTTCAGCCTTCACACGAATCTGATGATACCCAGATTTCAAATCTATCTTACTGAACACACTTGCACCAAGCAAATGATTCATCAAATCATCAATCCTCGGAAGTGGATACTTGTTCTTGATAGTCACCTTGTTCAATTGTCTATAGTCCACACAAAGTCTCATAGAAACTTCTTTCTTCTTAACCATCCTCAAGTTGGCTCTTCAACTCTTTCAATTCCAATGCGGACATACGATATGGAGCCATCGATACCAGACTAGTTCCAGGAACTAAGTCGATCGAAAACTCCACCTCACGTTCCACGGTAAATCACTTATCTCATCAGGAAAAACTTCCAGAAAGTCACGAACAATTGGTAAAGTATTAATTGCTCCACTTTCACCAATGCTCAAAGTTACCATCAACATAAACACCTTGGCACCATCTTGTACTGACTCATTCATTTGCTTAGCAGACATAAACAAGTCTCCTTCATTCTCAGGTTCAAGAAAAATAACAGTTTTATCAAAACAGTTAATATAAACACGATTGAATTCCAACCAATTCATCTCAAGAATAACATCAAGTTGATCTAAGTGAAGACACACTAAATCAACTCCAAAGTCTTTACCAAAAATACTCAACAGACAATTCAAACACACATATGGGGTAGTTACTGAACCCATGGAAGAAGTATCAATAACCATACCACCACTCATAACAGACAACTCAAGATTCAATCTTTTAACACAATCCAAAGAAATAAAAGAATGCGTAGCTCCAGTATCAATTATAGCAACCAAAGGTATACCATTAATGAAGCACGTACCTCAGATCAATCGATCTTCACTAGTAGTCTCAGATCCTGATAGAGCAAACACTTTCCCTTTTGCTTGAGCCTTCTTTGGTTTATCACACTTGGTACTAACGTGCCCTTGATCACCATAGTTGTAGCAAGTCACATTTGCACCGCTTCTGCACTCCATAGCTTAGTGGCCTGGCTTGCCGCACTTAAAACATTTCTGCTCAACACTTTTGCACTCAGGAGCACAATGTCCTTCGACACCACATCTATAACACCTTACCAGAGTGGAAGCTCCTCCCCCACTCGGCTTCTTGCCACCACCAGCTTTCAGTTTCCCCTTATCAGCAGGAGTCACATACGACTTTCCTCTGAATTGACCTTTTCCTTTCTTATCATTCAAACTCTTATAGTGTGCAGATCGAGCTCTACTATCTTCATCATAGATCCTGCTTTTGTTCACCAACTCAGAAAATCACCTAATCTACTGATAACCAATGGCTTGCTTGATTTTAGGCCTCAAACCATTCACATACTTAAGACACTTGGATTTTTCAGCACTAGAAGTGTTGTAGTGAGGACAAAACTTAATCAACTCTTCAAATCTTGCTGCATACTCTGCCACAGTCAAGTTACTTTGCTTCAATTCCAGAAACTCAATTTCCTTCCTCCCACGAACATCTTCTGGAAAATACTTCTCCAAAAATGCATCCTTGAAAAGATCCCAAGTAATCTCAATCTCATCTTCTTCGAACCTCTGACGAGTGTTATTCCACCAGTACTCATCTTTCTTCACAAGCATGTGGGTGCCAAACTGCACATCTGAACAGTTCATGACTCGAAAGATATTCTCAATTGCTTCTAGCCATTCTTGTGCTTGGTCAGGATCATGCGTTCCCTTGAACAATGGCAGATTGTTCTTCTGAAACTTTCCCAAAGCACGAAACTCATCATCAGCGTTGTTTACAACATTCACATGACCTTGCTGATTCTGCCCAATTGCTCCAGTCAACATCTCAAATGCCGCAGCAATCGCATCATCATTCCTACCTGCAACCATAGCTCTAAATTCCAACAACAAATCCTTGTTAGAACAAATAATACTAATAGTGCTACACACACATATCAAGTACAAAAGTAAATAAACACACTAACAACTTGGTCAACTGACCGACCTTGCTCTGATACCACTAATGTAACACCCTTTTAATCCCCGTGAAAAACATATAATAAATCAGAGTAAATAATCATGCCATTCACTTAAGGGTGTCACACTTAATCATAAAACATTATAAAACACCTGTCATGCTCATTAACACTTGAATAATTTGATGCTTTTCAAAAACTTCTCTTAGCATGTAGAAGCGGATTCAAATTAATCATAATTGAAATAAAGAGAGTTTCATGCTCATCACATTAATAAACGATACTTAGGCATAAAAGCCAAACTTCATACAATTCTAATAAGCATAAAAGCATAAAGTAGAGTACATAGTGTATCTCTAAAACATAAACCAAATGATCCCAGTGTTACATGATCAGAGCACGACTCGACCCAACATAAATAAAGACACTAAACAGCTGCACCAGCGGCTACCTCGCACTACGAGCAACTCTATTCCTCGGTACCTGAGCGATGTCGTACAAAACATCATTCTAACAGAAGGGTGA
This sequence comes from Lathyrus tuberosus, assembly GCA_022829125.1. Taxonomy (NCBI): domain Eukaryota; kingdom Viridiplantae; phylum Streptophyta; class Magnoliopsida; order Fabales; family Fabaceae; genus Lathyrus; species Lathyrus tuberosus. Next base: position 3,367,948 of record JALAZF010000565.1, read on the forward strand.
GAATTCACATCAATATTGAAATTATAAGATAATGATTAATGTAAAGCATGTAAACATAAATACAAAAAATCTCGCAATTCAATATTCATCAACAAGTATCACTCAAGTAACCGTACAATTCACAATTTCCCAATTCAACAAGTCACATGCATACACATACTTCCACATAACAATCATATATGCAATGCGACTCGATGCAAACTCAATGCAACTCATGCCATGTGGTACCAACACTTGTTATTATTTTTTAGTTTTTACACTTAAATTGGGTCCGTCCCCTAGACCAATAACAAACAAAAGCCCGTTCCCTAGGCTTTCAAACCCCACTCTAGGTTTGGGACAAGTCACTAGCTCCCACGAAACTAGCAAGCATTGCCTCTTGACACAAATGATGTGTATGCATTCCACAACCATATGCAATTAAGACCATTCCCTAATCTTAATATCATGTATATCTCAAATAATTCTTCATACTTGAATTATCACACAATTGCACACACAAACACATTTTCATAATTAAAGTATTCATACTTTAACGTCATCGCCATAATCAATAATTAATACACAAGAATCGGCTCGATCCAATCACAACTCACAAATACAATTACCGATAAAATATAGACTAATTAATCAATCACTAACAAATAATTCCAATATCCAATAATATTCCACTATTCAATAAATAATCAATACTTTAAATAAACAACCAATCCTGAAAATAAATAATTCATACTTGATAAATATCATTTAGTGAATGATGAAAAATTGGTAGACTTTACATAATTTTCTAGGATATGAATCTCTCTCTCTCTCTCTCTCTCTCTCTCTCTCTCTCACTCTCTCACTCTCAATGTGAGTCTTTCTTTAAATAATTATTTTGTAGATATGAAATATCAACCACAATTTAAAAATTAAAAATTAAAAAAAAAAATTTAACTACTTCTGGCCCTTATAAAAAAATACTTTTAAATTCACTCTATATTTGTATAATATATTAATACTCTCCCTTGCGAGTAGGATATTACTGGCCAACTATGTAGCATGATGCAAAAGAGCATGTGAAGAAATGCGACAAATGCCAACGGCACGGGGACATACACTTGGCACCGCCCAATGAACTCAAAACAATGTCCTCCCCGTGGCCCTTCCCATTGTGGGGCTTGGATATTCTGGGACCATTCGTCGTGGGGTCAAATCAGAACAAGTACCCGATAGTGGACGTTGACTACTTTACCAAGTGGATAGAAGCAGAGGCTCTGGCCAAAATAATGGCTCACAACATACTCCGCTTCTACAAGCGGAACATCCTCGTCCGCTTCGGCATCTCTCAAGCAATCGTCACCGCAACGGACGCAGGTCACAGACAAAAAGTTTCAGGAGTTCGTTGCCCAATTGGGCACCAAGCAACACTTCGCGTCCGTCGAACATCCCCAGACTAACAGGCAAGCCGAGGCAGCAAACAGGGTAATCTTATGAGGCCTCAAACGAAGGCTGGACGAAATAAAGAAGCAATGGGTCGAGGAGCTGCACAACGTTCTCTGGGCCTACCGTATTACGCCTCATTCTTCGACCGGGGAAACCCCTTTTCGTCTAGCTTAAGGATCTAAGGCGGTGATCCCCATTGAGATACACGTGCCCTCCAAGCGGACTGAATCCCCCCTAGACGAGGAGACAAATAGCGAGGCTCTAAGGGAGGATCTCGATCTCGTCGAAGAGGTCCGGTTAGGGGCATCCCTCCGCGAAGCCTCACTGAAACAAAAAATCGCAATTAGGCACAACGCCAAAGTTATACGATGAGAATTCCAAGTAGGCAGCCTCGTCTTGGGAAGGAATCACAAAGATTCTCGAGAAGGCAAACTCGCCTCAAACTGGGAAGGGCCCTATCGAGTTCGAGCAAAGACAGGGAATGGGGCCTATTACCTAGAACAGCTAAACGGGGAAGAACTTGCTCGATCATTGAATGCCGAAAAGCTAAAACAATATTATAGCTAAGGCCCTAATCATCGGCTTGCTTTGTCGACACGGCGAGCATAGCGTACTGACCACGAATGCGCGCCCAGGTACAAGCGCTGCATAGAGAAACAAATCAAGGTAGGCTTTTGCCCAAGAACGAGCAGAACCCATTCCCGACAGCGGTTCCTCGACCGAGCCCGCCGTCGTCCAAGTACCATGACAGGCAGAACACCCAGCTCGCGATGGGAAGTTCACGCTGCAAACTCAGACCTCAAACGTGACCTGAGCTCCACACTCATGCTCGGAAGCTACCCAGGTCGTCCGACCAGTTCCCCTCACTGCCGAACACATCTAAGTCGAGCAAACCCGAAACAAAAAATCATTCAAAGTTACCCTGATAACGGGCAAGCGCGCGTATCGAGCAAAAATTTAACACTTAGCAAAAAATAAAGAAAAGTAAAGCCATGCGCAAATATAGATCATACAAAATCGACCAGATTGGCCGGGAATAAAATATTACAATAAAAGTGGACACGAGGACCACGAATTTACCAGTTACATCAACAAGGGGCCATGCCCCATACAAAAAATAAAGTTACATAAATACGGCACGCAGGCCGATGATACAACAATGAAGAAATCACTCCTCCATACGTTCGGGCTCGTCGTGGAGAATTTGTGCATGCTCCTCGCCAATCTGAAGAAACTCGGGGACGACGATCTTGCCATCCTCAACGCTATTGAGGAACCCAGACCCCTCGGTGGTAAATTCAACCCCGGGGTTCAGGATCCTCAGTTGCGCCACGACATTATTAAAGGAGTCCTCGACGATAGCTTTCACGTCGTCCTCCGCCCGGTTGATGCGTGCAACCAGCTCAGCCCGAGTCTTTAACTCCTCGTGCTTATCTTCAGCAGGGGCAGCAACACTCCTCAGTTGCTCGACCAGTTCTTCCACGGCTTTCTTTTCCACGACGAGGGTATCTTTCTCCCCATTAAGTTTGGTCATTGCATCCTGGGACTTCTTCAGTGCCTCTTCAACGGCCCTAGCCCGCTCCTCCCTAGATTTCTTTAACTTCTCCTCCAGCTCCACGATCGTGGCCTGGGCCTTCTTCAGCTGAGAGTCCTGGCGGGAACCCTCCTCGGTGTAGACCACCGCCATTTTGAGGACCCTAATTAGGGCAGAAACGTCCTGAGCTAGCATTTCCCTTTTGCTCGGGTGATCCATCTCCTCGAGCTTCAGGGACTCCGCCCGAGGAATCTCCAAGGAGGAACCTTTGAAGAACCTTCTGTTGTGAAGGCACAGAGGCAACTCGAACCTGCTCTTGTTCCCCTCCTTGCTGAGGTCCACCAGCTCGGTTGGCCGTGTACGCTTGGCCCTCGAGTTTACAGGCACATGAGAGGTATGAACGGGTGGGGGAGTTGACGAGGAGGTCCTCGACCCCGTTTGCGGAGGTGGCCCCTGTTGGCTAAGCCAGCTCTTCCAAATTAATATTCCACCCTTGCCCTTCACCTAAGTATTCTTTACCATTCGCTTATGGGCATAAGTCATTTTACCTGCAAAAACATAACGAGCACATTAGCACAAAGAAAGAATAACAGTCCAAGCAAGCTAAGAAATAACGTCTACCGAGCAAGGCTAGGACATCATCCCGAGTGCAACACTCGAGGAGCTCCTTTATATTGATAAAATGACTATCCACCTTGAGCCCCCCATCTTCCTCATAGATTGGCTCCCCGCTCTTAGTCACGCACTGAGCAGGGGTAAAACTGTTGACAAAACCCACCAGCTTCGCATAGTCAGCCTTGTCATCCTTGTTCAGTATTTCGGGGGTGGCGATGTAACCATATGCTCCCATGGTAAAATGGTCCCCACTCCAGCAGAAGGGGGACCTCAACAACCTTTGCCCCACTATCTTGTTGTCCCCGTCGATGACATCTTCCCCGTTCTCGTCCATCGAGACCTCCCAGATGAACGTGGAATCAGTGGCCTTCGCCAACACAGGCTCAATGATATAGTACCTCTCCTTGAAAGTTTGGATAAACTCTGAAAAGGGTTTAAACAACTTCCTCCCCTACTTCAGGGAGACCCAGCCGAACCTCCTCCCCGAGACTTGTCGCTGGAGGTGGAAGAGTGTGAAGAACAGGGGAGGGTAGCTCCTATCTCCAGGAACTCGCACGTCAGTTCAAACGCCCAAATGAAGGCTATGGAATTGGGATGCAGCTGCGAGGGGGCCAGATATAAATGCACGAAAATCGACCATTGAAAATCAATAAATGGCAGCCTCAGCCCTATCTCCTTGAAGACATATTCATACATCGGGAACCTCTCCCCGTAGTCCGTGCAGATGTGGTCGTCTTCTCTGGGAAAATGTACCTTTCATTCCCCTTCACTCCCCACGGTCGTGAAAGCGTCTCCAGTATACGAGGCAAAGACAGAGGCGTACTCTACAGGCTCCGCGAAAGGCCACTCTTCCGCAGAAGTCCTCGAGGGAGGGGTCTCGTCGGCATCCCAGGGAGTAGCGATGTCTTCGGTATAACTATCTTCTGAGGAGCTATCCTCAGATAAGTCTCTAAGAATTTTGTCCTCAGTTTCGCGGACCATCTCCTTTACCTAAAAAGCAGAGGACAAAAGTGAATTCAATGACAATATCAAATCCACCCTTCCACCGCTAGTCAAGTGAAAGGGCGCGCAAAGGCCCGAGGATGTCGTCCCCGACCTAAGCCCTACTCAAATGGCACAACTATTGCGCGAGGAGATGCCCGTGACAACCCCTCCGCGGGGAGATCCTCCCCGGTTCGCTACCCAGAATATCGTTTAAAGGCCTACCGAAAAATTCATGAGCTTCACCGGCGACAAACGCTCCTGTCGTCGTAACGGCGTCAGAATCAACCTAAAATCCTGAGTTCCTAAGGTTCCAACGACTATGGCAGCGACAAAAAATGGCTAAACAACCGCCTACCACAAACAGTCACTGGAAACTACTACTACACTACCTAGTTTCACTCTAATAGCATGCATTCTAAGAGAACAGAAAGCGAAAAAGTCTAAAACAAAGATCAAGTCAAGTAACTTACATGGTCGAAGAAGAAATTAGAGGGTCGAAGAGTCTGACCGATGCTTGTACGGCGGCTGGACGGTGGTTGACGGCGGCTAGACGGCAGCGAACGGCGGAAGAAAAAGCAGAAAAGCAAAGGACGAGAGAGAAGCAAAAAATTGCAATTGAGCAGCGTCTCCCTCTATTTATAGGCAACATGTGGGCACATGCACGAGCACGCGCGACTAGGGGAATCATCATGAACCTAACCTAGCCATCATGATGCATTAAATGCAGCACATGGCTCGAGGCACACATGATATTTCACCTCTTCAGATCACATAAACCCTTGGGCTCCCCGTATGCCGGGCACGCCAAACAACGTTACGTATCTCACGGACACAGACTCCCATGGGCATCGCGAGACGGCCTCATTTCGTCGACAAGCAACGACCATTTCTAGACCTCCTTGGGACTGCGAACTACCCTTAAGTCATCACTCCCATGCCCGGGAGAAAGGATTTGGGGGACTCCTGTTCCGGACTGACCCAATGACTAGGTATGGCCCAATCCACTTCTGCTCCCAGAACGGCTCAATTGCCTAAGTCCAGCCAAATTAGGGCAGCATTTACCTTTCTGCCCCTCTACCGGGCAAGGATGGTCGGATGACCCCAAGGGTCAGCTGCCCCCCTCGGTAGTTCTTGCCCGTCACGTACGGTTCCACCATCCAAAAACAACCATGACACCCGTGCCCGCAACTGCGCCTCTGCCTGTGCCAACGGCTAGTTCCAGGCACCTCTGCCCGTCCCAACGGCTAGTTTCTGAAAGTTACCTATTCTTCGGGAAACGGTTATCTCACCCCAAAAATAGGGACCAATGGTCAAGCGCCGGGGGCACTATAAAAATCCTCTCATTTGAGAGGGTCAGGTATTCTAAATCATCTCATGAAACACATACTTTGTACTTGCTCTCTCTCTCTCTCCCGATTCTTACTTTAGCATCGGAGTGCCTTGCAGGTACAACCCCCTCCTCATCTTTCACACCCAGTATCGCAGACGTCATCTTTGGCCCAATTAATATTCTGGTCAACCGTCAAGATTAGGTTTTATAGAGTTTCACATCCATACATGACACCAGATGCAAAGGGAGAGCCACTTATGCCAACTTATTAGAAGATATTAAACGAGGAGCAATTTAAGGCAGACAATTTCGTTGTTATGTTGTTGATATTATGGGCACTAGGAGAGAATACATCGATAAATGAGATTTTCAAGAAGGCACTCTTGGGAGGGCCAATATATATGTTAATCAAGTAACCTAGGTTCACTGAACGCGACCAGGGGAAAAATACCCCAAACTATAACTGCAAGGAGACCGATCGACAGTAATCTCAGGTTCCCTCCTGGCATCACCATTCCAAAGGAAAGACGAGATGCAAAGAATTATCCAAGTTCCAGAAACAGAGGTCGGAGAGGCGGGTCCCTCAAGGAATGGTGTGTACATCTAACCATCCTCCCGGGACTAAAGGGAGTCGACCACCATGGCAGATCACTTATAAGTCGATAGTCAGCAACCTATTGACCATCTGAGGTAGATATTCACTATGGAGTAAGACACCAGGTGATCAGAAAATGTCTCGTCGGGGCATTCGACAAAGGCTTTACATGGTCCTAAAGTTTCAACAACCGTCCTCAAGCTACATCTCTAGTAGAGTCGACTGCCCAATGATACGTTGATAAGCAAAGATAAGGCATGATACTCTGATGTCTCGTCCAGCCGAAGGAGACACCGTGAAGAAGATAAGCATACCTCCCAGAGCCCTAAGGGAGGGCATATACCAAATACTCTGGGCGCCTCTTATCCTCAATAGAGTTACTATTGAAGTTATATTTATCTAGTCATTTCATTCTCTTATTATAATAAATTTATTTCATTATGAATGAAAATACATGTTTGTTATTTTTTCCCGTTGCACTCTTTTCTGTCTATCTCTCTTTAGGATCCTAAAGGCGATGAGATAAAGATCTCTGGACTTTTGCGTGTTTGATACAAACTAAACATATTCCAGCGAATTGGATACAACTTAAACACATTCCAAAATACATTCTTGCATATTTGATATAGCCTAAATGCAGTCTTGTGTATATGGCACAACCTAAATGCATGTCTACAAACCTGATATAGACTAAACATATGTTTGCATATGTGACATAACCTAAACACACCCCTGCATGGCTGAGACAACCAAAGCACGTGTTTACGTATCTGATACAAACTAAACACATTTATGCGTAACAGGAGCACCCCATTCGAATCTAGCCATTCCAAGGGCGCAGACGATGGAGCCTGGAGACATCCACCTCAATTCGAGCCAAGCCTTTGGGGCAGGGACGGGGATCTTATCTTTGGATAGGGAATGATCATCTGTGATGTAGAGAATAGTACAAATATACTACCACATCATTCTGGTCTCGCCTGTTCTAACCTTGACCTCGGAGAGTACAAGCAACACGCTAAATACAATACACGAACTATACATTACTACAACAAACAAACATAGCAACAAAAAATGGTAGCTAAGATCTTCCATTATGCCAAACTATAAATCACAAATAAAAAAAGCTTGAAGAACACACATCTGACTTTGTTTGCAATGAAACACTCTTTTTCTTTCTCCTCTTTGTAAATACAGGAAACACTTAACAACTGACATGGAGTAGACTCAAGGCTACCTCTATTGACACCGGCGATGCCATCGGGATAAACAAATTTTGTATTACATGAATAACGGGTAAGCCCCATCGTCACAATAATTTGCAAACAACTAGAGGCGCAACATAACAACAACAATAAAATTGAGCCAAGTGCAAGACTCTAAACTAAATAATACCCAAGTCATTGAAGTAAAAACACTTTCATAAATATTAATAGTTGTTAGACCTAAGGTGAAAAATCATGGGAAGCGTTGCAAGAAATAAAATAATACAATGGAAAAAGAATAATTCAAGCTGAAGCTCCTACAACCGAGACACCAGGATCAACCTCTAGAGTCACCTCGGGAGCAGTTAGGAATAGGTTCAGTGCCTCAGCCGAGATTATGGAATCAAGACAGAACCTCCTCGCTTGCTCCACGACCATGTCACAAACCCTAAGCATAACCTGCATAGTCTGCTTAAGGAAATCCTGGAGTGCCTGCCTCATACCGGCCACCTTGTCTTTAAGATCTTTTAGGGTCAAGGCTCGGAAGAAGAGTTTTTAATCCTCTTCCACCTGAGGAGTCTTCTCCTTAACAACATCAGAGGCATCATGATACCGCTTTTCATCCACTTTGAGGGAATCTTCCATATTCGTTACCCGAGCAACCAAAGTAGAGGGGGAGTTGTAGATTTTTACCTCCTCTTGCAAAGAGTCAGCAACCTTGACCTCCTCTAGCCGTGTAGTAAGCTCCTCCAGAATATTAAAACACCTATGTTCTATAGCTTCACGTTTCCCTTTCTAAGTGTGTATTTCTTTGGAGGGATTACCCGGAGTCAAGACGTCTCCCCTTCCATAGATACAAGGGAAAATAGAGAAGCAACCCAGTTGTGAGTGATATCAGAGATGAGTTCCATCTTCTCCCCTCAGAGATATTTTGAACGGAGGACAAATTCAATGCTGAGAAACTGTTGGCAGTCTCCTCAAGAGTGTGAGCAAGGCGGGAAGAAAACGCATTTGACATTCATATTAAGGGAGTTATCTCCCCTGAAGCATCGTCCCCAACAATACAACTTTGTTTTGGAGAACCCTCTTCTCTGGGAGATGTTGATATTCATCTCAGGCCCTCTTTATTGAAATCGAAAGTGGGAACGACTCCTCCACAGTCAAAATGGTTGCAGCATCCACAAACCTCAAGCGTAGAAGTAGAAATCCTGGTAGCCAAAATAGGAGCAGCGGACGTCGTAAGTGGCACCACAACTTGAATACCTTGAGCATTTGCGATTTCAGAGCATAAAAGTGATTTTTACTTTCGAACATGTTTGGATGCATAGATCTTGTTAATTGGCTTCTTATAGAGTGATTCTTACATAAATTTACTTTATGATAGCTTAACATAGTGCTAAATTTAGTTTGCTTCTAATTTCGATTGGTTTCTAGTCCTGTGGATTACTCTTGGGAATTCTTACCATGGATCTTTTTATTTACATATACTTGTTTAATGGGCTTGTATTTTGATCGTCTTCCTTTTGACGGCTTTGTTATCTTAGTTAAATTTTAACTCGAGATTAAAATTAATAGCTCTAAAAAAAGAACAAAAACAACCACGATCCAACGTCTAGTAATTTTCCCAAATCAAAATCGTTTATATTATCTCAACCTCCCAATCATTTTCAAACCTGTAAATTATTTCTCATCTACACATTTCAAACTCTTTTCCCAATTAAGTTTAATGCTAAAATCTTTGCTTAAACAAATAGGAAAGAAGAAGATTCTTGGAGTCTTGCATTCCTTGAATATTCGAATGAACGCTCTCGAGGTACACGTCTTGGGTTAGCCTTTCATTCACTCTTTTCATTTATAAAAAACTTAAAATAAGAACTTGGACGAAAAAATGGGCCATTGGAGTCTAACATTCCGATGGAACCTTTGAACAATTAACTCCAATACATTCGCCTCGTTCTTGTTGAAAGTTCATTGTCCATCAAACAAATTTTGTAAATACTTTGAATGAAAGAGGTACCGCTGGGGTCTAGCATTCTAGTAATACCTCAAATAATTGGTCTCGAGGCTCACGTCTCATTCTTACCAAACATTTATCATTCACCTTAAAAACACTCAACATGTCAAACTTACTTTCTCCCCTCCCCCCCCCCCCCCCCCCCCCCGTGCGATCGAAAACTCTTTTTCAAAAGAATATTGTTTAATCTTGTCTAATGTGTATACAAACTAGCGCTTAAGTCTCTCTAGGAGCAAACACGTTAATGTTTAGTTGTTAGAATGTAATCTAAACATTTGTTCAATAAAAAAAACTTTAACCAATCAAACCTATCTTTTCTCACCCTTGTACGATCGAAACCTTTTCACAAAAAAACATTGTTTAGTCCTTTCTAATGAGTATACAAACTAGCGCTTAAGCCTCCCCCGCGAGTAAACAAGCCAATGTTTAACAGTTAGAATGCGACCTAAAATTCCATTCCCTAAAATCAATCAACCAACACTATTGGCTACCAAGAACTACGTAGCTTTGAGTTCCCCATTGCACCTGAAGATACGTAGGAGCAAGATTCACGTCTCGTCAAACACTATAACAAAAAACACCAAAAATGTCTTTTGTCTTGCCCAAAACTGTGTAGCCTTGAAGTCTCCATTACACCTGGAGATACGTAGGAGCAAGACCCGCAATCTTGTCAGGCACATTAATAAAAAAACTTTTTGCGACCCCTTTTCTTTTACACTTTTAATAATTTGAAGAAAACAAGTGACATAAGTTAACATTCAATTACAAGCTTAACTAAAAGGTTCCTGTTGAGTACAACGGACGTGAGGGGTGCTAATATTTTACCCTTGCGTAATCGACTCCCAAACCTGAATATGATTGCAATGACCATTTTCTTTTAAAATATTTTTATCGATATTTTTCTTTTCCTTCATTAGAATAAATAAAGCTCTGTGGCGACTTTGTTCGAATTATTTTTTCCGCGACTTCGCGAAGGATCGTATTTTTCGAGATGCGACACATAGAAACATAGAGAATTAAAAAAGAACCTTTGGCTCAGGGTTTCAATAGAATAATAAAAAACTAGAGAATAAGGGTTACACTAGAGTATAAATACTATATGTTAGGAAAATACCAAACTACCCTTACAAGATACAATAAAACAATATTATAATAATGATGATGATGATGATAATAATAATAGTAATAATAATTGAAATTCTGGTATAACATATCCCAGATGTCCTACATGATGTCGAGACATCTGGTCTGACATAAACAACAAGGCAATTATAGACATTTAAAGAAGTTGCTGAAAAGTAAAGTGCACACAGAATTTGTTCACCCAGTTCGGTCTAACAACCTACATCTGGGGGCATACCAAGCCAGGAAGGAAGTCCACTATTAGCAGTATCAAATTACAGACTCAACAAACCAGTTGACAATCCACTAACTTAATCACTACCCAATGACCCTTCTATCTAAGTCCTCCCTAGATAAGAGACTCCATCTCACTCCCAATCATTGCAATGATGTCTAGTAGTCAACATCTCAGTCACTGCATCAACAACTTGATTTCCAAAAACTCTCCAAACACGTAGAAGACACACTCCTATAACCATACCTAGACATGACCCTTATGACTAAGAACAATGCTTAGAGTTGCTTAACAGCTTCCTCTAAGACCAATACATCTCTTACCTACAGGATTAGAGATAAACATGATGACCATCCCATAAACCGGGTGGTTCATTAACCAACACAACCCTTATAATTTACATGATGGTTGGCTTCCCAAAACTAGGTTACAATGCTTCTATTTATAACCTATTTCCCAACTGGATATGGGCCTTCAAATCATAACAAATCTTCTGCTACAAATCTGCAAAAGATTCTGCTACTAAATAGATCTTCAATTAAATCTTCAATCAAATCTTCATAATTAAATCTAATTATTCTCCATATCTTTTTGCATGAAAATAGCAACAAACTAATATTCAACACAACTGAAAAATATTGCTTCAGAATAAATCAACTCCTTGAAAATATCAGATTTGATATGAAATTAAACCATATATGATTTGAATCTAAAACAAATTTTATCTTCCAATCTTTCCAAATCATCCCTAATGTTTGATACATGATTTGCTCCATGATCTGCTCCAAATATGATTGGCAAAATCTTCTCCAAGAATTTCGCATCCAATCCCTAACAGATCTCCTCAAAATTAAGCTAACATGCGCAGCCCTAAACATCATAAACTGATGTTTTAATGTTCTGGTATAGTGATGTCAAGACATCGCATGTGACATCACTCTTCAGCACTTTAACTCTTCAACACCTTAACATTCACCAATGTTATGATTCAATGTTAAGACATCAAACAAATGACATCTTGATTAAAAATCACATGACAGCAAAACAACAACACCTGTTATACCAGACTAAGATGTCATGACATCTCCTTCAACATCTGTCACACCATTACAGTCATGCACTCATACTAGTTAGGTGCAGCACAACATGTCAAGACATCTCACTTGACATTTCCACAACCTACTGTACTGGACCCAGATGTCATGACATCTGTTGTAACACATGATAGCAATACTATCATGACAGTTGAAGATGTTTCAACTTCAGGTTCAGCATCTGTAGTGATGTCTGAGCAACCATGTCAGGACTTCTGATCTGACATCTTGTACCACTTGCTATAGATCATCATCTGTTCTGACATTAACACATCCTGCAGTGATGTTCTACTCTTATGTTAAGACATTCTTCATAACATTTTCCCGAGCAACATGTTTTGCAAAAATTGCTGCCAACTCAGAACTTACAATCTCCCCCTTTGGTAAATTTTTGGCCAAAACACAATTTGATCATACACATCATATTAAAGGAAAATGCAGCAACAGAAAACAGAAGTCAGAACATCTTTTTAGGTATATATCAATCATAATCAGTTTTACCAAAATTAATGCCAACGTCAAAAGCTGTAGAACTATCAATCTCCCCCTTTGGCATATTTTGGCTAAAACCTTCTTCTTTGAACACCCATCCAGCTCCTCCTCAACCAAGGGACACCTGATGTTTCTTAATTCTCCCCCTTTTTAGCCATAATAGGAGCAAACCAAACAAACGACATGCACCAGCTAGAACACCAATAAGAACAACGCTCCCCCTTAACACCACAAGTCCAGCTGCACAAAATTGTAATACTCTCCCCCTATCAAGGATAACATGTGCTTCTTTGTGCCTTGATGAATGGAAAACATAAGATGCATCTTCATGTCTTCAAGAGCTCACTCTCTGTTCAACACACCTGCTGAACACATTCACCTACTGCTTGACCCTCAAGCAAACCATGTACCACAACAGTACATAAATCAGATAGAAGCTTATGATCTCAGGAGACAAAAACCATAACATTCTGAACAGAATGTTCTGTCAACAGATGTTAAGACATCAGTCTTGACATCATGAACAGAATCCAGCTGCACTAAGAAAAGCACCACATTCCAAAACAGAATCTCCAAGCTCCCCCTTAAGCCAAGGAACCAAAAATCTAGAAAACCAAACAACACAGAGCATCACATCATCACAAAACATCTACTTCAGAATACTACAACACTACATGATACCAACCACCACAACATACTACACTACAACACTATTTACTCTCTACTCTCCCCCTCTCTTTCTCAATAGATGCTTCTTCAGCAAGAAATACTCAAAACCACTACATGATATCCTATGACAGCTTCATGATCATATAGTGTGTGGATACCCAGAAATAAACACTCATCCACCTTCAAGAAGAATATAACTCCTTGAGTCTTCAACTTATCACCCTTCTGCCCAAGAGTAACTTGTTCCAAGACAATCCTCAAGACCAACCAACTGCCACACTCTGATTATCTTGATTATTCGAATCCACTATATAGATCAACCAATTGCCACAGTTTGATCACCTCATTTATGAATCCTCATATGAAAAAGCCAACTGCCACAAATTATCTTCTCCGCGTTTGTCAAAATTCTCCCAAAGATATCCTGATCTATCCACTGAAATTGATCTTCAAATCACATGTTCCACTTGCTTACTATCAAACACACTTAGAATCTCTAAGTCATGTAATATCTTCTCAAACCATAGCTCCCGCAAATTGTATGAGACAGACCTTTTTGAAGCAACCATAACATCCATTACTGTAGATCACCTCTATCTTAAGCTGATGTGCCACATCACCAGCTGAGACTTTTGATGTTAAGCTAGATGTCAGAACATTATGACATCTAATTGTTGAATTCAGCTCTTCCTTCTGCCACTCAAAAGAACCTCCTCCCTTTGCAGAAACAGATTTCCATGCTCTCATAGACTTGATTCAATAATCAAGTTTGAGTAGACAACCTTCATCCTGCTTAGAAAATCCAAAGACTTCAAACCTACCACATTTGAATCTTCAGAAAATAAGTAGTTTAAGACTACCTCATAGCTATACCAAAGAATGCCACTTCCCTTAGTAGAGCCGTCAGTAGAAAGCCAGAGATAACATCCACATATCCTTGACTTTCACACAACAAAACCCATGCTCCAAAGCACTTAGATCAGAAATAAACTGATCCAACCATCAAGACTATGATGTCTTCATAGTCTTCCATCTCCATCTTCAACAACATAATTCAGGTCGTCACACACCAACACACCACAAAGAGAAATATACAGCCACATAGAGAAAAGTAAATTCTCAACACTTCTGCAGTCCTGCACTTTTACATTAGACATATACATAGTTTCCCGTCAATGTATATTGTCATTAGTTGAATGCACAACATCTTAGATAAACGTGCAGCTCCCGTCAGAGTATTCACAATCGGTTAGATGCACAACCTTATCAAAAGCAGATAAATACTCAACTACTGTCAAGCTATTTATCATATGTGATAAGGTAACCTTCTCACACAAGGTACGACATTTGATCTGGTCTGACATTCTTTTCCTGCACACTTGAGGCACTAGCTGATCCCTCTTTTGTTAATCTACACCACTGATCACTTCAGATTAGGTAAGTGGCTTGACCTGATACTTCACCATGAGCACAACTAACTTTCTTTGGCTGAGAAAGCAAAGAACTGAAATGATGTTTCAACATCAGTTCTGACATCAGTCTATATCACATTAAACAACTGCTATGGCTTTGGAGACAACACCCATAGTAAACCATACACACATCTCTTGCAAGGGACAGTAGCTGACCACCCTTCAAAACCAGATCATACACACATGCAGGAACCAGCATACTCTTCTGGTTTGATGTCACAACAACTGGTAGAAGATCATTTAAGACCAATACCTTGGGATCCTTGAATTTAGACCTGTGGATGGTCTTTCAGAGAAGAGAGCAAAAATAAATTGCATCCTTCTGATCTCTCATCAACAAACTTATTGAAAATGCCTTTATGAGTGGACTTGGGTCAAACCTCAAGTATCTTTGGTCACTTTAATAAGTCAATCAATATTATCCTTAAGTATCACAACACCATGTGATACACCTTCAGAGTGTTGTGGCCTCAACATACACAAAACCACCAGGAATTTTCCATCAGATATATATATGCAGCGGAACACACACCAGAAAACTCCTCTACAACCTTCAGGCAAACCTTAATAACTATTGCACAAACACCACACTCCAGGTGCAACAGGTCAGCATAGGTTGAAAATAAGTCAAACCACACAGCAGCTCACCACCAAAGCTACAAGCCTGATAACAATAGACAGGTCCAATACACACCCTGTCATGAACAGTTCATCCTCCACTTCAAGGGATCATACAAAAATCTCTATGAACTAACCAAGTCCATACACCATCTCAGCAAAACTATCTTCCTTGCTCATGAACCAGAAAGTATCTTCCCTAGATCTCATCCAGAAATAGACAGGATGCCTGCTCTGATACCAATTGAAATTCTGGTATAATAGATCCCAGATGTCCTACATGATGTCGAGACATCCGGTCTGACATAAACAGCAAGGCAATTATAGACATTTAAAGAAATTACTAAAAAGTAAAGTGCACACAGAATTTGTTCACCCAGTTCGGTCTAACAACCTACATCTGGGGGCATACCAAGCCAGGAAGGAAGTCCAATATTAGCAGTATCAAATTACAGACTCAACAAACCAGTTGACAATCCACTAACTTAATCACTACCCAATGACCCTTCTATCTAAGTCCTCCCTAGATAAGAGACTCCATCTCACTCCCAATCATCGCAATGATGTATATCAGTCAATATCTCAGTCACTGCATCAACAACTTGATTTCCAAAAACTCTCCAAACACGTAGAAGACACACTCCTATAACCATACCTAGACATGACCCTCATGACTAAGAACAATGCTTAGAGTTGCTTAACAGCTTCCTCTAAGACCAATACATCTCTTACCTACAGGCTTAGAGATAAACATGATGACCATCCCACAAACCGGGTGGTTCATCAACCAACACAACCCTTATAATTTACATGATGGCTGGCTTCCCAAAACTAGGTTACAATGCTTCTATTTATAACCTATTTCCCAACTGGATTTGGGCCTTCAAATCACAACAAATCTTCTGTTATAAATCTGCAAAAGATTATGCTACTAAATAGATCTTCAATTAAATCTTCAATCAAATCTTCATAATTAAATCTAATTATTCTCCATATCTTTTTGCATGAAAATAGCAACAAACTAATCTTCAACACAACTGAAAAAGATTGCTTCAGAATAAATCAACTCCTTGAAAATATCAGATTTGATATGAAATTAAACCAGATATGATTGAAATCTAAAACAGATTTTATCTTCCAATCTTTCCAAATCATCCCTAATGTTTGATACATGATTTGCTCCATGATCTGCTCCAAATCTGATTGGCAAAATCTTCTCCAAGAATTTCGCATCCAATCCCTAACAGATCTCCTCAAAATCAAGCTAACACGCGCAACCCTAAACATCACAAACTGATGTTTTAATGTTCTGGTATAGTGATGTCAAGACATCACATGTGACATCACTCTTCAGCACTTTAACTCTTCAACACCTTAACATTCACCAATGTTATGACTCAATGTTAAGACATCAGACAAATGAAATCTTGATTAAAAATCACATGACAGCAAAACAGCAACACCTGCTATACTAGACTAAGATGTCATGACATCTCCTTCAACATCTGTCACACCATTACAGTCATGCACTCATACTAGTTAGGTGCAGCACAACATGTCAAGACATCTCACTTGACATTTCCACAACCTGCTGTACTGGACCCAGATGTCATGAAATCTGTTGTAACACATGACAGCAATACTGTCATGACAGTTGAAGATGTTTCAACATCAGGTTCAGCATCTGTAGTGATGTATGAGCAACCATGTCAGGACTTCTGATCTGACATCTTGTACCACTTGCTATAGATCATCATCTGTTCTGACATTAACACATCCTGCAGTGATGTTCTACTCTTATATCAAGACATTCTTCATAACATTTTCCTGAGCAACATGTTTTGTAAAAATTGCTGCCAACTCAGAACTTACAATAATAATAATAATAATAATAATAATAATAATAATAATAATAATAATATCTAACATATCCCCTCAAACTCAAGATGCATTAGTAGGTAGCATCGAGAGTTTGTCAATCAAAAAATGAAAACGTTTAATGGAATGTGTCTTCGTAAAGAAATCAGCAACCTGTAAAGTAGAGGAGACAGACGGTAGAGTAATTGTCCCATGCTGAAAATGATGACGAGTGAAGTGACAATCAATCTCATTGTGTTTCGTACGTTCATGAAAGACTGAGTTGTGAGCAATTTGAGTGGCACTCTTGTTATTACAATACATGGGAGTTGGTTCAGAAAGAATGACTTCCATATCAAAAAGTAACCAACGCAGCCAAACTATTTCAGTAGTGGTGGATGTAGGAATGGAAATTTGACCCATCTCCAATGGGCACCCGTAAAACTACCCATAATGGATAGAGTAAAAACCACAAAAATGGGTACGGGCACAGGCTCATGTAATTACCCACAAAAATAAATGGGTATCAGTGCGGATATTGGCACTTTGGTACCCACCCCCGCCCCATACCCTCACAATATATATTTATGTTTTTTAATTTATATTATTACATAAAAATTTATGTCTATCAATTTTAAAATATATATCAATGTTAAACTATTATGTATTTAATATAAGTGTTCATTTATTTCAACAATAATTTTTTTTAAAACTTTTTAATGTTTTTAAAAACTTAAAATGATATGATATTTTATAATTGATCTATTTATTTTTAATAGGAATACGGGTAACGGGTATATGTATTAGTACTTACATACCCATAGGGCACGAGTACGGGTGCTAACTTTGACGCCTAAGCGGGTATGGGCTTGGGTACAAGGATTTTTCAAATTACGGGTATAAGGATGGGTATTATAGTACCCTGCCCAAACCCTGCCCATTTCCATTCTTATATGGATGCCATAACATGATACTCCACTTTTGTAGAAGAACGAGAGACGATATCTTGTTTCTTACTCTTCCAAAAAATAAGAGATTCTCCAAGAAAGATACAAAAACATGTGGTAGACTTACAATATGTGGGGTCGCCAGCCCAATCAGCATCAGAATAAGTATGCAGTTCCAATGATGACGATGAGGGAAAGAGAAAACTCTGAAACTGGGTTCCTCGAAGATAACAACATATGCGAAGAACGATTGCCCAATGCACTGTAGTAGGAGAGGCAATAAACTGACTAACAACATGAACACCATAAGCAATATTTGGTCTAGTAATCGTAAGGTACACCAGACTGCCAACCAAAGTACGATATAAGGTGGGATCTGGCAGAGGAACACCATCAGATAGAGCATACTTCACATTCAACCCAAGAGAACTATTTGCTACTCTAGTATAAGAAAGGTGAGTGTGTTCAAGAATGTTGGCAATATAATTGGATTAAGAGAGAAGATAGCCTCTAGGAGAGTAAGCAACTTTAATTCCTAAGCATTACCAAAGAGTTCCTAAATCATTCATCTCAAACTGTTTGGCTAATTGTAATTTCAAATCATTAATTTCATCCATATCATCACCTATAATAATCATATCATCAACATATAATAAGAGTAAAATACAACCATGATAAGTGATCTTGACAAACAAGGCAGAATCATGATCATTAGAGTGAAAGCTAATAGGTGTAATCACAGTGGTAAACTTTTCAAACCAAGCTCGCGGAGCTTGTTTCAGAAGTTTACACACTTCCCACCTTATTATCCTCTTTTAGTTTGAATTTTGTGTCATCTAGTTTTTATTTAAGGCATTACCATCTTGGACATGTCTCTGCTTCTAGATTAAAGTATTTAGCTTCTACTGGAGCTTTAGGAAAGTTATAAACCAGTGATATTTCAGATAGTTATGGTTGTAAACTTGCTAAATTTTCACGTTTACCATTTAGTAAAAGTGTTTCCATTTTGTATGCACCATTTGACTTGGTTCACTCTGATGTATGAGGTCCATCACCGTTTATTACTAAGGGTGGATCTAGATATTATGTTTCGTTTATTATACTCATTATTGTTGGGGTTATCTTATGAAAAATCGTTCTTAATTTTTTGAAATTTACTGTGTGTTTCGTGCTATGGTTAAGACTCAACATAATGTTGTTATAAAGTGCTTTCATTGTGATCTAGGTGGTGAGTATACAGCTAATAAATTTTGTGAATTTCTTGATTTTGATGGTTTAAATCATCAAACATCTTATACTAACACTCCTCAACAGAATGGAATTTCTGAAAGGAAACACTGTCACATTATTAAGACTGCTCATTCCCTTTTGTTGTCTGCTTTAGTTCCTAGTGAATTTTGGGGTGAAGCAGTTCTTACTGTTGTTCATGTTATTAATAAAATCCCATCATCTGCCACATCAAGTTTGTCTCCCTTTGAAAAATTGTATAATTTTATCCCGGATTATGCCTCTTTGAAAGTGTTTGGTTATACTTGTTTTGTTCTTCGCCCATAAGTATAATGTAGTAAGTTATCTTCTCGTTTTGCTACATGTGTTTTTCTTAGATATGGGGATGGTCAAAAGGGTTATCATTGTTATGATCCTGATGCGAAGAAATTATATGTTTCTCGTCATGTTGTTTTCCTTGAACACATTCCTTTTTTAGAATTTCAGGACTGAAATTACTGCTACTCCAGATACTGACATCCCTCTTGTCGCCACGGCTACCCAAGAACCTTCTGCGATTATTGATCCTCCGCATCCCCGTTATCCCTCTCATGAATATAAGTTTACTTAATTGCCTAATTTTGTCTATTCCACTTATTCTGCTTCTTTGCTTCTTATAAAGAGGCTATTCTTGACCCTCTTTGACAGCAAGTTATGACAGAAGAACTTTCTACTTTGCATAAAACAAATACTTGGGAATTAGTACCTCTTCCTCCTGGAAAACGTGATATTGGGTCTCGTTGGATATACAAGATCAAAACTAAGTTTGATGGGTCAGTTGAGCGCTACAAAGAGCATCTTGTTACTAGGGATTTCTCTCAGCAATATGGTATGTATTATGAAGAAACTTTTGCTCTTGTTGCTAAGATGACTACTATACGCACTCTTATTGCAGTTGTATCTATTTTTCAATCGCATATTTCTCAAATAGGTGTTAAAAATGCTTTTCTAAATGGTGATCTTCAAGAGGAAGTTTATATGGTACCCCCACAAGGTGTTTCTCATAATCAAGGGGAAGTGTGTAAGATGAAGAAAGCTTTATATGTTTTGAAACAAGCTCCACGAGCTTGGTTTGAGAAGTTTACCACTATGATTACATCTATTGGATTTTGCTCTAGTGATCATGATCCTGCTATGTTTGTCAAGACAACTTATCATGGTGGTATTTTACTCTCATTATATGTTGATGTTATGATTATTACAGGTGATGATATTGATGGAATTAATGATTTGAAATTAGATTGAGCATACAAACGTTTCAAATTGTCCCAAACCTCCTTAGCAGTATCATATTTTTCTAATTGCACGCCTATTGACTGAGAAACAAAATTATTGATCCAAGTAAGAATCTTTGAATTACTAACATCACATATTTCCAACTCTTTTACATATTTTGCTTCATCCTTTTTATTTGTAGGTTTAACAGGGGTTCCATTAACATACATCCACATCATTTTTTCTTTCAACTACCGTCCAACTAATATGAAATATCACTAGTTTGTAACTTTTCTAAAGCTCCAATAGAAGGAAAATATTGTAATCTAGAAGCAGAGACATGTCGAAGAGGGTAATGCCATAAATAAAAACTAGAAAGCGAAGAATTCAAATGAAAATAGGATAATAAATTAGTTGTGGAACTATAGGTTGAGGCGACAGTATCTGGAACTCTCAACTCATAAAAAACATAAAGTCCCTATTGTCTACGGCTTGTCCCAATCAGCCTCTCAAAATTATGATCCTACACACAACATGAAGTGGAAGAAAACATAACTGAGTAACCAGAATCACATAATTGACTAACAAAAGCAATACTCAAAGTGAGGTTAGGAATATAATAAACATCAGAAAATGAAAAATTAGGTGTGGAGATAGAACCAATGTCTGCTAATGGCATATGAGTGCCATTAGCAGTCATAACTGACATAAATGGTGAAATATTCAAAGACACAAATGATTTAGCATCATATGACATATGGTGTGATGCTCTCGAGTCTAGAATCCACATGGAATGAGATATACCTGCCAAATAAGAAGAGTTTAAACCTTTTATAAATGAGGCAAACATGGCATGTGATTGAGTGGAAAAAAGCTTTTTGAGCTGCTCTACAATGTCAGATATTTGAGAAATAGTCTCAGATAGATATACATGATCAAAACCATAGCCAATGGTAGTAGGAGCAATAACAACAACATTGGATGGTGGAGTTTTGAAAATTTTCTTACGTGCTTTCAACTTGAGACATTGTGCTTTCCAATGACCTTTCTCCTTATAAAAAACACATTCATCAATACCAAGCCCAACCCTACCTTGAGGTTTTTCTTTGTGAAATGGAGTAGCAAAAACAGGTTGAAGAGTGGAGAAAACTCCTTTATCTGAAATCAAATTAGAGTGAGACTTGAGTCTAATTTCTTCTGCCAACAATTTATTGAAAACTGAATCGACATTGGGAAGAGGATTATGATGTAAAAGACCTCTACGAAGGCCCTCAAAATTAGACATAAGTGCCATAAAAAATTGAATCAGCTGTTGCTCTTCTCTTTTATCAGTGTATGCTATGACAACTTTCAATTCGGTCAATTCCATGAGAGCCAATTGATCTCACAAATTTATCATTGCTGAATAGAACTCTCCAATGGTCATATTATTTTGTTTCAGAGCTCTAATATCACTCTCCAGCTGATATCATTTTGCAAAATTAGATTGAGCATACAAACGTTTCAAATGGTCTCAAACCTCCTTAACAGTATCATATTTTGCTAGTTGTACACCTATTGACCGAGTAACATAATTATTGATCCAAGTAAGAATCTTCGAATTACTAGCATCTCATGTTTTCACCTCTTTTGCATATTTTGTTTCACCATTTTTATCTGTAGGTTTAACAGAGGTTCCATATAAAAAATTCCACATCATTTTTCCTTTCAATTTGTTTGCATTACATAACTCCAATAAGGATAATTTTCTCCATTGAATTGGACATTAACAGACTGAAGAGAACCATTTTTATCATTACTCATTATAATAAACTATGAAATAACCAACACACCACAATTAAATAAAGTATCAAATAAAATTGACTCAAAAAAATAAACATTGTATCAAAAGTTTCTTCCAATTTTGCCAATTGTTGCACGTCCAAAATAATTAATACATCCAATAATAGAATTGATATGTATGCATATCAATTGTATCAAGAGTAATTGATATGTAGCAGTAACGTGACAAAGGAAAAGTGTCCAAACCGAATAAACAATAACGTGACAAAGGAAAAGCTTGGAACAAAGGAAAAATGTGACACAGTAACGTGATACAAATATTAGAATAAACAATAACAAACTAAATTAGCCAACTGGCACCGTCAAACTCCAATTAGTCAGCTATCGTCCAACTAATTGAAAATATATGGACCACTTTACGATAGTTTCCGAAATCAAGCTGAGCTATGATAACATGTTAACAATAGTGAACACATATAAACATAGAGAAGGAAAAATACCCTTTGGCTTAGGGTTTCGATAGAATGAGCAAAAACTAGAGAATAAGGGTTACACCAAAGTATAAATACTGTATGCTAGGAAAATAACAGACTACCCTTACAAGATAAAATTAAACAATATAATAATAATAATAATAATAATAATAATAATAATAATAATAATAATAATAATAATAATAATAATAATGTCAAATTATAGTTTTGATCCCCCTATTTTAGTCAACTCACGAAATCAATCCCCCTATTTTATTTTTAACCAGTTTTAGTCCTCTTTACCATTTTTTATTTAAAAAGTGATGATGTGTCATTTTATTTAAAAGGGGCACAGTTATTATATCATGTAACATGGGAGGAAAGAGGATTTTGAGGTTGACGTGGCTATGGATGGAAATCAGATTGAATTTTCTAAGGGCCCCGTAGAGACTATTGGCTTGGGCCTAAAAAGGGTAGGGAAAAAGAAATCCAAAACTAGGTCCTTGGTTGACTTTTATGGGCCTTGTAAGAGTGGGAGGTCCAAGCCCAAGAAAAGGAACTTGAGATTGGTGGAGGTGGGTCATCAAGCGGTTTCAAAAGATTCTATTGAGCAGTTTTCTCAACCTTCTTTTTTCGATGTTCTAAATCCCAGAAAACCTAATCATTCGTCTCATATAAACAAACCAAACTCTTCGGAATCTAGTAAACTTTCAGCTGGTGCGGTGTTATGTTGTGAGTCGATTTCGGATTCTGATGTGGGTGGTTGTAATAAGAAGTTCTGGGTAAATTTTGATTCTAAGGTAGGAGACAAGGTGTGGAGAGCTGCATCAAGATATGGAGTATCTTTGAAAGGTAATGCGGTTAACTTTGTTGAGAAGATTAATGAGATGGAGGAAGCAGATAAAGGTAAATATGGAGGATTGAGGGAGTCTACCAATTGTGAACAATGATTATTGGCTCACTTAATATCAGAGGAGGTGGTAACTTTTCCAAAAAGAAGAGGGTGAAACACTTAATCAGTTTGGAAAAGGCTGACATTTTTCTATTTCAAGAGACGAAGATGAAGGAGGTTGATTCGAAAGTAATTGGTAATCTGTGGAGTGACAGAAATGTTGGGTGGTCTTTTTCTAGTGCAAGAGGTCTTTTTGGAGGCTTATTATCTTGTTGGAATGAAGATGTTTTCAAGGCTGAGTTTTCTTTCTCAGGGGAAGGGTACTTATGAGTGAAACTTTTTGGCCTTGGTAAATCGTATTTCGTTGTGAATGTGTATTCAGGTTGTACAGCCAGGGTCAAAAGGAATTTGTGGAAGGAACTTAGAAGGATTAAGAGCACATGGAAGGACGAGATTTGGATTTACGGAGGAGATTTCAATGCAGTAACTTGTTCAGCAGAAAGAAAATGAGTCTCCTCTGTTAACAGGTATGCTGAGATGTGTGAATTTTCTGGTTTTATAAAGGAGCTTGAGCTTGTGGATTTCCCTGTTAAAGGGAGCTTGTATACCTAGTTCAGTGGAGATGGTAAGTCCATGAGTAGGCTGGACAGGTTTTTGGTTGATCTTAATTTTGTGGATACTTGGGGTTTTTTGGAGCAAACTGTTGGTAGGAGGGATGTGTCTGATCACTGCCCTATTTGGTTGAAGGTGGTTGAGAGGAATTGGGGCCCTATTCCGTTCAGGACGAACGACATGTGGTTTGATAACCCTCAATTCATTGATTTTGTTAAGGATAAGTGGAACTCTATAGTGGTGGAGGGGAAGAGTGATTATATACTTAAAGAGAAGTTCAGACGGCTTAAGGACCATCTCAGGCTTTGGAGCAGGGAGAAATTTGGTTGGTACAACCTTAAAATTGAAGAGGGAGTAGATCGAATTAATGAGTTGGATAAAGCTTTGGGTCATGTGGAGGATTCAGAGATTAAGGAACTGGTTTCTAAGAGGGCAGAGGCGTCTCGTGATATGTGGAAGTTCTCTCACATTCAGGATAATATGTTATTTCAAAGAGCTAGAGTTAAGTGGCAGGTGGAAGGTGAGGTAAACTCTAAATTCTTTCACGCTATGATTAAGGGTAGGAATGCTAGAAGATTCATTGGCTCAGTGACGACAGAAGAGGGAATTGAGGATTCGGTCAGTGGGATTAAGAAAGCTGTGCAGGGTTTTTTTCTAAGAAGTTTTCTGAACCTGTAGTTAACAGGCCTTCTCTCGAGGGTATAGATTTTAACACGTTGACGGCTAGTGAGGCGGAGTTTCTGGAAGTTCCATTTTCAGAAATTGAAATAGAGCAGGCATTGTGGAGCTGTGATGGTAGGAAAAGTTCGGGGCCGGACGGATACAATCTTTTTTTCATCAAGAAGTGTTGGCCGATCTTTAAGGAGGATATTTGTAAGTTTTTCTTTGATTTTCATAAGGATGCTTTTCTGCCTAAATCTTTCTTTTCATCCTTTTTAACTTTAATACCTAAGGTGAAATCTCCTCAAAGTTTATCAGAATACAGACCTATTTGTTTGGTGGGCAGTGTGTATAAAATTCTGGCCAAACTTTTAGCTAACAGGATTAAGAAAGTCATCAGTGGTTTAGTGTCGTGTAATCAGTCCGCTTTTGTTCCTGGACGACAGATGTTGGATGGAATAGTGATAGCCAATGAAGTTATTGACAAGGCTTATAGAGACAAGAAGGAGTGTGTGTTATTTAAAGTGGATTTTGAAAAGGCGTACGATTGTGTTAATTGGGAGTTTTTGAGGTGCACGATGAGGAAAATGGGTTTCGGGCTAGTTTGGATGAAGTGGATGGAAGTTTGTGTGTTTAATGGATTTCTTTCGGGTTTTAGTTAACGACAGCCCCACGAAGGACTTCAAGATTCAGCGTGGATTGATACAGGGAGACCCACTCTCCCCTTTTCTTTTTGTTTTGGTAACAGAAGGTTTAACTGCTATGGTTAGAAGGGCAACTGTATTAAAGGATTTTGAAGGTTTTAGGTTTGATGAAGAGAATTCTGTTGAGATTGTCTAATTTGCTGACGATACGCTTTTAGTTGGAGGAGGGGGATGGAGTAATCTTTGGAGTATTAAAGCCATTTTGCGCGGTTTCGAACTTGTTTCGGGACTGGGAGTTAATTTTACTAAAAGCAGAATAATTGGAATTAATTTGAATCCACATTTCCTGCAGGCAGCTTCTAATTTTCTTGCTTGTAAGGTGGAAAGTTCTGAGTTTACATTTCTTGGCATAACCATAGGATGCAACCCCAGATTAAAATCTTCGTGGAAGCCGGTAGTTGAGAAGGTTAGGAAGAGATTAGCAGTGTGGAAACGTAGGTTATTATCTATGGCAGGGAGAGTTACTCTTATCAATTCTGTTTTATCGAGTTTACCGGTTTTCTGGTTTTCATTTTATAAAGCGCCTGTTTCAGTGTGGAACGAAATCGACAAATTGAGAAGACAGTTTTTGTGGGGAGGTAGAGAGGGTAAGAATAACATTAACTGGATTAAGTGGGATGTTGTGTGTAGAGAAAAAAGCAAAGGTGGTTTGGGTGTCAAAAGATTAAAAGAATTCAACATAGCTTTATTGTTCAAGTGGCGGTGGAGAATTTTGTCAGAGGCGAAAGGGTGGTGGAAAAAAGTCTTGAAGGCGAGATACGGTGCAATTGAACATTGGATGTTGATGGAAGCTAAGGATTTTAAGAAGGCTGCCTCTTTCTGGTGGAAGGATTTATTGAGGTGCGACAATTCGGGTTTGGGAGTTCCGGCTAATTTATTCAATTCTAACATTTCCTTTTTTCTCGGTTCTGGGGAGAAGACTCTGTTTTGGTCGGCTAACTGGGTTGCGTCTGGTTCTATAGCAAGTATGTTCAGCTCCTTATTCAAGTCGAGTAAATTGAAGGGAGCTTTTGTGGTAGATATGGGTTGTTGGAGGGAGGGGGAGTGGTTCTGGTGTGATTATGTTTTTTCTTCAGATTACACTGCTGAGACAGAGGAGCAGAGACGAAATTTAGTTTATTTGGTTCATCAATTTAGTCCAGTTCCGGAAAGAGAGGATCAGCTATTTTGGGAAGGTAATTGTGATTCTTTTTTTACGATTAAGGAGTTTTACTTACTGCTAGAAGGTAATAGGGAGGAGCAATTAGATTTTATTCAATCTACTGCTTTCAAATGGCTTTGGAGGTCTCAAGTGCCGGCTAGAATTCGCCTTTTTGATTGAAGGTTATTATGGAATCGGTTGGCGACGAAGGATTCTCTTTTTCAAAGAGGAATTCCGTTGGATTTATGTTGCTCGTTTTGTGGGTCTGATGTGGAGAACATTTCTCATTTATTTTTTCTTTGCCCATATGCAGTTAATGTATGGCTTTCTATTTCTAATTGGTGTGGGGCTAAGGGTAACTATCAGGGGGATGTTTGTTCTCATTTTTTGGAATGGTGCTGCACTGGGAATTTCTCTGTTGGTTCTATTTTCAAACTGTCTGTTTGGCTGGCGGTAGTTTGGACCCTTTGGATGGTTAGAAACGATATAGTTTTTAAGAGTGGTAGCATAAATGTTAATGATATTTGCTGGTTTATTAAAATTTCTGTTTGGAAGTGGTGTAGCATAGGCGATAATTCCTATTCCAACCGTAGCTTTTACGATTTTAATGTCAAACCTATATGAGGAGCCTTTAGGTAGAAGGTGGTTGGTAGGGATTTTCTGTTAACTATGTTGTAATTGGGTTGAATACCCCTTGTGTTCAATTAATATCAAGTTGCTTTAAAAAAAATGGCTATCTGTATAACCCTATATTTTATTTTATTTAAATTGATTAGAAAAATATAAAATAAAATAATATTCAATTAATAAAATTAATATTAAGAAAAATCAAACTCAAGAGAACCCTAAAATATGCATAAAGGAAAATTTCCCCTAAACAAAAAATTGAAGAAGGGGCAAGAGCTCTTCAATCTTTTGCATATAAAAAAAAGAACTTCTTTTCAACATTGTTCGAGAAAGAAGGCAATGATTCTCTAACGGTTCTCTAATTCTTTGTAGATTAAAAAAAAGTCTTCTCTTTATCTTTCTCTTCTTCAACGTTCTTCACCTGCGGTAGATTTTGACAATTCATGTGTTTGTGGTGTATGTGAAATATAGTATTTTTGTGATTCATTACTACTAAGTCACAAAAATTGATGATTTCTCTTTAGTGAAGACGAGATCTGAGCTTGTGGTTGTGAAGGAAGATTGTGGTGGTGATGGATGTGATTATGAATGGGTGTTTGTCCGGGAGGAATGAGTGATGGATAAAGATAATGGGTTGGGTTTGGATTTGAAATTGATATTGAAAAAAAAGGGGATTGAATTTTGGGAGTAGGGAAGAGATTAATGTGCTTTTTGTTTTGGTGTTTTGAGAATGAAGGACAAAGTGTTCTTCAGTTTTCTGCTGTTGTTCTCTAAATTTCACCATGTATGTTCTTTATTTTTCTTCTTGTGAACATTAGGATCTCTCAGTTTATTGTTTTTTTTTTTGTTTCTATAGTCTTAAGTATGAATATGGATTAAAAAAATTTAATCACTTCTCACATTGATGTGTTGTTGAGAATTTCTCAGGTTTATGATTTGGTGTCATTATTCAATATTTTCGGAATATTTTCTTGTGATATTAAGAGATATTGTAATTATTAGAGATGAATATCAACAAAGTATTATAATTTTGGTGAAAAACTACAATTATTATAGATTTCTATCAAGATATATTGTAATATTATGTTGATATTTTTGGATTTGAGATTTCATTATTTTTTAAGTTTTAAGAAAAAAATGAGGATCTTGTAAAAAAATGAATATAGATTATGATGATTTAAATCTTACTATATAAGAAAAACTAAGGTCTTGGATTTTACTATACTACCCCACTTCTACTATTTGCCACATATCCATTTTTGCCCTAAATTTTGTCTTTTCACCACCATTTTCTAACAATTCTTTACACTAACCACTCATTACCACTTTGTTACTATATAAAAATTACTATGGTATTGGATATTACATTACTGCCCCACATCTACTAATTCCCATATACCAATTTTTGCCAAAATTTGTGTCATTTCACCACCCTTTCCTAACCATTGTTTCGATGTACCAATGAAGTGAAGAGACTACATACACCATGTCCTGCTCACCGACTACAAACACACCGCCCAATGAAGTAAAGAGACAACCTATACCAACTGTAGACTCTCACATTTCTTTTCCTCTGTGTATTTGCCGTCTCCATTTCCATTTGCTTCGTCTCTTCCGGCTTGAACCCATCGTCAAGAGCTCCTCAACAATGGCGCGACCTCACCAATATCAACGGCCGTAAAGAGTTGTGGAAGATCGCTGTAAAGGTTCACCACAAATGGACAGTCAAAACTTCAGCAAATGAGCATTTCGAAATGGTCGTTGGCGACACAAACGTGAGTTAGTTACGATTTTTCTGTAGTATAACTGATAGTTTTACACATATCGCTCATTTTACATATTTGTTCATCTCTGCATCTTCATCCGCTTTGTCAACGTGGGTGTTGCAAGTTTGGTCACCGTGTTGTTTATGTTCTCTTAATATGCATTTATTTATTTCTTGCTTGCATTGTTCATCATGTTCTTTATGTTGTTGTTGATGGTGTTGTTCAGCAACTGAAAGTTCTTATTTGACTTTCAAGTTCAACCCGTTGGTCATGGTGTTGTTTGTGTTGACGTAAATAAGCAGTTCTTTTCCTGTCTTGCGTAGACTGAAATGAATGTTGACAAATTATTTTCATTGCAGGGACATAACATTCACGTCGTTGTTCCAACTGTCTATAAAAAATCTTTTGACTCGGTGTTGTCGGTTAACGTCACCTGCCCCATATCAAACTTTCAGGTCCACCCTAACGATTTGTTATTCAAACCTACTAGCCACAAATATCTGCTCAAGTTCACAGGTGGAACAACCGTTGCGGATATTGGCAAGCACAACATTCCTGACAAGATTATCAACTTCACATCGTTTTCTGACATCATTTCTGGAAAATGGCAGACAAATCTTCTCTGCGGTATATAGCTTTTCCTTCATGGTGTTGTTTGCTTCTCCTTGTATTTTTCTTACGTTTTGGCGAAACTTCTGTTATTTGTAGATGTTGTTGGTGTTATTGATGAGGTGGGATACTCCCAACCAAAGACTGGGGGAAGAAGCCTCAAGTCAACCTGGTGTTGCGCGATTTAAGGTATTTCAATAGCTAACCATAAGGTTTCCTGTTGGTTGAACGTTTGTTTTCCAACTGACTCCGTTTCTTCAACGTTTACGCGATTTAGTGACCAGACGTTGCTGTGTACCCTCTGGGAGGACTATACTATCAAGTACTTTGAATATAAAAACATCAACATGAGATTAACACCCCAACTGTTATTCTTCTGAAGTACGCAAAGATTAATGAAGAAGGTATTCCTGTAACCCGCTTCAGTCTGCTCTTTAATATCCCTTACCAATTTTGATGTTCTGACTTAATTCCATAATATAATATATTCCCTTTTGGTCGTGCAGGAAAGTACCCCCTAGCTGTGACAAACACTTACAACGTGACAAAGTTACATATCAATGACGATTTGCCTAAGATCAAATCGTTTCTCAATAGGTAAACAACTATGGACTTTCTTCCATTGATATTATCTGCCATTACTATTTTATAACAGAATTTTCATCTACAGCTTGCCCAAAGGGACTGACTATGGGAAAGCACTCTCCACGGCTAGCAACCAAACACGTGATTCGTCTCATATGTCGTTTGGGTCTCAACAATCTGCAAGTGAAGCTTTTTTGACAAAATCTGTTCAGTTACCACTGCGAGAAATCATCCAACTGTACCAGGTAATGCATGTTGGCAATGATATTCTCTATATTTCACGCAATTCAATAGACCTGAGCCATGTTTTAATCCCATTCACGCAACTGTATGTGTCACAGTTGCAACAACCGATAAACTTATCGCTTCGCCAAATGGGTGGTGCTACAGAGCTTTCCACCAATGTCTTCAAGTTGCCAAGGGCTCCATGCCTCCTTTTGTCTGCAGAGATGGCCACCGCACTGAGGCAGAAATATGGAGGTTGACCTTTCATAATCTTTATCGTACTTAATGTTGTTTAGAAATATACGTTTGCCATGTCTGATTTTGGTTGCATCCGTAGGTATAAAATAGAGGTGTTTGCAGTTCATGAGGGATGTTCGGCAATATTTGTTTTCTGGGATGAAATTGCAGCACAGCTTTTGGCAACATCTGCTGCTGACTTACGAGCCACAATGATTGAGGTGACTGAAAACTATAATCAACAACATTTCAAACTGTTTCTGTTATCCTATTCAAATTCCATCCGTATTATTGGTTTTATACGTGATGGCGAACAGGCCGGAGTCACTGACCCGCTTGAGTTCCCACTAGCCCTTGATAAAATGTTGGGAAAGAAGTTGGCATTCAAGGTGAAGTGGAATCCCCGCTTTAAGAGTTGCTCCGTCATCCACTTTCTTGACGATGTTCAGCTGATCAACAAACTTGAAGGACCGCTTGCAATTACTCAGGTTACTATTGTGTAACATTTCGTATTTCGTCTATCACAAATATTTTGTTCAGAATTCGTTATAACAGTATATTACCAATGCCAGGATGAAAAGCTCATTCAAGACAGCGACCACTTTGTTGAGGCCTCCTCTAATTCAATGCAGGTAGCTTAATTGTCCTTTATAATGATTCCTTTAGGAATGATGTATTACACGAACCATAGCACCAGCAAGTAATGACTCTAACAAGATGCAAATGCATTACGATTTACACAGGTTGTGGAGAGTGTTGGTGAGGATGTACCGTTTGTAAAACTAACTCCTCCTACGGTAATCTATTCTTATATGTCATTCCTAAATTTACTGGGACTATTTACGACACCCTACAATTGTAAGCCTTTATGTATTGTTGTCGAATTCAGGATGGTGAAATCACATCCACCCACGCTCCTGATCCTTCAACCCCTAAGGTCAATGTTAAGAGGATGTCTACGGAACCAGCCGGTGAACCGTTAATCAAAACTGAACCAGATGGGGACCTTTCGTCCACAAAAGCCAAGAAACTTAACAAGCGAGGTAAAAAACAAGTTTGACCGTCGACAACTGCCGGAGATGGAACATGTTGTTGGACTCTTTTTTGAAGTTTCACGTGACACTACTACCGTGTCTATTTAATACAACAAATTTATGTATATGTTTTGAAGTTTTTTTATCTTTGTTTGATCAAATCACTACAACAATAGGGTTTATTTCTAAGATTCCCAGGAGATCTTATGTGTAATATATGTTGTATTCTATTAATGTGATTTGTTTTCTCATTCAAGATATTTTGATCTGTATTGTTAAGATACATTGATACAAGCACCCTAATCTACAAATTCAATACATTTGCATTATAACAACTGAACCATAACGGATAAACATAAGCTTGTGCTATACATTTTACTATTAACGAGACATAAAAGCATTAGCAGCTACCCCGTACTAAGTCATGCCATTAGCATTATATTTACCACATCAGTCCAATTACTTGACAATAGCAGCACAGATTTTGTTATTAAACAGCAGAAAACCATGTATCTCCTACTTAGCATGTTACAATAATATTAAAATATTGATCCTACCAACTTTTGTGCATTGTGCAGTACCTAAACACATCTGCTCAGTAGGTAGCACTGCAAAACACTCAAGCACCCCCTCTGTCATATGTCACGTCGTCGTTTCTTCCTGCTTCATATGAAAGAAGAAGTTCAAACTTACTGATAATCACTATTTGCCTTCCCAACATATTATAACAATAAAAATAATAATACAAACTTGGCATTAAAATATTAGTATTCTGCTGCATCTATTTGGAGGGGCTTTTCAAAATTTCAAATTTTTAGTGGGAAACGAATTACAACACACAGCCAGTCCATCATCACCTCAGCAAAGCAAGCAACCTGTGTTTCTTCTGTCCCACTGCCTATGTGTTTGCTTACGATTTTAGAGTTTCTACTTCAAATTTTATGGTGACAAATCTTTACTAAGTATTCCTTTTGCACGTCTAAGGTTTTGTGACAGTCTTTCCATGGATGGTAACAGTCATACGCCTGCCTCTATTGCAAGACAGAAAAGAAAATTATTCTTGAGTAACAAGAGACAACATAATTTGCGACCTAACAAGGAGAACAATGTTGCTTCACCATCAACACCTTTGCTTCCTAATGCAAAACACTCCCAAACTCAACGTACACCCCCCCCCCCACAGTAATGTCGATGATACCACACACACTGGACCGTCTATTCGGCACAATCTTCCTACTGCCCCTCCGAAGTGTAGACGAATCGATATTAGTTCTGGCATAAATCTATTTCCCATGTTAAATTCTACCGTGCCTATGTCAGTAAGAAACATTAATTCAACCTTGGCACACCATGCTTGTCCTACACTCAGTAAGTCTCAGCAAATTGCTCCCAATCAAGGGCGTCGTCATCAACCTCCCTTGGATGCGTCCTCATCAACCAACACAGGCACTTTTACATCTTCAAGTTATACTTCCCCACCACCCTCATTCATGCCCTATGACTCCTCACGGACGGTCCTTCGCCAAATCCAACCTCCTGTCGGAAGTAATGCACATTCACCATGTAATGCTCATGCTTCTAGCACTCCACAACGCAACACACCTACACATTCATCTTCTGAGGAAAACTCTGATTCAGATTCTGATCATACGGTTGCAGATTCTTCAGACTCTGACATTGAAGCTGGTGTTGAAGATGTCGAAGATCACCTACAAGGTAATTTCTTTACCAATTTAACTAACATGATTTCCATTTGTTTCTTAGTCCCGTATTATGGACAGCTAATTGTTACATGCACAGAATACGTCGATATCGGAATTCCTACTTGGGAATGCCAGCATTGCAAGGCATGTATGTGGTACCAGGAACGTAAATCCAAACATAGACACACAACTGCACCTAAGTTTCACATTTGCTGTAAGTCTGGAAGAGTCGTTCTACCACTGATGAGGCAGCCTCCACCTTTATTAGCTAAGCTCCTTTTCGATGGAAATTCCCCCTGTAGTAAAAACTTCCAGGCCAACATACGAACATACAACGCTATGTTCTCCTTCACTTCTCCTGGGATGAAATTTGACACAACATCACAGAGAGGGAACAGTCCTCCAACTTTACGACTACACGGTCAGGTGTGTCACCGGATAGGTACCATGCTTCCCGATATCGGTCAACCTCCGCAGTATGCTCAGCTATACATCTTCGATACGGACAATGAGGTTGATAACAAGATGGATTGTTTCAGGTAGGAAAACTCTCTTTCCTCATAGGTACAACTCAATGTCTGTCAATCTCTTTGAACTGAACATCGTATGTGCAATAATATATGTTATTGCTGTTTATTGTAGGGACAACAAAAAACTTGAGAGAGAATTGGTCAGGGACTTGAAGGTGATGTTGGATTCTATCAATGTCCATGCCAAAGCGTTTAGAAATGCTAGGGATCTGTTGAGGGATAATTCTTTTCTAGACTTGAAGTTGAAATTGATATCCAGTAGACCCAGCGACGGTCGTGTCTATAATATGCCAACTATTGCGGAAGTTGCTGCTCTCATTGTCGGCGATATTGATTCTGCAGAAAAAAGGGACATAATAGTCCATCCGTGCGATGGAGGGTTACAACGAATAGATGAATTCCATCTGGCATACCTTGGATACCAATACCCACTCATTTTTGTATATGGCGAAGACGGTTACAGAGATAATATTCTTCACAAATATAGTCACCAAAGACAAGTCACGAAGAAAAATCGTCAAACAATCAAGGATTGGCCGTGCTTCCGTCTACATGAGCGCGTCTCCGAACCTAAGACTTTACTTCATTCGCGGCGCCTTTTCCAACAGTTCTTAGTTGACGGTTATACTATGATGGAATCTGAGCGTCTAAACTGGTTGCGGAAAAATCAATCTAAATTAAGGGTTGGTAAATATAGCAACTTACGGCAGGAAAACGCTGCTGGTACTTCTAATCAAAGTACAAAATAGGGCATGCGTGTTGTTTTGCCTTCGACGTTTGTCGGAAGCAGACGATACATAGACCAGCTCTATTTTGATGGAATGGCGATTTCAAGTAAACTTGGCTTCCCTGACCTGTTTATAACATTTACCTGCAACCCCGCATGGCCTGAAATAAAACGTCTGTTGCATAGCAACAATTTAAGTGTTGTTGATCGTCCGGATATTGTAGAAAAGGTCTTCAAAATTAAGTTCGACGAACTTATGCGTGACATAACAAAGAGACATGTCCTAGGACGCGTTTTGGCATGTAAGTCTACGTTTGGAACTCTGCCTCTATTTTATATTCACTTATATTACATACAACTATTATGTTTATGCTGACTTCTGTGCTATTCCATTCAACAGTTATGTACACCATTGAATTCCAGAAAAGAGGTCTACCTCACGCTCACATTCTTATCTTCTTGCATCCTCAGAGTAAATACCCCACACCCAATGATATTGACAGAATAATTTCCGCAGAGATACCTGACCCGAACATTTATCCTACGTTGTACAACTTGATCAAGTCGCATATGGTGCATGGACCTTGTGGTATGGCTAGGCAATCATCACCGTGTATGAAGAACAGAAAGTGTACTAAATTCTTTCCAAAAAAGTTCATTAAGAATACCATAGTTGATGTCGATGGCTACCCTCTATACAGACGACGATCAACTACGCATGTCATACACAAGAACGACATCCCTTTGGACAATAGGCATGTCGTCCCGTACAATACAAAATTGCTCTTGAAGTACCAAGCCCATATTAACATGGAATGGTGTAATCAAAGTACATCAATTAAGTATCTTTTCAAATATATACACAAAGGCCATGATAGAATTACAGCTTCTATTGTACATAGGTCTCATCCTTCCTCGAATAGTGTCGAACCCGTAGAAAAAATTCAATAATATCTTGACTGTAGATACGTCTCTCCGTGCGAGGCGAGTTGGAGAATCTTCTCTTACAATATTCATGGTCGTAAACCCGCTGTGGAACACATGTTTTTCAATCTTATAGGTGACAACCCTGTCTACTACACCGATCATGACCGGATGGAGAATATATTAGAGAAGGCAAGCATAACGGAGACTATGTTTTCGTCGTGGTTAATTGCCAACCAGACTTACGAAGAAGCCAGGGAATTAACTTATGGTCAGTTCGTCACAAGGTTTGTTTACCATAAAAGAAAGAGATTGTGGAAGCCTCAGAAAAAGGGGTATACAATTGGCCGATTAATTTGGGTACCACCGTCTACTGGCGAGTTGTTTTATCTTCGTATGATGCTGACTGTCGTGAAAGGACCCCCGTGCTATGAGGATATTTGCAAGGTCGGCGATACACAGTGTGATTCCTTTAGAGATGCATGTTTTGCTATGGGTTTCCTTGAAGACGATAAGGAATACATCGGAGCCATTAAAGAGGCAAGTGAGTGGGGGTTCGGTCATTTCCTACGCAAGGTTTTCGTTGTTATGCTTATGTCCAGCAACGTCAATCGCCCGGCGTATGTGTCGACACATACATGGCCTTTACTGTCCGACGGTTTATTGCACCAACAAAGGCTCTTGGTTAATAACACAGGTCAGCTTTTAGATTTCATCCATTTCGATTACTTGAGCATATACCTTTCTAATATGGGTTTTAAGTGGCAAAACTATGCAACCCTTCAATTATGGGCATACTGCATGGTTAAGTGTTGTGCATTCGAATAGTTTGTCCATACTGACCACATGGGTATTTTCCTTTGACAGAACTAATATTGAATGACCATGAGCTGCAAAATCTCACATTGCATCATATTGAGACTCTCCTTCAAAAGAATCGAAAAAGCCTCCATGACTTCAAACCTCTACCATACCCCGACAGTTATGTGTTGGAGCAGCTGGGGAACCGTCTCATATATGAAGAACGTAGTTACGACATATAAACCATGAAAAAAGAATTCCAATCACTACATGCTGCTCTTACAGGTAGTTACCAGGAAACTGAATGTTATTCCTCATTTAATACTTAGGCGTTACTTTGATATGATATTTTTGTTATTTGTATTAGATGAGCAACACGGAATCTATGAGAAGATTATGATCGCCGTACCAAATCAGAAAGGTGGAGTTTTTTTCCTGCATGGGTATGGTGGAACCAGGAAAACTTATATGTGGCGGATGATGGCAAGTGCGATTAGATCTAAGCATGACATTTGTTTAACTGTCGCCACTAGCGGAATCGCATCGTTGTTGTTACCGGGTAGGAGAACGGCTCACTCAAGATTCAAAATACCTGTCCCTACTTTATCCAACTCTACTTGTAATATCACTCACAAAGATGAGGCCGCAGAACTACTTCAACAAACAAAACTAATAATTTGGGACGAGGCGCCCATGGCTAACAAATGGTGTTTCGAAGCACTTGACAAGACATTGAAAGATGTGATGAGTACTGATAGGAACTCGGAAGAACTCTTTGGTGGGAAGGTTGTCGTGTTTGGTGGGGATTTCAGACAGATATTGTCGGTAATACCAAGGGGTAGTCGTTCCGACATTGTACATGCCACCATCAACTCTTCCTACATATGGCATTCGGTACAAGTATTGAACTTAACTAAGAATATGCGTCTAAATTGTGGTCCCACCGAACACGACAGGAAAGAAATGGCAGAATTCTCCGATTGGCTACTCAAAATTGGAGAAGGAAAGGTCAGAGAACCAAATGATGGGACTGCTGAAATTAAGTTCCCGCCTGAGATGCTTATCACCGATTTTGATGATCCTATCCTTGCTTTCATAACGAGTACGTATCCTGATTTTCTCGCTAATTATACGGACTTTAACTATCTAAAGAGCATGGTTATATTGGCATCAACAATAGACATGGTTGACAAGATTAATGATCATGTGTTGTCCATTATGCCAGGTAGTCTCACTTTTTATTTGATAAGCTCCTTCACACAATACAGTTGGTGATGCATTTCTTGATATACAGAAGCTCATGTTGAAAATGCAGGTGACTTGAGGGATTACTATAGTTGTAATACAGTCGATCGATCGGAGATACATGACAGGGACGTTCTTGATGTTCTTACACCGGAGTTTCTCAGCTCATTAAAAACTTCTGGCTTGCCTAACCATCATATCAAACTTAAGGTCGGGGCACCCATTATGTTGATGCGAAACATCTATCAGTCCGAAGGCCTGTGCAATGGTACTCGCCTAATCGTGACCAAAATGGCTACACATGTGCTTGAGACCCATATCATGGGGGGGAAACACCATGGCAACGTCGTATACATTCCTAGGATGGATATGTCCCCGTCAAAGTCTCCTTGGCCTTTCAAGCTAAGCCGGAGGCAATTCCCCGTCATTGTCTCCTACGCGATGACGATTAACAAATCACAGGGTCAGTCATTGGATTGGGTCGGACTTTATATTCCACGAGACGTTTTTACTCATGGCCAGATTTATGTCGCACTTTCAAGGGTTACAAGCAAAAAGGGTATCAAAGTATTGATACACGATGAAAACAACAATGCCAAAACATGTACATCCAATGTTGTTTACAAGGACGTTTTCAACAATGTTTAGTTATAACAATTTAACTCTGTGCCTCTCCTTAATATGAAGATTTTAACATTGTTGTTTAGGTGTCAGGTTTTTTTGTTATACTTTGTGGGATATCCGTAGGTTTTTTTGTTAATTCACAACCGACTAATGTATTTTCACCTTCTGTATAAATAGTACAGAATTACATTACCTGCAGTCATACCTATTTTGCACTTCTGTATATAAGTATAATACAGAAACATACATTAATCTGTAAAGCATATCAACAACCCGAATCAAAGTTTTAATATCAAGTGCAAGCTTACCCGTGTCATATCTTATACACATGACACCCTTTGTTTTCATCAGTTATATCCAAACGGAAGCGTATTCGGTCTCCGCCTTTGAAATTGTTTAACACGCAGAATGCATCCCAGTCTTTTCCTAACTTGGTCCGGTATGCATCATCGATGTTCAGTATCGACAGAATTTTACAACGTCCGTTGTCCCCATAAAGCAGCAGATCTTCGTAACCGAATTTTTGTAGAACGCCGGCAAAATCAGGCTGTAGCTTCTGAATGTATATAAAAGATGACCCAATTTATCAGCTATTCAACTAATTTACAACTATATCACAACTGAGTAAAACATAAAAAATAGAACTCAACTAATTTCGGTGAGATCTCACTCAATGGTGGGAGCACGACGTCAAAAGCATATATCGGTTCGTTATACAGATACCTACTATGGAACCTAGGTAATTCCTATTTTGCATGAATCTCTTTAAACCCACATATCCCAAAGTTATTGTCCCCATAGTAGCCGAACCAAACAACGACGTTAGCTGGAAGTGAGTAGTAATCTTCAATACCCTTCCACCAACTGATTATAAGTGGTTGAACCTCCCTATTGTTGTATACTAAGGTATGATGAATACCTTGGTTGTTCAGTACTGTCCACATTTTGTTTAAGTCTCCCTGGTACGCTCGAACAAATACAGGCTCGATCTCAGGAAAGGCCTACACACATAACTTTCTTATGATTTAGTTCATGAAATTAATATATAACACCCTATTGTTGCACCCCAAAATTTGCTCTCCTTACTTTATTACTAACTGGCTTATGTTGCATTGCATTTTGCATTATCATGAGTGCATATCATTGGTTCTTAGCATGGGGTCAAGGTTCCTGAGGCAGTGCTTCATAGGGTCAAGCAAGAGTCCTGGTATTGTCCAAGAGAGCTCAGGTGGATCATCCTCTCCTAACCAATGCATAGATTAGGGTTTTGAGATTCTTGGGTTTATTGCTTCAATGGGCAAGCTCCTTGGGTTTTTATCATCATCAAATGGCATATCTTATCTTTGTTGGAGAGGATACACATCATATTCAGAGGAATTTGGATTTGGAGACTGTGTTATTTCCTCCTAGACTGAGGGTACCACAACTAGGGTTTGCTATAAAGTCTGTTTATTTCTGATTTTTTGGGCAAGACTTGATTCCATGGTACTCCTTGGGTCCCTAAGTACCTAGGGATGGGAGGTTGTCCATCAGCTTGGTTCAGGAGAAGTTCAATTAGCCAATGGATTGAAAATCAGTTGAATTTGGGGAAAAGTCAACAGTGAAAGGAGAAAAGTCAATTGTGAAATTTTGAGGTTCTCTTCAGGGATTTTAAGATCTCATATCCTCATATGGTCTCCAGGGGTCAAGTTTCATACATATTTATCAGAAATCAGGAGTTGGTGCAAAGTTTCTAAATTTGGAAAGTGACCTATAATGACAAGTTTCCATCTTTGGCAAGTATCTACACTGCATTCAACTTGACTTTTCATCATCAATAAAGCTTCAAATGAATTTTTCTCCAACATGAAAGTTTAATATCTTTTCCTCCTCTTTCCAACAAGTACTAGTGGGTCTCCATATCATTTGTGAAACTCCAGTTATGATCAAAAGAAGGCAAAGTGGTTTTTAGGGTTTCTCATGATCCCATTTTCACAACTTTGGGCATAATGACCTATAATCAATTCCATTGCTTCATGCCACATTCCAATATTAAAAGACACTCCTTGAGGATTATTTTGGGCCCAAGAATGAAGAAATTCCATGGTGTGTTCTTCACTTATTCTCCATTGTTCAAAAAATGCCAAATTATTCAAAAGTCATGAATCAATTATTTTCAAGGCCCAAGTTCTATATGGGTGTAATTATCAATCCAAATGCAAGTGATCCATCATGGAATTTTTAAGTGAACATTCATGGAGAGAGGTGTATTCCACATAATGCATTTTAACAAAATAACTCAAAAACTCATGAAACAAACAATTACCCAAGCCCAAATGATCAGATATGAAATAACCCTAAGTATTTAAGCCTATTCATGCCTTGGTTAGGGTTCATTCACGTGCATTTGAAGGAGAACAACAACTTGTACCCTAATTCTTGAATTCAACAAATCTCACAATCTACAAGGTCTTTCTTCAAAGTTCTTCCACAAATCTCTTCCTGGGGATTTCTAGAACACAACCCAACCACCGTTCGCAGCCAAAGGCCAGGATTAGAGGTGTGCCATCACAGGTGGGTGATTTTTTTCATGCTCTTAAAACTCCAATTTTTTATATGAATATTGACGTGTGATGAACGGTGATCACTCTGATCTATTTATTTTTGAATATGGATGCATGTATGGCTTGTTATGTGAGTTTAAAGTTTTGAACCCTTACACTATTTCCTTCGATTCTCTTTATCCATGCGTTATTTGATTTTTTTGATGACATATTTGGATTCCTGACATTTTTCTGGTTGGAATAATATATTCGTACGTGCGTTTTGGTGTGGTTTTGATTGCAGGTGGCCGGAGTAGGGGGCCGGAACCCTAACTCCGGCGGTGGCTCTTGGTTCAGTCCGGTCAAGGGTTTCCATGAGGAAGATACAATCTGGGCCCTTGATTTGCTTCATCGTGTGGCTACCAGCGTGCCACATATTTTTTCTTTTATTTTTTTCTGAAATTTAATTAATGATTCCATGTTATTTACCCCACCATTGCTATCATAGTCCACCAGCCATGTCTTTTTATTTCGTTTACTAATTTTTTGCTTGACTTAATGTGAGCCATGGATGCAATCAGACGATCACAAACATGACAGCGCATAAAAAATGCATGTGCCATGCACATGGGGGTGTATAGCATGCATACGGTTTGGTTGTACGCACGCGTACCATTATTACTATGGTCTTTTCATCGTGGCCTTTGATCATTAGTACTTTTCATTTTGGTTGACCAGATAGCGTGCGCAGGATTAATCAGACGGCGAGGAGAAGTCAACCCGTTGACTGAGGTCCACTTGTGGGCGTTTTTTTATTTTTCTTCGCTGAGGCCTTGGGTCTCTATTCGCACCCTCCTTTTAGGCCCATCTCCTTATTCCAACGCCATTGGACTCCTCACTGCACCCCCAACCCATTTTATTTCCCTTTTATTTTATTTAATCTAATATTTTCATTCTTAATTATTTAAAAATAGTAAATTGCATTAAAAAATCATCACAAAATTCATACATCATTCTTATCATTTTATAAAATTTTCACAAATTTTATTTTTTATTTTTATTTTATTTTTGTCATTTAAATTAATTATTTAGCCTATTTTCTTTTAGAATTATCCATATAATGCATATTTAAATTTCTTCATTTTTATTCTCCTCATCTACAAAATATTTTTTATCCGTTCTTTTTGCATTTGTTCATTAACATCCCAAATTGCATGAAAAAAGTTTTCTTTCATTTTTAAATTTATTTCATATTGCATTTTGGTCCTTCCTCCTGGCCCACTAAACCCTAATTCCCACCTGAACTCTGCACAATTATTTGAATGACTGATACCTTGATTTTTTGCAGGGGCTTTTGATATGTTGTTTGCCTCTGGTTGAGGAACCTTAATGTTTAATTTGGGAATTTTAGGAGTTACTTTTCTACTTATTTGATTTGCTTTCTCTTGAGATTCTCTTGTGTGCGCATCTTTGATCTTATCTGATTATCTTGTTTGAAAGGCACTTGTGCCATTTGCTTTGGGGTTGTTTCTCTAACTTCTGAGTTCATGTTTGGATTATTATCATTATTGTTTGCCATTGCTTGATTTTCATTTGCTTTGATATTATTTATGCCTGTTTCTCACTAACCTTTTATGCAGGGACCAAGGTAAGTTCTTTAAGGGCATGGATAAGTATCCATGGTCACCCTTACTTTTTCCTTCCGTATCTTCTCTTTCCTTTAGGATTTAGGTTGTCTTTAAACCCCACTAACCGTAGGTCACCCATGCATGATAACTTTAGGATTCATAGTCTCCCTTAGAGTTACCCTTGTGTCTTCTCTCTTCTCATCTCAAACTTTCTGAAAAGCACTTAATAATAATAAAGCGTATTGCGCACGAGCCTTA
Organism: Lathyrus tuberosus; assembly: GCA_022829125.1. Classification (NCBI taxonomy): domain Eukaryota; kingdom Viridiplantae; phylum Streptophyta; class Magnoliopsida; order Fabales; family Fabaceae; genus Lathyrus; species Lathyrus tuberosus. Next base: position 3,410,946 of record JALAZF010000565.1, read on the forward strand.
AGCGTGGGGAATGAGAAATGAGGGGCTTCCTCTCATCTTTCTAGAGTGCTTAGCGAGCGTCCTGTCTTGGGATGATGCGTTAAGTATTCGCCCATGTGCCCTAGACTTTGGTGCAATGCAACTTAGGAACTAACTTAAGCCACTTCTGTCCTAAAAAACACAAACCAATTTCAAACCTTTTTGTCCTTCGAGATTTCCAAACTTAAAGGATATTTTCAAAAAGGGCACGTTACCTTCCGTCTGAGTCGCAAACAGGCATCGACCCTAACTGCCGGACGCGAACTTAACGTCGCTCATAAAAAACACAAAAAGAACTTGGTCCAAACTACGTTGACTCTGAATTCCCTATTGCAGAAGGGGGGTATGTAGGCCTAGGACGTCGACGTCCTACCGAGTCTGTCTTTGTCTTCCCCTCTCCGTTTTAGTACAGCCCTAGATGATAGGATAACTCACCCTTAGAATAGCCAACAAGCGTGGATCCCATCGAGTACGATGGACGCGTGGGGTGCTGGCACCTTCCCCTCGCGTAACCGACTCCCGAACCCAGGTTATGGTTGCGATGACCATTCCTTTCCCCTTCCTAAGGTTTATGCGGTGTTCCCTCTCCCTCTCTTGGGATGAATTTACACGGCTGGCGACTCTGTTTTTCCGCGCCACTCTCGCATTTGAACCTGGATGAAAATCCTGGGAGCGACAGCTGGCGACTCTGCTGGGGACTCTGGTTGACCTATGCTGGTTCATCCCTAAACGAGTCAATCCTAACGCTTGCTTGTCTCTTTGGGTGTTTTGTTTTTGTTTTGCTTTATGTTGTACTTTATTTTTATTTTTATTTTTACCGCATTTTCTGCATTTCATCCTTTACTGTCATGCTGCTGTGCTGTGCTGGCTGTCTTTGTTTTGCAGGTTGGGTGGGTCTGAGAGATAAGCCCAATACCAAGGCTTGAGAATACCCTAGGACTAGAGTGGAAAGTAGTGGGACCTACGTGCCCGCTTGGTACGTTTGTGTGTTCACGAAATTCACAACCAGACGAGGCTATCTTGGGATGCATTCTAACGTGTGTATCTTGCGCATGTTGGGGTGTTGATCTAGAGAGCTGTCGACTCTGGTGACTGATCATTAAGGACCTTAGTGGAAACATCCCTCTTTAGTGGTGACAGTGGCAGACCACATCCTGTGGCAAACCCATTCGCACCCGAGGGCCCGTTTTGGAACTCGCATAGGATGGCCCCTACGTTTTGAAGAGAATCAGTGGAGGCACTCCTCGATTGACTTTAGTAGTGTACCCCAAGGGATGAATGTACTATTATTTCTCGACCTCAGTGCCAAAGCTGAGGACCTTCCGCTTTGGAGAATCAGTTGAGGCCTCCTCGATTGATGATGACGCCAAACCAGAAATGGTGAACGTATCATCATTCTCGACCTGAGAGCCCGGGATACTGAACATCCTAGTACCCACATGTGAGAGGGGATGGGCGTTTGCAGGTTTGCAGGTAACCGAGACCTTCAACCTACCCTATTTTTCTGGATTTCTCATCAACGTCTGATTATTTGGGTTCCTCAGTGGTTCAGAGTTCTGGTTTTCTGGTTTCTCGTTCAGCTAACAGCACAGCACATCCAGCAGTGTGCCTTGACCCCATGTTTGCATGAGCATATCATTTTTCTTACATTCTGACATGTTTGACATTTTTCAGGGCTTGCATCTTACTCTTGATTTCGGTTTTCTGAGGTTTCTTCAGCATGGATGTTCAGAGAAAGAAGACTGTTGCCTATTCGTTCCCAGAGCCGACTCTGACATTAATTCACAAACTGATTAATATGGCTGGTTCAGGAGTTCGTACAGAGTTCAGTAGAAGGTATGGAAGACTTCTGAAATTTGTCTATAATATCTCCCAGTATGAGAAGGATGCCATTCACACACTCCTGCAGTTTTACGATCCGTCTCTGCGTTGCTTCACTTTCCCGGACTACATCCTAGCCCCAACGTTGGAGGAGTTCTCATTTATTTTGGGAATTCCTATCAGTCATGATATAGGTTTCTTTTCTGAAGAACACCCCGGGGTGAAAGATATGGCTGTTGCTTTTCATATTGATGAATCCGTTCTTAACAGTAATATTGCAGAAAAACAAGGAGTTAAGGGTTTCTTGTTGAAGTTCTTGTTTGATCAGGCTTGCATATATGTCAAAGAGAAGAACTGGACTGCTTTCCAAGCTATCCTAGCTATGTGCATCTATGGGATTGTTTTGTTTCTGAATATTCCTGATCTGGTGGATATGCACGCCGCCAGGATCTTTATTTCGAAGAATCCTATACCTACCTTGCTAGGTGATGTGTATCACTCGGTTCACTACAAGAATGAGAATAGGCGTGGGAAAACTGTAAGTTGCTGTGCACCACTCTTAGCTACTTGGTTTTTGAGTCGACTCCCTGAATCTGGCGCTTTCGTTGATACGAAAGATTCTTTGAAGTGGTCTAAGAGGGTTATGGGCTTGACTGCTGATAACATCGTTTGGATTAATCGTGACTTGCTAGGAATGGAGATTATTTGCAAATGCGGAGAATTCCCCAATGTTCCCTTGATAGGGAGGAAAGGTGGAATTAACTATAATCCCTCCCTAGCTATCAGACAGTTTGGCTATCCTTTGAAAGGTCCACCCGAAGAGCGAGATGTCCGTGAGTCCTTGTTCTTCAATGGTATTGAGGATCAAGGGTTGATAAGGAAAGTTGTGAATGCTTGGAAACAGGTGACTAAGAAGGGTAAGATTCCATTCGGGAAAAGTAACAATCAGGCTTTCCCTCCCTATAAAGAGTGGATTAAGAAGAGAGCAGAAGAGGAGCTTCTTCCATTCCTTGTGGAACCACCTTTGTATCCTTTGGTGATCGAGCCTCCTACCACCGTTGAGTTGGAGAAGTATAACAAATTATGGGCTGAAAAGGAAAGGTTGCGGGAAGAGAATAATGAGCTAAAGAGAGAGATTTATCAGTGGAAGCATGAGCGGGGTGAAGCTGTTCATACCGCCAAGTTGAAGACAGAGCTCCTTGCTAAAGCAGAAAAAGAGCTTGCTGACATGATCGCATCCAGAGAAAGAATGAAACAAGGTTTGGATGGTATCAGTAACGTTCTCAGGTCTAAATACGAGGAATTAGCCAAAGCTTTGTTGAAGATTCACAGGTTCAATTATCACCAAGAAACTGCCATGGCTGAGAATAAGAGAAAGGAAGATGACCACATAGCTAAGATTGATCATTTGAAGTCGACGCTCAAGAAGAAAGACGCCGAGATCTTATCGGGGATATTCAAGAGACAAGTAGTCGAGGGTCGACTCAATGAAGCCATAGCCTCCGTGGAAGAACTGAAAGTCCAAGCTGAAGTGAAGAAACCTAGACACGAGGGTCCTAGCATGGATGGTGTTTCTGGAGAAGATGCTTGGGAGTTACATTGCCGATACTTGGATGGGATCATACACAGGAGAGACCTTCTCATTCAAGGGCTAATTCAGAGGCCGAAGCATCCTGATACCAGAAAACTGTTCAAGGAGATTCAAGACTGGTGCAGAAAGCATAATGGATGGGGGGATTGACACTTGTGGACTTTGATGATATGCCTTAGTTTTATGTTCTCTTTTATTGTATGTGGATCACCACCAGGCTTGTTGGTTGGGACCTATGGTTTTTATATTCAGACTTGTTATCTTGGATTCGTGATTGTCAACATTTGGTTTTCCTATGGTTTTCTTAATATATAAGCAGAAGTTCCATTATATCTTGTTATTAAATCGGAATCAAGGGGTGGATCGCCCTGTGAATTTTCAAACACGTCCATTTGCATTTGCATATTCATAATCATTTTGCATAATCATTTTGCATAATCATTTTGCATGACAGGTGTTTATCTCCGGTATTCTTATCTTGTTCTCATCTCAGAATTGCAGATCAGCGTATTCACCGGTATCCTACTAAGCGGAATTGGAAGAGACTCATGGATCAGCTACAGATTGAGATCATTGAGATGCGGACTCGCATGAACCAATTCATGGAATTAATGCAAGGGGTTGCTCAGGGACAAGAACAGTTGAGAACTCTTGTTTAGCCACTGATTGCGAGGGTTGATAATGATGGTGTCCTTCACGGAGGACTTCAGACTGGTGTTACTGATAATGGTCAGAATGGTCCTACTGGTGGAGGTGTTCCTGTTTCTAGTGTTGTGATTCCTCCGGGCGGAGCTGAAAATATTAGGGGAGGTGGTACTGGTGCTGGCGCAGTTCAGGGTCGTCAGTATGATGATGGTCAGGATAATGTATTTTCTTTGCCAGGTGGGGATGCTGGTCCCCAGACTGATCAGGATCAGAGGATCCGGCTGATTGAGGAACAACTGAGGGGTGTTGTGAATCAGGATTCTGTGGGAATGGATTTAGAGGATTTGGGGCTAGTTCCAGGCGTTGTTATTCCGCACAAGTTTCAGACTCCCACTTTTCAGAAGTATAATGGTATGACTTGTCCGAGGACCCACGTCAGGGCGTATGCAAGCAAGATGGCTGCATATGCGAAGAATGAAAAGCTAATGATGCATTGCTTCCAAGATAGCCTATCTGGGGCATCCCTGGAGTGGTACATGCAACTGGAAAGGAAGGATGTACGTAGTTGGAGAGATCTGGCAGGGGAATTTATCAGACATTACCAATATAACACTGATATGGCCCCTAACAGAACACAGTTGCAGAACCTGTCGCAGAAGAACAATGAGAGTTTCAAGGAGTACGCTCAGAGGTGGCGTGAACTGGCAGTTAGAGTTCAGCCTCCCATGTTGGAGCGTGAAATGATAACTATGTTTATGGCCACCTTGCAGGGTCATTACTTTGAAAAATTGGTACCATGTATGTCTGGAAAGTTCGCTGATTTAATCTTGGTAGGAGAGATGGTAGAAAGCGGAATTAAGGCAGGAAAGATATCAGGCAGTGATGGGTCCTCATCTGGAGGAAGCAAGAAGCCTTATGCCAATGGTTATAAGAAGAAGGAGGGAGATACAAACTCTGTGTCATCATATCGTGGTAGAGATGGACCTCGTCAGAGTTACAATCAGCAGGTGGCTTCTGTAACCATCCCAGCAGCACCTCAGCAGCCAGCAGTGACTCAGCAACAAAATCAGGCTCCTCGCCGGTCTCAGCCTCTGACTAGGTGGGATAGGCATTTTGACACTCCACCTCTTCCATACGCTCAATTATTTCAGTACTTGCTACAACTACAGTTAATCCAGAAGAGAACCTTGGCTCCACCTACTGGTAATCCACCTCCCGGCTATGACGCCAACGCCCACTGTGAGTTTCATTCTAGGGCACCCGGACATTATATTGAAAACTGTAAAGCTTTTAAGCATCAGGTTCAGGATCTGCTGGATTCCAAAGCCATCAATTTCTCCAATGACGTCCCGAATGTGAATCAGAATCCGATGCTGAATCACGGAGGGCCGAAGGTCAATGCTATTATTGAAGACTGTGAAGACTTGAGTTTGATTTCAGACGTGAACGAAATCCAAACTCCCTTGGGTATGGTGAAGGAAAGACTGTTGAAGGGAGGAGTATTTCCCGGTTGTGGTGAAGGTTGTGTAAAGTGTGTGTCGCAGCCAGGCGGTTGTGATTTATTGAAAGCAGGTATTCAGAAAATGATCAGCGAAGGGGTATTACAGTTTGACAGGGGCTGTAAGCAGAGTATTGTTACTGACAGAGAGATTGATGTTGCCACGATAACAATTCCATTCAAGACGATAACTATATCAGCGCCGGCGAGACCAGCGTCGGTCACTATCACTGTTCCCGGACCAGTTCCGTATGAGAGTACCAAGGCCATCCCATGGAATTATGGGGCCGAGGTGTTTGTTAATGGTAAGAAGCTGGAATTGGAAAAGACATCAGCTGTGAATACAGGGGTGGAAAATCTTGTTGAAGCAGGGGCTATCACTAGGAGTGGTAGAGTCTCTATTCCCTCTGAGAATCAAGCTAGCAGTTCAAGACAAGACAAAGGTAAGCAGATGATGGATGAGTCTGTACAGAGGCAGGAAGCTAATAATTCTACGACAAAGCCAGGTGGGGATACTTTCTCAGAAGACGTAGAAGAGTTTATGAGGTTGATCAGAAAAAGTGATTACAAGATTGTTGACCAACTCCACCAAACTCCATCGAAGATTTCCATCCTATCCTTACTGTTGTGCTCCGAGGCACACCGAAATGCATTGCTGAAGATTCTGAATATGGCTTATGTACCGCAGGAGATATCTGTCAACCAGTTGGAAGGGGTTGTGGCTCATGTGAATGCTGGTAACGGTTTGGGTTTCACCTATTTAGATCTGACTCCGGCTGGGAGGAATCACAACAATGCTCTGCATATTTCAGTGAAATGTCGTGGTTCTTTAATGTCGCATGTGTTAGTTGATACTGGGTCGTCCTTGAATGTGCTACCGAAGAAGGCTCTGATGAAGTTGGATACTTGTGGGTTGATTTGTACACCAAGTGACTTGGTGGTACGTGCTTTTGATGGCTCCAAGAGGTCAGTATTTGGAGAGTTAGTTCTGCCGATCAAGGTGGGTCCTGAGGTTTTCAACACCACCTTTTACATAATGGATATTCAGCCTGCCTATAGTTATTTGTTGGGTCGCCCTTGGATCCATGGTGCTGGGGCAGTAACTTCTACGCTGCACCAGAAGTTAAAGTATATGGTGGATGGCCACGTTGTAACTGTTTGTGGTGAAGAAGATATCATGGTGAGTCACCTATCGACCTTCAAGTATGTGGAGGTAGATGGTGAAATACAGGAAACTTTGTGCCAAGCCTTTGAAGTTGTGAAGATTCCCCAGGAACCCCCAAAGGCAGTTACTCAGCCTGAGGCGGTTGCCCAACCTGAAGTCGTCATACAACCAGAAGTTCCAATGTCCTCTTTCAAAGAGGCGCGTGCTATAGTTGAAGCTGGTGGTTCTCAGAAGTGGGGCAGTGTTATTGATGTTCAAAGGAAGCAAGATACTCATGGACTGGGATACAAGCCACCTAGGCGTTCTGAAGAGCCTCCCAAGTTCTATGGTCCAGTCCGTTTCACCAGTGTCGGTGTTTTCTTTGACAGAGTCAATGCTATTGAGGATGAAGGAGATAGTGATTGTGACATGGATGAATGGATCCGTCCTTGCATTCCTGGTCAGAGTCTAGGCAACTGGTCCTCCTAGAAAGTTATCCAAGTGACGCGCCCGGAGTAATTCACTTTTGTTTTCTGTTATGTTGAGTCCTACGCTCTGCCCAAGGCGTAGTGATATTTATTTGTAGGGCTTGGATGTTTTATTTGCTATTTTTATCATCAATAAAGGACGTTTTTCATTCAAATATTTTGATCCCTGTCTTTCTATTTTACTTTTTTGCATTAACCCACATCAAAATGGCAATGTGTTTTCTTGTTTGTTGCACTCATAATGAACACAAAACATCCATCATGCAGGTTCCTTTGTTCAGATTCCACCCATGACTTAGCTATGGCTTGATATGACTTCGACAATCCCATCTATCAGGCCGAAGAAGAGACTGACGAAGACTGTGACTTACCAGAAAAATTAGTCAGGCTGTTGAAACAAGAGGAAAGGGTTATTCTACCTCATCAGGAGGAAGTTGAGACTGTTAATCTGGGAACCGAGGATGTTAAACGAGAAGTAAAGATTGGGGCTGCCCTGGAAGACACTGTTAAGAGAAGATTCGTTGAGTTACTTCGAGAGTATGTGGATATCTTCGCCTGGTCTTACCAAGACATGCCTGGGCTTGACACTGACATTGTTTCACATAGACTGTCGCTTAAAGAGGGTTGTACTCCAGTCAAGCAGAAATTGAGAAGGACGAAACCAGATATGGCTGTCAAGATCAAGGAAGAGGTTCAGAAACAGTTGGACGCCGAATTTCTTGCTGTGACAAATTATCCTCCGTGGGTTGCTAATATTGTACCTGTACCTAAGAAGGATGGGAAGGCCAGGATGTGTGTTGATTACCGAGATTTGAATAGGGCGAGCCCGAAGGATGATTTCCCGCTCCCCCACATTGACGTGTTAGTGGACAATACCACTCAATATTCTGTGTTTTCCTTCATGGATGGCTTCTCTGGGTATAACCAAATCAAAATGGCCCCAGAGGACATGGAGAAGACTACTTTCATAACACCGTGGGGAACATTTTGCTACAAGGTAATGCCCTTTGGACTGAAGAATGCTGGGGCAACCTATCAGCGGGTGATGGTGACTCTCTTTCATGATATGATTCACAAGGAGATCGAAGTCTATGTTGATGACATGATTGCGAAGTCACAGACAGAGGAAGAACACTTGGTAAACCTCCAGAAGCTGTTTGAAAGGTTAAGGAAGTTCAGGTTGAGATTAAATCCGAACAAGTGCACTTTCGGCGTGAGGTCTGGTAAATTGCTGGGTTTCATTGTTAGTGAAAGGGGTATAGAGGTTGATCCTGCAAAGATAAGAGCTATACAGGAGATGCCTGAGCCAAGAACAGAGAAAGAGGTTCGTGGTTTCTTGGGGAGGTTGAATTACATTGCCAGGTTCATCTCTCATCTGACAGCTACATGTGAACCAATTTTCAAGTTGTTAAGAAAGGACCAAGAGGTCAGGTGGAATGAAAATTGTCGAGAGGCGTTTGAAAGGTTAAAGACGTATCTGCAGGAACCTTCAGTCCTTATGCCACCAGTGTCTGGGAGACCGCTGATTATGTACCTTACGGTTCTTGAGAATTCGATGGGTTGTGTGCTCGGTCAACACGACGAGACGGGTAAGAAAGAGCACGCCATTTACTACCTGAGTAAGAAGTTCACTGATTGCGAATCAAGATACTCTATGCTGGAAAAGACATGTTGTGCACTCGCTTGGGCAGCCAAGCGCCTAAGGCAGTATATGTTAAATCACACAACCTTGTTGATTTCGAAGATGGATCCGATTAAGTACGTGTTTGAGAAGCAAGCACTTTCTGGAAGGATAGCCCGTTGGCAGATGGTTTTGACAGAGTACGATATTCAGTATGTTTCTCAGAAGGCCATTAAGGGAAGTGTTCTGTCAGAATATCTTGCTGAACAGCCAGTCGAGGATTATCAGCCTATGAAGTTTGAGTTTCCAGACGAGCATGTTATGTTTCTAAAAATGAAGGATTGTGAAGAACCTCTGCCTGACGAAGGACCTGAGATTGGTTCACAGTGGAAGATGATTTTTGATGGGGCTGTCAACTCGTATGGCAATGGAATTGGGGCGATCATTACAACTCCGAAGGGTTCTCATATACCTTTCACTGCCCGGTTAGCATTCGTGTATACCAACAACGAGGCGGAGTATGAAGCATGCATCATGGGGTTAGAAGAAGCAATTGATTTGAGAATTAAGAACCTCGATGTCTATGGTGATTCCGCATTAGTGGTTAATTAGATTACAGGAGAATGGGAGACTCGTCAGGCAAATTTGGTACCTTATAACAACTATGCCAGAAGGTTGTTACCTTTCTTTGATAGGGTGGATTTTCATCATGTGCCCAGAGCTGAGAATCAGATGGCTGATGCGTTGGCGACATTGGCATCCATGTATAAGGTGAACCGTTGGAATGAAACACCGTCGATTAGAATCATGCGTCTAGACAGACCAGCTTTTGTGTTTGCAATTGAAGATGTGTCAGATGGCAAGCCGTGGTATCATGATATTAAGGTTTTTCTGAAGAGACAAGAGTATCCAGAGGGTGCCTCCACCAAGGATAAGAAGACTCTGAGAAGGTTGGCAGGGAACTTCTTTCTGAACAAGGACGACGTGTTATATAAGAGGAACTTTGATATGGTCTTGCTACGTTGTGTTGATGAACACGAGGCAAGCTCATTGATGGAGGAAGTTCACGAGGGTTCTTTTGGTACTCATTCTAGTGGACACACCATGGCTAGGAAGTTGTTGAGAGCAGGATATTATTGGATGACTATGGAGTCTGATTGTTTCAAGTATGCCCGAAAGTGCCATAAATGCCAGATTTATGTAGACAAGATGCACGTACCGCCTACGCCTCTAAATGTGTTATCATCTCCTTGGCCGTTTGCAATGTGGGGTATAGATATGATTGGAAAGATTGAGCCTACTGCTTCCAATGGGCATCGTTTCATTTTGGTTGCCATTGACTATTTCACAAAGTGGGTGGAGGCAACCTCGTACGCCAATGTCACCAAGCAAGTGGTAGCCCGGTTTATAAAGAAGGACATCATCTGTCGTTATGGGGTCCCGGAGAGAATCATTACTGATAATGGCTCGAACTTGAATAATAAGATGATGAAGGAACTATGTCAGAGTTTCAGGATCGAGCGTCATAATTCCTCTCTGTATCGTCCAAAGATGAATGGGGCTGTTGAGGAGGCAAATAAGAATATCAAGAAGATTGTGCAGAAGATGGCGGTAACGTATAAAGACTGGCATGAGATGTTACCTTATGCTCTACATGGTTACCGTACTTCGGTACGTACGTCAACTGGGGCAACCCCTTTCTCATTGGTGTACGGTATGGAAGCAGTTTTACCCTTAGAGGTCGAGATTCCATCTTTGAGAGTTCTGGCAGATGTGAAGCTTGATGAAGCTGAATGGGTACGCTCTAGGTTGGATCAGTTGAACCTTATTGAAGAAAAGAGATTGGCAGCCATCGCACATGGTCGTTTGTATCAGAGCAGGATGAAGCATGCCTTTGATCAGAAAGTACGCCCTCGAAATTTTCAGATAGGTGAATTGGTTTTGAAAAGAATCCTTCCTCCTCAGACAGATCACAGGGGCAAATGGACTCCAAACTACGAAGGGCCGTATGTAGTCAGAAAGGTTTTCTCTGGTGGAGCCTTACTACTTTCAACTATGGATGGCGAAGATTTTACCTCCCCTGTGAACGCAGACGTAGTCAAAAAATACTTTGCATAAAAGAAACCCGCTGGACATAAAAAGAAAGTCCAGGCAAAAAGGGGCATCCCGGCGAACCATAAAAAGGAAAAGGTTCGGGCAAAAGTTAGGGATAAAATGTAAAAAGAAATGTGTAAACCCGCAAAGTTGAAAACCTGAAAAGGCGACTTTGGCAAAAATGGGTATCCCGGTGGATTGAAAACCCGAAAAGGGCGATCCAGGCAAAAGTTAGGGATTTATAAGCGAAAGGCTACGGTCTGCGTTCGATCTGTGAACACTTTCAACACCTGGAAATTCTGAAAGAAAAGGATCAGTACAGTTAGTCTCTTCGAAGGTCAAGACGTTTGTGGATAAGCAAGTCGTATGGGTCATAGCTGAGTCGAATCATGGTGCATATCTGTTCCCACATTGCCGACACGTGTATTTTCTTTTTGTTTTTGCGCAATTACCTCTTTCTAGGAATTGCTTCCCATTGTAAATGCCTATTTACAAGACGTTTTTCTCAATAAAATATTCATTTCATTCAAAGATATTTCTGTTGCTTGTTTTACTTTTACTGTTTTGTTTGCAAAAACGTCCGATATTTTTTATAAACATTGCATATAAAACTTTGAGCTTTGCGAAGCATAACGAAAAGCAGTAGAAATTACTTAGGCGTTAACAGTGATAGTTATGTTGTGGCATTCTCTTTTTGTTGTTGTTATTTGACTTGCAGGGCAACAGCATTGTACTCCCCAGCATCGAGATTGCTCCTTCCCCAGCAGGGCAACCGTTCCTCAGCAGTTCAGAAGTATCCCCAAGCAGGATGGTATTATGGGTTGGTATCCCCCAGCAGGTCTTAAGCCCGTCTGTTGTTAGCAATCCTCGGCAACAAACTTCCGGTTCTGTTATTGGCGTCCATTCTCAACTCCCCCAGCAGAGAGGAAATCTCAGGTTTTGGATGTTACCTTCAGTAGAGGACAGGTGTACCCCCGGTAGTGTGGATATTCTTTTGGGACTTCATCCCCAGCAAAAATTGGTGATCCAAGGAGTCGATCAGTGTGACCCTTCTCAGCAGAGTTCATGGATTCAAAGGACAATTTATTTTTGTTATCCCCGGCTGAATTGATCTTTTCTCTCCGGCATTTATTTTGCTGGGAGGGACCCTTTTTACATACCATAAGCATTGCAACCTCAAAACGCGTAGCATTCCCACTTCGTGTGGAGCATTACAGCAAAATTCAAACATTTGCATTCCAAAGCATAAGCCAGGTTTGATACTTTCCTTGCCAGTTCTCTTTCTCAGTAGAGATGGCATAACTCAGGAGATTTTGGAGGGATGCGTTCCTCATACTTGTGCTCCCCGGCAGAGTCTTTTATTTAGACTTCACCTTCCCCAACAGAGTCATCTTATCTGTGGATCAGGAGTCTGTTAGAAGTTTGTCTTTGTTTGCCTCATTTTGGCATTTTTCTTTTGTGAGTCTTGTTTCACGTTATCCCCAGTGAAGTCCACTTTATGTTGGTATTCATTTTGCGGGTACGATTGAGGTCGTATTCGTGTTTTCTTCGCGGGTAGAGTGATTGAGGTAAGTCTTCCTTTGCGGGTGCAATTGAGGTTGTATTCGTTTTGTGATGCGATCGAGGTTGTATTCGTCTTTTCTTTGCGGGTAGAGTGATTGAGGTCAGTCTTCCTTTGCGGGTACAATTGAGGTTGTATTCGTCTTGTGATGCGATCGAGGTCGTATTCGTCTTTTCTTTGCGGGTAGAGTGATTGAGGTCAGTCTTTCTTTGAGGGTACAATTGAGGTTGTATTCGTTTTGTGGATGCGATCGAGGTCGTATTCGTCTGTTCTTGGTGGGTAGAGTGATTGAGGTCAGTCTTCCTTTGAGGATGCAATTGAGGTTGTATTCGTTTTGTGGGTGCGATTGAAGTCGTATTCTTATTTGCTTTGTGGGTAGAGTGATCGAGGTCAGTCTTCCTTTGAGGGTACAATTGAGGTTGTATTCGTTTTGTGGATGCGATCGAGGTCATATTCGTCTGTTCTTGGTGGGTAGAGTGATTGAGGTCAGTCTTCCTTTGAGGATGCAATTGAGGTTGTATTCGTTTTGTGGGTGCGATTGAAGTCGTATTCTTATTTGCTTTGTGGGTAGAGTGATCGAGGTCAGTCTTCCTTTGAGGGTACAATTGAGGTTGTATTCGTTTTGTGGATGCGATCGAGGTCGTATTCGTCTGTTCTTGGTGGGTAGAGTAATCGAGGTCAGTCTTCCTTTGAGGGTACAATTAAGGTTGTATTCGTTTTGTGGATGCGATCGAGGTCGTATTCGTGTTTTCTTCGCGGGTCAAGTGATTGAGGTCAGTCTTCCTTTGTGGATGCAATTGAGGTTGTATTTCATTTTGTGGGTGCGATCGAGGTCGTATTCGTATTTTCTTTGTGGGCAGAGTGATCGAGGTCAGTCTCCCTTTGAGGTTGTATTCGTCTTTTGGGTGCGATAGAGGTCGTATTTGTTTTTTCCTTGCGGATATGGTTGAGGTCATATTCCTTATTTTTCAGCACACTCTATCTCGTTATTCTTACCATAAGCAAATTTTTGGGGTTCTTTTCGGTATTCAATCCCCGTGTACCCTGGAATGTCTGAGAGCCGTTACTATCATACCTTCAGGACCAAGTTGATTGAATAGGGGCAGCTGTTGCACCCCAAAATTTGCTCTCCTTACTTTATTACTAACTGGCTTATGTTGCATTGCATTTTGCATTATCATGAGTGCATATCATTGGTTCTTAGCATGGGGTCAAGGTGCCTGAGGCAGTGCTTTAGAGGGTCAAGCAAGAGTCCTGGTATTGTCCAAGAGAGCTCAGGTGGATCATCCTCTCCTAACCAATGCATAGATTAGGGTTTTGAGATTCTTGGGTTTATTGCTTCAATGGGTAAGCTCCTTGGGTTTTTATCATCATCAAATGGCATATCTTATCTTTGTTGGAGAGGATACACATCATATTCAGAGGAATTTGGATTTGGAGACTGTGTTATTTCCTCCTAGACTGAGGGTACCACAACTAGGGTTTGCTATAAAGTCAGTTTATTTCTGATTTTTTGGGCAAGACTTGATTCCATGGTACTCCTTGAGTCCCTAAGTACCTAGGTATGGGAGGTTGTCCATCAGCTTGGTTCAGGAGAAGTTCAATTAGCCAATGGATTGAAAATCAGTTGAATTTGGGGAAAAGTCAACAGTGAAAGGAGAAAAGTCAACTGTGAAATTTTGAGGTTCTCTTCAGGGATTTTAAGATCTCATATCCTCATATGGTCTCCAGGGGTCAAGTTTCACACATATTTATCAGAAATCAGGAGTTGGTGCAAAGTTTCTAAATTTGGAAAGTGACCTATAATGAAAATTTTCCATCTTTGGCAAGTATCTACACTGCATTCAACTTGACTTTTCATCATCAAGAAAGCTTCAAATGAATTTTTCTCCAACATGAAAGTTGAATATCTTTTTCTCCTATTTCCAACAAATACTAGTGGGTCTCCATATCATTTGTGAAACTCCAGTTATGATCAAAAGAAGGTCAAGTGGTTTTTAGGGTTTCTCATGATCCCATTTTCACAACTTTGGGCATAATGACCTATAATCAATTCCATTGCTTCATGCCACATTCCAATATTAAAAGACACTCCTTGAGGATTATTTTGGGCCTAAGAATGAAGAAATTCTATGGTGTGTTCTTCACTTATTCTCCATTGTTCAAAAAATGCCAAATTATTCAAAAGTCATGAATCAATTATTTTCAAGGCCCAAGTTCTATATGGGTGTAATTATCAATCCAAATGCAAGTGATCCATCATGGAATTTTTAAGTGAACATGCATGGAGAGAGGTGTATTCCACATAATGCATTTTAACAAAATAATTCAAAAACTCATGAAACAAACAATTACCCAAGCCCAAATGATCATATATGAAATAACCCTAAGTATTTAAGCCTATTCATGCATTGGTTAGGGTTCATTCACGTGCATTTGAAGGAGAACAACAACTTGTACCCTAATTCTTAAATTCAACAAATCTCACAATCTACAAGGTCTTTCTTCAAAGTTCTTCCACAAATCTCTTCCTGGGGATTTCTAGAACACAACCCAACCACCGTTCGCAGCCAAAGGCCAGGATTAGAGGTGTGCCATCACAGGTGGGTGATTTTTTTCATGCTTTTAAAACTCCAATTTTTTATATGAATATTGACGTGTGATGAACGGTGATCACTCTGATCTATTTATTTTTGAATATGGATGCATGTATGGCTTGTTATGTGAGTTTAAAGTTTTGAACCCTTACACTATTTCCTTCGATTCTCTTTATCCATGCGTTATTTGATTTTTTTGATGACATATTTGGATTCCTGGCATTTTTCTGGTTGGAATAGTATATTCGTACGTGCGTTTTGGTGTGGTTTTGATTGCAGGTGGCCGGAGTAGGGGGCCGGAACCCTAACTCCGACGGTGGCTCTTGGTTCAGTCCGGTCAAGGGTTTCCATGAGGAAGATACAATCTGGGCCCTTGATTCGCTTCATCGTGTGGCTACCAGCGTGCCACATATTTTTTCTTTTATTTTTTTTCTGAAATTTAATTAATGATTCCATGTTATTTACCCCACCGTTGCTATCATAGTCCACCAGCCATGTCTTTTTATTTCGTTTACTAATTTTTTGCTTGACTTAATGTGAGCCATGGATGCAATCAGACGATCACAAACATGACAACGCATAAAAAATGCATGTGCCATGCACATGGGGGTGTATAGCATGCAGACGGTTTGGTTGTACGCACGCGTACCATTATTACTATGGTCTTTTCATCGTGGCCTTTGATCATTAGTACTTTTCATTTTGGTTGACCAGATAGCGTGCGAAGGATTAATCAGACGGTGAGGAGAAGTCAACCCGTTGACTGAGGTCCACTTGTGGGCGTTTTTTTATTTTTCTTCGCTGAGGCCTTGGGTCACTATTCACACCCTCCTTTTAGGCCCATCTCCTTATTCCAACGCCATTGGACTCCTCACTGCACCCCCAGCCCATTTTATTTCCCTTTTATTTTATTTAATCTAATATTTTCATTCTTAATTATTTAAAAATAGTAAATTGCATTAAAAAATCATCACAAAATTCATACATCATTCTTATCATTTTATAAAATTTTCACAAATTTTATTTTTTATTTTTATTTTATTTTTGTCATTTAAATTAATTATTTAGCCTATTTTCTTTTAGAATTATCCATATAATGCATATTTAAATTTCTTCATTTTTATTCTCCTCATCTACAAAATATTTTTTATCCGTTCTTTTTGCATTTGTTCATTAACATCCCAAATTGCATGAAAACATTTTTCTTTCATTTTTAAATTTATTTCATATTGCATTTTGGTCCTTCCTTCTGGCCCACTAAACCCTAATTCCCACCTGAACTCTGCACAATTATTTGAATGACTAATACCTTGATTTTTTGCAGGGACTTTTGATATGTTGTTTGCCTCTGGTTGAGGAACCTTAAAGTTTAATTTGGGAATTTTAGGAGTTACTTTTCTACTTATTTGATTTGCTTTCTCTTGAGATTCTCTTGTGTGCGCATCTTTGATCTTATCTGATTATCTTGTTTGAAAGGCACTTGTGCCATTTGCTTTGGGGTTGTTTCTCTAACTTCTGAGTTCATGTTTGGATTATTATCATTATTGTTTGCCATTGCTTGATTTTCATTTGCTTTGATATTATTTATGCCTGTTTCTCACTAACCTTTTATGCAGGGACCAAGGTAAGTTCTTTAAGGGCATGGATAAGTATCCATGGTCACCCTTACTTTTTCCTTCCCTATCTTCTCTTTCCTTTAGGATTTAGGTTGTCTTCAAACCCCACTAACCGTAGGTCACCCATGCATGATAACTTTAGGATTCATAGTCTCCCTTAGAGTTACCCTTGTGTCTTCTCTCTTCTCATCTCAAACTTTCTGAAAAGCACTTAATAATAATAAAGCGTATTGCGCACGAGCCTTAAGCGTGGGGAATGAGAAATGAGGGGCTTCCTCTCATCTTTCTAGAGTGCTTAGCGAGCGTCCTGTCTTGGGACGATGCGTTAAGTATTCGCCCCTGTGCCCTAGACTTTGGTGCAATGCAACTTAGGAACTAACTTAAGTCACTTCTGTCCTAAAAAACACAAACCAATTTCAAACCTTTTTGTCCTTCGGGATTTCCAAACTTAAAGGATATTTTCAAAAAGGGCACGTTACCTTCCGTCTGAGTCGCAAACAGGCATCGACCCTAACTGCCGGACGCGAACTTAACGTCGCTCATAAAAAACACAAAAAGAACTTGGTCCGAACTACGTTGACTCTGAATTCCCTATTGCACAAGGGGGGTACGTAGGCCTAGGACGTCGATGTCCTACCGAGTCTGTCTTTGTCTTCCCCTCTCCGTTTTAGTACAGCCCTAGATGATAGGATAACTCACCCTTAGAATAGACAACAAGCGTGGATCCCATCGAGTACGATGGACGCGTGGGGTGCTGGCACCTTCCCCTCGCGTAACCGACTCCCGAACTCAGGTTATGGTTGCGATGACCATTCCTTTCCCCTTCCTAAGGTTTATGCGGTGTTCCCTCTCCCTCTCTTGGGATAAATTTACACGGCTGGCGACTCTGTTTTTCCGCGCCACTCTCGCGTTTGAACCTGGATGAAAATCCTGGGAGCGACACCTATAATCAGTGAGAAACGCAGTTAAAAACCCAAAACACATATGTTTTATAGCCACATGGTTATACTTACTTGGAAGGATAACTTTGCTATTACAACTGTGTCATTCACCTCTTTATGCAGCAGAGGACCAACCATTTCCATTGCAACTCTATGAATTGTTAAATTGAAGAGGTGGTTGCAGGTATGTTGTGCCTATTATAACTAACGAGTGGATGGTATTTATTGCTGCAACTAATGTCTCCTCTACCCTATCAAAATCACATGTCAACAGTATCATTAATATTTTATATTTTATCCTGCAGTGCGCCAGTGTCCATGTGAAGTGAGGGAATAATGTGGTCCTTTTAAAGTTATTTCACTTACTTTACACCTGTGTTGTATTTGTGTACTCATTGTGTGGTCTACAAAGCATGCATTACTTATGTTTTGTCCACGTCTATTTTGTGTTTTTCCAACTCTGTTTTAAATACATTACAGAAACACTGCTAATAAAAACACGAACCATATTATATTTTCACACTTCAAAAACAGTTGGATGAAGACAGAAACAACAACATGATAACTTACTCCACACTAGAAGCATTTTTTATTTTTACATTGCATCAGTCAAACATTACATTTTTTTACTTCATGTTATAAAACAAAATCAAAACATAGTAGCTACATATGCTTCCTATTGTTACTGATAAAAGTTTCAAAGTTTGGTCCTACAACCACAACTATTACACCTCATGACAGATCCAAAACACAACTACACCACCAGACACTTTAAACTACACCTAATTCCCACGCTTCTTGAACCACACAGCGGCACATTTCAACGCCACTATTTCTACAAATTTTCAAACACCACTATCAGAAAATTCACCGCCTCACATTCCCACGCTTCACAGACACCAATATTTCACTGGCTGGTGGGTGTCTGATGCAGAAATGCAGCACATCTCTATCCTGGATGTCTCGGTTTTTCACAAAGTCGTACCATCCACTGAGGAGATACTTCTCCATTTATCCACGCCTCTTTTTCAATTCACAGTAGTAAGCGCATGACCTATCTGTATCATATAGGTTGATAGAGTCCTGTCGTTTGCGCAAGCACCTCTTGATCACGACCCGCGGTATTTGCTGTACAACCAATAAGCCAACGATTATAACATCAATTCATGCATGAATTCATTACATAATAACAAACATAAAATATATATTACTTACGTATACATTTGAACGCAAGGCCTTCGCATCTTTCACTACACGGACCCAATTTTCTTCAGACTCTTCACAGTAATTGGGTGTAACCTCCCTGCATTTCAGAAAAACCCATATCAATATCCCAATACATCCATATGAACCAAACCATATTGTACCTGCACCAATATATCAGTTGCAGTGAAGCTGCCATCGTAAATACTCACCCATCGCTATCAGACGATATACAAATATAGTCCGACTCTGTTTTAACTTCCACAAAGCCAACCCCAACCTTGGTTTTCCCCTTGACGTCTTTCCCAACTGCCACGGCTTTAGCTTTACCCTTCCCACTCGAAGGGTGATCATCAGCATCATGTATAACAATGCCCTTCTGTTTCATCATCCCTTCATTAGCCAACTCTGTACTGTAGCGACAGAATAACAAAAACACATCACTCCTACAATCCAACGACGATCCTTATGCATGCAAACAGAGAAATATAACTTAAAATGACATCTTTAACAAATTTCACCTACCCAATACATATATTGTTTCAATACTGTACTCTACAAAAACCAACACCATGTTTTACCATTGACAAGTTCTGATCGAAGTCTTACTGTGATCTGCGTTCCGGTTTCGTGTTGGGAGAGACGAAATGAGCTCCCATTGTGTCTTTCGTCGCCTGCCTCATCGTAAAGGACTTTGTCGAAATGCCATGGTTGCTTCGCCTGTGACATTTGAAGTGGGCAGCCATTATGTCTTTCATCACCTGCTTCATCTCCTTTGCATGCGTCCGTACGGTTGCTTGGGAGAAGACGGTGACAGTATTGAGAAACAAGGGTTCATGTAACCTTTGAAACATTGTCAAATAAGTCTCACAAGGGCAGTTCTGGGTTTTCATGCTTACCTTTTTTTTTATTTTTGATTTTATTTTTTTTAAATTTTTTTTCTATTACTTTTTTTTCAATTTATATTAAATATTTTATTCTCTTCTATACCTTTTAATTTTTTGAAATGGGCTCATATACCTAACATTTTATCTTCATAATTTAACTTTTTCTCTATCTAAACATTTGTGATTTATCACTCTTTCATATTACATTTTTTTTTTTGCACAATCCTTTAAAACTTGCGAATTTATATTTTGGAAATTCAAAATATATTGGTCCAATTTCATAAGTCTGCAGCGGAACCCGTGCGGACGCACGGGTATCCCACTAGTTCTAAGAAAAAATGAATACTCTTTAATATTATAGTTATTTAAATTTTAAGGCAAAAATGAATATTTTTAAAATAAATTTATATTTAATAAATATATATATTTAAATGACATTGGAAATATAATTAATGAATTTAGATTAAACAAATATATTTAAATGAAATGGAATATATAATTAACTAGATGGAAATGATGATGTCATATCAATTGTGTCACGTATACAATAAAATCACACATCATCTTTTTTTTTTAAATTAAAAATAGTAAAGGGAGACTAAAACTGGTTAAAAATAAAATAGAGAGAATGATTTTGGGAATTGACTTAAAAAAAAAGGAACAAAACTGTAATTTATAATAATAATAATAATAATATCTAACTTAAATGACTTCTTCAATTGCAATCCCCCTGATGTCTTAGATTAGTTAGTAATCGATGAAAGTTTGTTCTATAGTTAATTGCTATATCATAAGTAATTAATACCACATTAGAAATATTAAGGGGTTAAATAATAAAGTGGGATAAAATTGTACAAGATATGTTTAGGATTTAAGCATTATTTGGAATCAATCAACTCATTCATCAATGAAATAACACATTAAGCATATTCTTTATTGAATGATAAAAAATACTACAATTATATAAAACAATACTCAGAAAGTTCAAATTAAGAACAAATTCACCTCAAAGAGCTTAATCCAATGAAACTAACCACTCATATTACAAAAATTCATAGCAAAAGAGTTTAGAAAAATGGTAAATGACATTACAAACAAATGAATTAACTCCTTAATGATAGATCATCCATCTTGGACCTTTAGCACTCCACAACACCATTTCTTTAATAATATTTTTGGACCCTTTAAAATTGAAATTGTTTTCCCTTTTAAATATTTTTTAGAATCGCATGCATCTTGCCACGGTGGCTTCTCATCGTGGCACGACTTGCAACTTATGTGATATGGTAGGTGTAAGACCCTAATTTTTGACCCCTAAGATTCCACATATCATTCGCATCCATTTTGCATCATTACCACAAACAAGATCATGCTTTGGTTCCTTTATCCCTCTCTTCTTTGGGTTTATGTCTTGCAGAGATCACCGAGCATCTGTGTGTTTCTTACTTGACTTCATTTGCTTATGTTTACTAACCTTTAATCCAAACCCAAAAATATGTTTGTTTTCTTTCACTAACATTTTCAGGGGAAGAACAGGTCAAAAATACCAAAAAACAACAGTCTTTCAGCTCGATTGAATTTCACCTGACAAAGTCAAAGTTGATCTGCAAATAATTCAAAAATTCATCTGATCAAGAGTCTCTGAGATTTAATTGATTTCTATTCAAGAGACTCCAAGGTTCATGTGTTTATTTCCATGTCTTCTTTGACAAAAAAGAAAAATCGAGCCAGAACCAAGATAGCACATCAAAAAGCCAAATTTCCCAAATTTTCACTGTGTTAATCGATTAACACATTGGTTAATCGGTTAACGCGTGCGAATTTTGAAAAAAATGACAGCAAATTCAAATTTCAGCAATTGGCACCAATTTTCATCATTCTAGAATATTCCATACCACCTCATTTTAATTCCCTACATCACTTTGATCATTTCCTACCATTTACCTTCACTAATCACCACTCTTTTATGAATTTCCCTCCAAATTCAAATTCCAAGCCTAATTTTGATCTTCCAAACCACCAAATTTCCAAGCCTAAACTCTATAAATAGAGGCTTCATTTCACTCATTACACAAGCTTTGGAGAGCCAAAAAACCTCTTGCAAATTCTCTCCCCAAACCACAAATTTCACTCAAAGCTCACTTTTCTTCTTTTGAAAGTTAGCAAGATTTCACATTGAATCTTGTTCAACTTTGAGCTAAACCTTCATCCATTCTTGTTTTTGTTCATCAATTACAGTAGATCAAGGTTTTGGAGTGTAGATCTTGCTGTAAAATTCGTGCAAATTCAGTTCATGATCACAAGGTGTTTGAAAAATGTTTTGAAAGAAGATCATGCTGAATTTTGCACATTTTTTTTTGCTTCTGGTGCAGTGTTAACCGATTAACCAAACACAGTGTAAATTGGTTAACCGATTAACACCCTGTTTTGCGCAGAAATTCAAAATCTGCTCTGGTTAACTGATTAACCAATGTGTTAACCGATTAACCAGTGTCTAGAATGCTATTTTGGCTCTGTTTTGGGACTGTTTTGGTTCTTTTGCCATTTTCTTCCCTCTTCCTTTGTTCTTAGCCTTAGATCACATATTTTTGTGGTTTAATTTGGCATTCTCTTCATCTATTTCTCTTTTCTTTTTTATCGATGAAAGTCTAAGAGATCTTGGAATTCCGTTGTTGAATTTCGATCAAGACTATATCGCTACCATTTTTCTTTTCGTGCGGTATTGCTTTCGGATGACGATCTACATATCGCTCATCTAGCATACATTAGCACAAAGAGCTATTGACCGGCCTCATTATAGGGTAATTACTCTGTAAATTACTCGGCGATTGCTTAATATAGCGCAATATTTTTCCCGCATCGGAAATCTATCAAAAATGGTTGATTACTTGTCTTTTGGTTCAAAACTTATGAAACTTGTTGTTAGGAGGCTTTGGTCTTATCAATCCTCTAATGAGTTCTCATCAACCTTGACCTAAGTGCAATTATTCAATTATTATTGATCATTCACTCTAACAACTAACAACTAATTACTAACTTCTAACTTTTATTTTTACAATTCCTTCTCGCTCCCTATCTCTTTTACTTTTATGCTTTATTTTTATCATTTCATATCATGTTTATGCTTCCACAATTTTCCCTTTGTCCATTGGACATATGTTTATGCTTCTGCAATTTGCTTTTTGTCCGTTGGACACATGTTTATGCTTATGCCTTTTTCTCTTTGTCCACTTGGACCAAAAACATTAATAAAGGCCAAAACCTCTAAAAAACTCGTGCTTCTAATCTTGGACTATGGTTACTATCCTTTGCAATGGACATGGAGTTTTGCACCTAGACCTTGGACTTCAATGCTATTCTTGAATCCTTGAACTTAGACCTTGGACATCCAATGCAATTCTTGGAACCTTGGACTTAGAACTATGACCTTTTCCCTTTGCTTTGGAATTATGGTTCGAAGACTTTGAAGACTTGTGCTTTTGCATGGTTTATGGTGAAGACAACTACATTTGTGGTTAGATCTTTATTATCCTTAGCTTTTACTTTATGCTTTAGGATAGTCACTTCTTCTCCACCCATTCTTCAATTTTCAAAACTCTCTCTCTTTTTCAAAACCTTCTTGATTTCAAACTTTCACATCTTTCATAATCAAACCTTGACTTTGTCAAGTGATTTTACTCTTTTCCTTTCATTTCTTAACAAATACTAAACTACATAAGCATATTGACACTTTTTTTCAAAAGACTTTAAAAAACATCAAACTCATCAAACTCTCTTTTGTGCCCTTATGCACTTTCTCTTTCAAAACTTTTTCATAAGTTTAGACATGATTCATTTCTTTAAGCGGAATTATTCGCTTGGAAATGACGACTTGTCTTTACATTTTAAAATCAACCAAAACAAACAATTTCATTCTTTGTACCACGAACTACGAGGTTTTGATCCTACATTGTACATCGTGGGTATGTAGGCATGAGACGATAAGTCTCTCCAAACACAAAAATCTTAAAAATAATTTCTCTTCTCATCTCCTCAATCACTTTTCAAACAAACATTTTCAGACCAAAAGCGGTAGATATTTCAAAGGGTTCCTATAGAGTACTATAGACGTTTTGGGTGCTAACACATTCCCATTGCGTAACCAACCCCCCTTACCCGGTTTCTCTTCACTTGTTCTTGTTTAGAGCTTGTGTAGGTTTTGTTTGCTCTTTTTCCTTTCCTTTTTGGATAAAATAAAAGTGCGGTGGCGACTCTTGCTTTTTGAGTTAAGTTAATCAATAGCTTACACTCACGATTTTCCGCTACAGAAAAAGTGGCGACTCTGTTGGGGACATCCTCCCTTGAGGGGTTTAGCCTACTTTGATTTATTCACTGCTTTTCGCCTTATTTGCTTGTTACTTGTTTGTTCTGTTTGGGAGCTACTCTGTGTGCAAGATAGGTCATATACCCGGACTAGAGTGTACTTTGAGATAGGAGGATGGTATAGTCAAGGGAACTTTGAGGGAGTCGAATCCTGAAAAAGAAGAACTTGAGAATCCATCCACTCGGTGGTTGCCTCTTTGGAATTACTGATGCAGATCGAGCAATCGTTGAAAGCATTACTTTTTCCATAGAAGCCTATAACACTGAGGACCGTAGTAACCTTTAACCCATCTTAGCCTTTTTAGGATCGTGGCGCGGAAGCTATGAAGATGCCAATCTGACTTAGCTGTTACGCGATGCCACACTCAGGTTAGATTCTCTTGAGGATAACTACCAACCTCCGAGCAAATCGATGCGTTGGTGTGTCTGATAGTGGATTGTGGACCCTGGGCACTCTGTTAGAACCGTTGTTTTCTGCAGGTACAATGAAGACGAACCTTAGCACATGCCTTTTGTGGGTTGGTTCTTAACCTTGACTTCATGCTCGTGACTCGAACCTTTGAACCCGTGTGCTTTGAGTGATCTTGTTTGTTGTTGTTGCATCCATGCACTCTTGCATCCATGAGCATACATCTGCATTCTTCCTAGTTGTCTCAGAAACTCATTTCAACTGTCTCATTCTCCAGTTATCTGTTCACCGTCAAGCTGTTTCCTCAACACAACTTCGGAACTAGAGCTGCTGTCAGATTGAGAATGGAAAACCAAGAACAACACAACGCCGAAGTCAGAATGGAAATTGATGAGTTGAAGGCCGGCATGACCAAACTCACAGAAATGCTGCAAGTTCTGATTACTAGAGGTGAACCACCTCAGAGGACTGTGATTGTTGAAACTTCAACTGCTGCTGTTGACCCTCCACTGACTCAGCAACCAGCTTCTACTTGGCCAGAATTTGGGTTACCTCCGAATTACTCGCCACCTTTTGCAACCACTCCTGTGTTTGTCTCGTCAGTATCTTCAGCTCCATTGTTCCCTGAACCTCAGCCTGTTGTGCATTCTGTTGCTCAAACTATTCCTGAGAATCCTTTCGTGTACCATGCTACTGGTCCACAATCTGAAAGTGAGGGAGAACCTGGATACATTGAAGAAGTCAGAGAACAATGGCAAACTCTAGACAAAAGGATAAGAGTCGTGGAAGGAAATGATGTCTTTAATGCTACCGCAATGGACATGTGCTTGGTTTTCGACTTGGTTATTCCTCCAAAATTCAAAACTCCTGATTTTGAGAAATACAAGGGGCACACCTGTCCCAGAACCCACTTGGTGATGTACTGCCACAAGATGGCTGCTCATGCCAAAAATGACAAACTGCTCATTCACTATTTCCAAGACAGCCTGAGTGGGGCTTCAATGAAATGGTATATGGGACTTGATAAGAACCGTATCCAAAGCTGAAAAGACTTGGGTGATGCTTTCTTAAAGCAATACAAGTACAATCTGGACATGGCACCTGATCGCCGTCAATTGTAAAACATGTCTCAGAAAGAAAAAGAATCCTTTAAGGAGTACGCTCAGCATTGGAGAGAGCTAGCTGCTCAGGTGGAGCCACCCTTGGCTGAAAAAGAATTGACTGGATTGTTCATGGACACTCTTCAGCCACTTTTTTGGGAAAATATGATAGGCAGTGTATCATCTGGTTTTGCTGACCTAGTCACTATTGGAGAAAGACTAGAAGAAGGTATCAAGAAAGGAAAGATTGCTAATGCTGAAGCCTTTAGTGGTGCTAAAAAGTATGCTGGGAATTTTCAAAAGAAAAAGGATGGTGATACCCATGCTGTTTCAGTTGAAGGGAAACCTCGCCACAGACAACAATATGTAGTTGCAGTTGCTCCTGTTGTCAATGCTCAACCAGTTCAAGCTCCTCGTCAAACTGTTAGACAAAATTAGAATCACAATAGGGTTAACTTTGATGCTATCCCGATGTCCTACACTGAGTTGTATCCATGTCTTGTTTAGAAAGGTTTGATTACAACGAGGGATCTACAAAATCAGAATCACAATAGGGTTAACTTTGATGCTATCCCGATGTCCTACACTGAGTTGTATCCATGTCTTGTTCAGAAAGGTTTGATTACAATGAGGGATCTACCTCCTCCTCCAAATCCTCTCCCAGCCGACTATAGGGCTGATCTTCACTGTGAGTTCCATTGAGGTGGGACAGGCCATAACTTGGAAGGTTGCTATGCATTGAAAGCTAGAGTACAAGAATTGGTGAACTCAAAGATTCTGACTTTTCTTGATGAGAATCCCAATGTTGTCAATAATCCTTTGCCAGAGCATGCCAAGTGAAGTTTGAGTCAGTTCAGATGAATCATCTCCTAAAGCCAGTGTTTCAGACAGGACAACTCATCCTTGTTGCTGATTAATCACTAGGCCTTGTTTCTTTCTGTTTGCATTTTTCCTTGATTGTATTGATTGTTTGCTTTTGAACTTTATTTGTAATTTCATGGTAATCTCAATGAAATGAGCATTGCAATTTTTGATTCAATTCATTACTATCCACTGTGTGCATCTTTATGCTTTCTTTTTCACAAAACAAAAAATATATCTCCTGTTCACTTTCTTTACCAAGCTTTTGTTTATGCAAAGATTGGAGGTAGGATGATGAAAACGAAATACCTAAAATTGTTGGACTGTATGCTTTCAATTAAAACTTGGCTGAGGATGTACAAGCATTGTTTCAACTCCCAAACACTGGAGAAATAAGGAAGTTAATCCTTTGTCAACCCCTTCGAGCCTAGAAGTTGGAGTTTCTTTCTATACGAAAAAACCCGCAATCTTAACCTGGGGATGGGTAGTTCTCAGTTAATTTGATTGTGCATGCAAGACTCCTTCCAATAAAGGTTGTAATCACAAGTTTTCCTTCGCGCACATCAAAGAAGTGTCGAAGATGTCTTTCAAGTCAAAAGCCAATGATGGTTCACCGTAATCATTAAACCAGACAGACACTATCTTTAAAAAAAAAGAGAATGAAAAAAAAAATCAAAAGAAAAGCCCGCTAAGTCAAAACCTATGAAGGAGACTTAGGCAAAAATTGGGGCATCCCGCTGACTGTAAGCTCAAATGACACAGTTCAGGCAAAAGTTAGGGATAACAAAAAAAATCAATCAAGAGGTTACCAAAATCCTCAAAGACAAAACGAGTTGACCGAGGTCCTCATCAAAAACCACAAAATGCTGTAAGAAAGAGTGATTGCCATCTCAAAAATCTCTTGAGCCATCATCATAATAGTGTTGCAATTCCAAAATCTCTTGGAACCTGAATGCGTAGTTTGAATTAACTGAGCATAGGACTGGAGATCATCATGAAGAATGGGTTGGGTACAAATAAACTTTGAGCCTATATCCTTTGTTTCAAAAAAACCATGAACCAGACCACGTTACAACCTTCAAAAGACCTAATTGAAGCCAGGTTTCTTTTGAAAGCATACTACAGCAAGGTTGCGTAAACTGACTCCTATGTTTGTTGTCAATCATTTGCTTTGATGTCTTACCTTTGTTTTATCTTTCACTTTGCATGTCTAAACCGCCGTGTTTTGACAAGCGTTTCATTTTGCTTTACATCAATAACATCATTCCAAAAATGATTTTTGATTTCAAAATTGCATGAGCTTTGCATTAAAATTACCATGTTTGTTTAAATAATCATGTTTGCAGGCAAATTTTCCTCATCAAGAATTTTCAAACAGTTGAGAAACTTGGTCAGTGATCCTATCAGGGCACATTACCTCCAGACCCTGTTGTGAATCAGTTCAAGATTTGTTGCTCAGTGCAAGTTATTCACAAAATTGGTTAACCAGAAGATCTCTTTCAAGACCCATACTGAGTTTAGCCTTCTCAACTTTCATTTCAAGAACTGAAGCCATGATCAGTTCATCCCCAACAACTGAAGCCATGATCAGTTTATCCTCAGCATTCATTTCAAGAATTGAAGCCATGATCAGATCAATCTTTTCCCCTACAGCAGTCAAACTGAAGCCATGATCAGTTTATCCCCATCAGTCAATCAATTTGGGGCAGTCTTCTTCAAGAATCCTCAAGATGTATTTCCTCAAAAGACCATCATCCTGATACAATTCATAAGTGACAGAGATGTGTTCAACATCTTCTCTCCAAGCAGAATGGGCAGTGTTCCCTGTGTTGAGGAATCAGAGTTCCATTCTTCCCTCACAAAAGAGTCTATCTCGGTTGTCTCAATCATATGCATTGCATACATAAATTATTCATATACCATTACATAAAAAGATTTTCATAGCTCAAAGTGTGCTTCGCGCTCATATGCATTTTTCTGAGGTCCTGTTGTCAACATCTTACCTTGTGATCAAAGTCCAACTTACTTAGCGCCTACCAAAACTTTTACCTGCCTTCTCATTCAGTGTCACTCCTGAATGTTGTCGTTTACTTGTCTTCTTTCACCCAGTGCTATTCCTGGATGTCTTGTTCATCTTCTTTCTTTCTAGTGTCATTCCTAGATATTGTCGTTTCCCTGTGCATCTATTGCTGTTGTTAGATGTTTGTTTTCTTCCATTCCAGTGCTATTCCTGGATCTTTGCTTTCTTCCACTCCAGTGCCATTCCTGGATGTCTGTCTCTTTTGATCTCCAGTGCCATTCCTGGATATCTTGTTCCTCTTGTTTCTCCCAGTGCTATTCCTGGAAGTTTTGCCTCTCTTCTGTAATCCCCAACAGATTTGCTTGGATATCTTTCAGTGTCATTCCTGAAAGTTTTATCTGTTCATTCAGTGTCATTCGTGAATGAGTTTTCTCCTTTACATTCAGTTTCATTCCTGGATGTCTTTCTCACTATCATTCAATGCCATTCTTGAATGTAGTGACTTACCTTCACCTTTCAGTGCCATTCCTGAAAGTCCTTTATCACTTTATTCAATGCAAGTATTAGATATCGTGAACTCTTTTTATCCAATGCCATTCTTGGATATTTCTGATATATTTTCTAGAACTTTTCTCACTTCATTCAATGTCATTCTTGGATGTTGTGATTTCTTTTGTCCAATGCCATTCTTGGACACCTTTTCCCCAGCCAAGTCCAATGTTATTCTTAGATCTCTGATGTTTAACCTTGCCATCCAATGCCATTCTTGGATGTCCCCAGTGAAGTTGTTCAAATGGAATTTTGTTTATATCCAATGCTATTCTTGGATGACTCTGATGTTTGTTGTTACCCCATTCAATGTCATTCTTGAATGGTGTAGTTCCTTTCATCCATTGCTATTCTTGGATATCTTATCCCCAATAGAGTGTTTTTCACCTCCATCCAATGCTATTCTTGGATGACGCTGTTGTTTTTACCGAAAACTTTCTTGTTATTGTCCAATGCCATTCTTGGACATCTTTTGACATACCTTTTATCTCGTCGTAGTTTCTATCCAATGCCATTCTTGGATGTCACTACTCATTTCCCAGGGTCATGTCCCTCTCTTTCCAACTATTGATGGATACTTCTCATCACCTTGACAGATCTCCAAAAATAGCTTGTGTTCCCCGGCGTGCCTTTTCACGTCCTCTCACTCAATGTACCGTAAATCTCTTGTTTCAAGTTTCCCCGCAGAGTGTTTCATCCTTTGCATTCATATCATCTTGTGGCATCTTAGGGCTTAAAAATGTGGCTTTTTGTATTTAAGTATCTTCATATCTCCCGATAGAAGAGACTTAAATAGGGGCAGCTGTAAGACCCTAATTTTTGACCCCTAAGATTCCACATATCATTCACATCTCATTTTGCATCATTACCACAAATAAGATCATGCTTTAGTTCCTTTATCCCTCTCTTCTTTGGGATTATGTCTTGCAGAGATCACCGAGCATCTGTGTATTTCTTACTTGACTTCATTTGCTTATGTTTACTAACCTTTAATCAAAACCCAAAAATATGTTTGTTTTCTTTCACTAACATTTCCAGGGGAAGAACAGGTCAAAAATACCAAAAACAACAGTCTTTCAGCTCGATTGAATTTCACCTGACAAAGTCAAAGTTGATTTGCAAACAATTCAAAAATTCATCTGATCAACAGTCTCCGAGATTTAATTGATTTCTATTCAAGAGACTCTAAGGTTCATGTGTTTATTTCCATGCCTTCTTTGACAAGCAAGAAAAATCGAGCCAGAACCAAGACAACACATCAAAAAGCCAAATTTCATAAATTTTCACTGTGTTAATCGATTAACACATTGGTTAATCGGTTAACGCGTGCGAATTTTGGAAAAAAATGGCAGCAAATTCAAATTTCAGCAATTAGCACCAATTTTCATCATTTTGAAATATTTCATACCACCTCATTTTAATTCCCTACATCACTTTAATCATTTCCTACCATGTACCTTCACTAATCACCACTCTTTTATGAATTTCCCTCCAAATTCAAATTCCAAGCCTAGTTTTGATCTTCCAAACCACCAAATTTCCAAGCCTAAACTTTATAAATAGAGGCTTCATTTCACTCATTTCACAAGCTTTGGAGAGCCAAAAAACCTCTTGCAAATTCTCTCCCAAAACCACAAATTTCACTCAAAGCTTACTTTTCTTCTTTTGAAAGTTAGCAAGATTTCACATTAAATCTTGTTCAACTTTGAGCTAAACCTTCATTCATTCTTGTTTTTGTTCATCAATTACAGTAGATCAAGGTTTTGGAGTGTAGATCTTGCTGCAATTCAAAAGGGATTTTCTGATCTGGAGTGGTAATTCACTTTCCACCATTGTTAAAGCTTCACATTCATCATTTAAGATGTAGATCCTTGGTGCTTCTTGTTGTTGATCCTTTGGATCATATACTGTTGTTTGATTGCAGGTTTCTCTGTCTAATTTCACTGTAAAATTCGTGCAAATTCAGTGCATGATCACAAGGTGTTTGAAAAATGTTTTGAAAGAAGATCATGCTGAATTTTGCACATTTTTTTGCTTCTGGTGTAGTGTTAACCGATTAACCAAACACAGTGTAAATTAGTTAACCGATTAACACCCTGTTTTGCGCAGAAATTCAAAATCTGCACTGGTTAACCGATTAACCAATGTGTTAACCGATTAACCAGTGTCCATAATGCTATTTTGGCTCTGTTTTGGGACTGTTTTGGTTCTTTTGCCATTTTCTTCCATCTTCCTTTGTTCTTAGCCTTAGATCACATATTTTTGTGGTTTAATTTGGCATTCTCTTCATCTATTTCTCT
This sequence comes from Lathyrus tuberosus, assembly GCA_022829125.1. Lineage (NCBI taxonomy): Eukaryota > Viridiplantae > Streptophyta > Magnoliopsida > Fabales > Fabaceae > Lathyrus > Lathyrus tuberosus. The sequence continues at coordinate 3,442,272 of JALAZF010000565.1, forward strand.
TTTCTTTTTTATCGATGAAAGTCTAAGAGATCTTGGAATTCTGTTGTTGAATTTCGATCAAGACTAGATCGCTACCATTTTTCTTTTCGTGCGGTATTGCTTTCGGATGACGATCTACATATCGCTCATCTAGCATACATTAGCACGAAGAGCTATTGACCGGCCTCATTGTAGGGTACTTACTCCGTAAATTACTCGGTGATTGCTTAACATAGCGAAATATTTGTCCCGCATCGGAAATCTATAAAAAATGGTTGATTACTTGTCTTTTGGTTCAAAACTTATGAAACTTGTTGTTAGGAGGCTTTGGTCTTACCAATCCTCTAATGAGTTCTCATCAACCTTGACCTAAGTGTAATTATTGAATTATTATTAATCATTCACTCTAACAACTAACAACTAATTACTAACTTCTAACTTTTACTTTTATAATTCCTGCTCGCTCCCTATCTCTTTTACTTTTATGCTTCATTTTTATCATTTCATATCATGTTTATGCTTCCTCAATTTGCCCTTTGTCCGTTGGACATATGTTTATGCTTCTGCAATTGGCCTTTTGTCCGTTGGACACATGTTTATGCTTATGCCTTTTTCTCTTTGTCCACTTGGACCAAAAACATTAATAAAGGCCAAAACGTCTAAAAAACTTGTGCTTCTAATCTTGGACTATGGTTACTATCCTTTGCAATGGACATGGATTTTTGCACCTAGACCTTGGACTTCAATGCTATTCTTGAATCCTTGAACTTAGACCTTGGACATCTAATGCAATTCTTGGAACCTTGGACTTAGAACTAGGACCTTTTTCCTTTGCTTTGGAATTATGGTTCGAAGACTTTGAAGACTTGTGCTTTTGCATGGTTTATGGTGAAGACAACTACATTTGTGGTTAGATCTTTCTTATCCTTAGCTTTTACTTTATGCTTTAGGATAGTCACTTCTTCTCCACCCATTCTTCAATTTTCAAAACTCTCTCTCTTTTTCAAAACCTTCTTGATTTAAAACTTTCACCTCTTTCATAATCAAACCTTGACTTTGTCAAGTGATTTTACTCATTTCCTTTCATTTCTTAACAAATGCTAAACTACATAAGCATATTGACACTTTTTTTCAAAAGACTTTAAAAAACATCAAACTCATAAAACTTTCTTTTGTGCCCTTATGCACTTTCTCTTTCAAAACTTTTTCATAAGTTTAGACATGATTCATTTCTTTAAGCGGAATTATTCGCTTGGAAATGACGACTTATCTTTACATTTTAAAATCAACCAAAATAAACAATTTTATTCTTTGTACCACGAACTACGAGGTTTTGATCCTACATTGCACATCGTGGGTACGTAGGCATGAGACGATAAGTCTCTCCAAACACAAAAATCTTAAAAACAATTTCTCTTCTCATCTCCTCAATCACTTTTCAAACAAACATTTTCAGACCAAAAGCGGTAGATATTTCCAAGGGTTCCTATAGAGTACTATAGACGTTTTGGGTGCTAACACCTTCCCATTGCGTAACCAACCCCTTACCCGGTTTCTCTTCACTTGTTCTTGTTTAGAGCTTGTGTAGGTTTTGTTCGCTCTTTTTCCTTTCCTTTTTGGATAAAATAAAAGTGCGGTGGCAACTCTTGCTTTTCGAGTTAAGTTAATCAATAGCTTACACTCACGATTTTGCCGCTATAGTAGGATAAGGCGCAGTCAAATCGTGTCACATTGCATTTCTATCGCCCCATGATTTTGACAGGGCCAATCTCATTGGTGTGCTCATCAATAAATCACACAACGATCCTCCATGATTGTAACACGATTTTGGCAGCATGAAAATTTCCTCTTTTTGGTTTTGTGTTTTTTCCCTTCAATTCTCTCCACTACAACATCTACCTTGTGTTAGAATTGTGGAGTTGTCTAATTAGAATGAGTTGACATAAATTGAACTTTCTAGAATTGTTGTAATTCCTGATTTAAAATGCTATAGAACACACAATGCTACTAGAAAAACTAACTAAAAATTTTAGTATAACTAATTAGATCACTTGACATGAGCATTTGCATGGTTTTGAGCCATCCTGTAGTTCATTATAAGAAGACTTAAAACTCGTGTAAAATTGTTCAAGAGCGTTTTGGTTTTCTAGCCATGATTTTCTATATGTACTTGTATAGTTCAACCTTTCACGAACATGTGTTACCAACATCGACACTAGTAATGATTGATCTTGTTTAACCAATTCATTGATACTACTTGAAATGGTGTTTGACTCGAGCTTATGATGATTATGTGAAAGCAAGGTTGGTGTACATGTATGGTTTATTGATCTGAGGCGATCATAATGAATCTTCGTGGCCTTCCGTGTAGGACAGCGATGATGGATGTAGGAGAGGAGGGGGTGTACCTGCAAGGTACTCTGATGCCAAAGTAAGTTTGGGCTATTAGAATATTGAATAATGATCAAATATGACCCTCTCAAGTGAGAGGGTATTTATAGAGATAACCCCCAGCGCGGGGCCAAGGTCTCCCATGTGGAAGGTCTAGCGTGTGACCTTTTGAACTGGTCCAACTGTCCCCGTGAACTCCGGAGGGGCAGTTGGTTGCGTGAACTGTCAAGCGCGTGAGGTGGACGTCCCCAACGACCATGTTGTTCCCAATGGTCATATTATGCCCAACGGCTAGATTGTGCCCAACAACTAGATTGGCTTAATCTAGTTATTGGGCCTTGCCAAGAGCTGGAATGGATTGGGTCTTGCCCTACTGTGGGCCAAGTGTCTGCCCAGTCCAGAACAGGAGCCTCCAAGTATTTGCTCTGAGGAAGACTAATGACTTGAGATAGCCTTGTTGGTCATCGCTTTCGAATGACAATATTCGGGGACATGGCCTTCGCGTGTTCTATGGCCATTGTGGTCGACCGCTGGTCGCTTATGAGCCCGACAACTCCATTAATACGCGAGGGCGTGCTCGTAAAAATGGCGTTTTTATGTCGACCAGGTTTAGTAAAAGATGCCTGCGAAAAGGGCGCTTTTTCGTCGACCAGCCTTGACGAGGACGTGACTTGTGTGGACTGTCGAGGACGATATGCCCGCGGGGAGCTGGAGAAGACTTTCCATGGGGAATGCAACGTCTAGCTTTGAGAATGCCAAAGGAAGATTCCCTTCTGACACGTGGTGGAGCAATTAATTTTGTGAAGGCCTAGGGGGTCTAGGCTATGATGGATTTTGCACTTCCCCAAGCGAGCAATTGCTTATAAAAGGGGGGAGCGAGGATTCATTTACACACTTCACGCAAATTTCTCTCCCCAAACCTTTTTTCTCTGCAACTTGTCCCTTCGTCGGAGTTCATTTCGCCGCCGTCAATCTTCATCCCCTACATCCAGATCTTCATCTTCAATCTTCAGATCTTCAAGTAAGTTCTGCATCCCTTCTTGTTAGTTCTAGGATAGTTCTTAGTTTTATGGAAGTTGGTTTGTGTATTCCGGTAACGCATAAATTTTCCGATTGAATTTCATGTGTTCTTCTATGAACACATGAATTTTCTGGGAAATTCATGAAGATCCTGAAGATCATGATGAACCTAGGATGAATGTCTTTGAATGTAGTGTATGACTAGATATTCTTAGGTTTCTGGTTAGGAGTAGCTAAAGTTTGTAGCCGGGCATTAGGCCTTCTCGACGTGAGAATTGATTTTCATGTGTGATTAAGTTCTATTTTGTCGAGGAAACTCGTCCTCGTGAAATCCTTTTGTAGATTGGCGAAGACTCGTCCCTAGTCTACGGGAAAAGGATTTCGCCGCATCCCGGTACTGTCGACTAGGGCTTGAGGCGTCCTCGAACTTATTCCTCACCCTTTCACTTGATTAGTGGTGGAAGAGTGGATTTGATCTCTGTCGTCGAATTCACTTTTGCTTCCTTTACTTTTCAGGTGACATGGCTGATAAGAACGAGGGAGTCGTCCCCGATGCTGGGGTTGTTAATGGGGAGGCGGAGCAACCCGTCGAGCATACCAATGTCAAGATGGCTGAGGGGGATCTCGACTGGACCTAGGGATGACAATGGGCAGGGTATGGGTAGGGTACTATAGTATCCGTCCCCATACCCGCAGTTGAAAAAAATCCCCGTACCCGAGCCCATACCCGCTTGGGTATCAAAATTGGCACTCGTCCCCGTACCCTATGAGTATATAAGTGCCCGTACCCGTACTCGTTACCTGTATTTTTAATAAAATTAAATATATCAAGTATAAAATATCATAATATTTTAAGTTTTGAAAAATATTAAAAAGTTTTTAAAAATTTTTATTGTTGAATTATGAAATAAATGATCACTTATAATAAATATGTAGTAGTTTAAAATTGATTTTTTTTATAAATTTTATAAACAATTATTTTTATATAATAATATAAATTAAAATATATAAATATATATTGTGCGGGTATGGGGCGGGCTGAGTACTAAGATGCCCATACCCGCACCCATCCCCGTTTATTTAAGTGGGTAATTACCCGAGCCCGTACCCGTACTCATTTTTGCGGGTTTTTACCCTACCCGTTGTGGGTAATTTTGTGGTACCCACTGGGGATGGGCCAAATTTCCATCCCTAACTCGATCGCCCAAGAGCCAATGTCGACGAGATCGACTTTCACTGAGGAGGAGGCCCGTACGTTCCCTTACCTTGAAGACCGGCAGAAGATGCATGTGTAAACTGGAAATCGCTTTTCCCCACAGAGGATGACCGGATATGTTCGATGTATTCGGGGATGAGATTTCCCATGTACGAATTCGCTTTCGTGGAGGCGCGGTATCGTCTGCTCTTCACCGATTTTCAAGAGGCTATCTTCTGTCATCTCGAGTTATGTCCTGCCCGGCTTCATCCTAACGCTCTGGCATTTATTCGGGCATTTGAGTTGGTCTGCTGGTATCTGGGGATCGAGGCCACAATTGAGCTTTTCTTCTGTATCTTCCAGATTCAAAGGAGCACGGTTGGTCCAAAACAAAGCTGGATTTCCTTTAAGCAACAGAGCAGGCTATTCTGGCCATATTCGGAGTCTGTCCAAAACTTCAAATACAAGTTCCTGGTCGTGAAGCCTGTCTCGGAGGCGGCCAAGGAATCTCTGGCTTCCATGGAAACCATGGAGGTAGATGGTCGAGAAGTAACGAGGGTGGTATCAAAGTTCCCATTAGAATAGGTGTTTGCCCACTTTAGGTATAAGACCGACCAGTTCCTCGTTAAGCATGACCTACTGAGTAATTAGGACAAGAAGTCCTATCGAGCATTGACAAAGTTTGTGGAAAGCTTCACCCCTGCCTTTGTGGTAGACAAGGACAACAAGGTGCTACTCGGGGAGGATGGGGAGCCTGTCCGTACGGCCCGCTATATAAACACCAAGGCGCTCCTCGAATGTGAAAACGAGGATGTCGCATTCGAGCTTCTCGGTATAGATTAACCTTTTGCTCGACCTGTTAATTTCTTGTGTAATGTGCTAATCCTTTTTCTTATTTTTGCAGGGAGAATATCGAACATGCGAGAGCTCCTGGTTAAGTCGGCGGAGGCCAAGAATCTCAAAAAAGCGCCGGTACCGAAGGCCGACGCAGCTAAACAGCAGGCGACGCTTGAAAAGTTCGTCGGCGGTACCACCTCCTTTCCGGGCAACACATCGAATCCTCCTACCCTGGACACGATAAACAAAAGGAAGCGGGATGATATCAGATCTTCCCTGATTGGTGGTTCGAGCGGTTTCGTCGGGGGCAAATTTGTACTGCCACCTTGTTATTTGCAAGGGAAGATTTTCGACGGGAAAGGTTCTGTTGTTGTCCCCGACCTAGAGGCGTCGGCAATTTTGTCCACTGATCCTAAGCTGAGGAGGAAACTTCTGTGCCAAGATGCGGCTGCTATGATGAGAGTGCTGGAGGCGGCACTGGCCCTCGGGGATGCGGAGACAGTTCCGCTTGTGGATCTCAAGAAGGCGCAGGCCAAGATCACCGAGCTTGAGTTGGAGAATGATAAAATACACAATAGGATGACACCTCTTGAGGGAAACCTAGAAGCCAAGATTGAACTCTTGAAGGACATGAACCAGATGACAGAAGAGCTGAAACGGGTGAAGGAGGAGAATGCCACTCTGAAGGCGAAGCTTGCCGGGCTGGAGAGTTCATCGGTGGTCGGTCAAGATGAGACCGAGGAGGAGAAGGCCTTGAATACCTAGAGAGACTTAATTGAGAGAATACGCATCCTCGAGCAGGATAACCTGGGTGCGGCTGAATTTGGGTTCAATGCTGCGGTGGGGCAGATGAAGGCCTTGAATTCTGACGTCCAGCTGCTCACCGAGGGCATGGGCGTCCTGAACCAAGTTGTTGACTGCCAGGTGATTCCTCCCGAGCTTCCCACCGATTCAGTTTAGTTCCTGTTTTTGTACCTTTGTATTTTGTTGGCCTGCGTGCCGTTTTGATTGTACTTGACTGTTGGGCTTGGCCCATGTTTGTAACATATTGACAATTCTGGCCTCGTGGCCATATAATATATATGTTTGTGTTCGACATTATATGCCTTGCATCTTATTTGTGCATGCTTTGTTAACATTTGCAAATTGCGATCGATAGACATAGGAGTTTGCTCGACTCGTTTTGGTGCTCGACAGTTTGGGGGACTTGTCGAGGAGGCGAAGTATTTTCTCCAGTTGTGGGATTAGGATCTCGGTCGAGGTCCTGATTGCACAGGGCTTGGACTATTCTCATCGCGAGCTGGGTGTCCTGTTAGACTGGTACGGCAATGGCGGAGCTCAATTGAGGTATCCCCGTTGGGCACAGAGTCGGCTCATCCCATGAGCAGAAACTTACCTTCGTTGTAATCTTAAGGATTTTGCTTGCACCAGGGCATGCTTCTGTGGCCGAGCAACCTCTTCGTAGTGAGGGGGAGCTTGTCGGTGGTTAGCCCTGACTGATCATCGGTCCTAACTGTAATATTTTTTGAGATTTTTAGCATTCCATGGTCGAGCAAATGGTTCTCCATCTAGTTATTCGAGGTAGTAGGCGTCAGTGCCTATTTTTGATTTGACCCGGTATGACCCTTCCCAGTTTGCGGCCAGCTTGCCCTCGCGTGTATCTTTTTTATTTCTGCGTAGGACCAGGCTGCTAACTTGGAAGTCGCGCTTTATAACTTTAGCGTCGTGGCGCAGAGTTATTTTTTGTTTCAATGAAGCTTTGCGGAGAGCTGCCCCCGATCGGATCTCTTCGACCAGGTCGATTTCTTCTCTTAGAGCCTCGTCATTTAGCTCCTCATCGAGAGGAGCTTCAATTGTCTGGAAGGTTCCCTAATCTCTACTGGAATTACTGCCTCGGTTCCGTAGGCTAGTCAGAAGGGGGTCTCTCCGATGGTTGAGTGTGGGGTCGTTCTATAGGCCCAGATCATGTTGTGTAGCTCCTCAACCCATCTCTTTTTGGCTTCGCCTAGCCTTCGTTTTAGACCTCGAAGGATCACCTTGTTCGCAGCCTCTGCTTACCCATTAGTCTGGGGATGCTCGACGGAAGTAAAGTGTTACTTTGTGCCTAGTTTGGCGATGAAGTCTTGAAACTTCTTGTTCGTGAATTGGGTTTCGTTGTCGGTCACAAGGGCCTGGGGCACCCCGAATCGTGCGAGGACGTTTCTTTTGTAGAAACGAAGTATGTTGAAGGCTGTGATCTTGGCGAGAGCTTCGGCTTCAATACATTTTGTAAAGTAATCGACGACCACGATTAGAAATTTGTTTTGATAGAACCCCATTGTGAAGGGGCCGAGGATATCCATCCCCCACCTGGCGAAGGGCCATGGCGAGGACAAAGTCTTCAACTCGTTAGGGAGTGCCAAGTGCATGTCCCTGTGGCGCTGGCATCTGTCACACTTCTTGACATGCTCCTTAGCGTCGTGCTGCATGGTCGGCCAATAGTATCCTGCTCACAGGGCCTTTCGTGCCAAGGACATCCATCCAAGGTGTTGCACGTTGATACCGTCGTGAATTTCCTGGAGAACTTCGGGGACCTTGTTCTCCTCAACACATTTTAGGAGGGGGATGGAGAATCCCCATCGGTAGAGCTTGTCATCTACTAGGACGTATGAGCAGACCCTTCGCTTGGTCACACTGGCCTCCTTGCTGTCCTCGGGCAACTCCCTTGTGGTGAGGTAATTGTATACTGGGGTCATCCAACACCTATTGTCGCCAATGACGTTGACATCGAGCAACGCTGATTACTTTTTGATACTTGGGCGGGGGAGTATCTCTTGTATGACGGATTTATTGCCACATTTCTTTCTGGTGCTTGTCAGTTTTGACAGGATATTTGCTCGAGTGTTTCATTCTAGGGGAATGTGTTGGACTTCCCATGCATTGAACTTAGTTATCCTTTCTTTTACGAGCGTCAGATATTCGACGAGGTGATCATTTTTGGCCTGGTACTCTCCTCGTACTTGGGACGCCACGAGTTGGGAATCTGTGAAGATCTTCACTTCCATGGCGCCCAAGTCCTCGGCCAACCGTAAGCCTGAGAGGAATGCCTTGTACTCGGCTTGTTTGTCCGATATAGGGAAGGACAGGACTAATGATACTTCAATTAAGATTCCTTCTTCATTCTCGAGGATGATGCTTGCACCACTACCCGTGGAGGTGGACGCTCCGTCGACAAAGATGTTCCATTGGTGTGTTCTGCTTGATGGGGACGCTGGACGCGTCATTTCTGCCATGAAATCGGCCAGGGGTTGGGCCTTAAGGGCCTTCCTGCCCTCATAGTGGATGTCAAATTCTGACAGCTCCAAAGACCATTTGAGCATTCTGCCGTAGCTGCCTTATGGGCTGGTATGTTCGCACCACTATCGTGTGGGCCAGGAAGTAATTCCTTGATCTCCTCGCGGTGTTGAAGAGTGCGAGGGCAACTTTATCGATCTGCTGGTATCTAAGTTTTGGCCTTTGCATAGCCTTGCTCGTGAAGTATATGGATTTTTGCCCGTCGGGTGTTTCACGAATGAGAGCGGCACTAATGGCCTTGTTAAGAAATGTGGTTGGGCCTAACTCAACCCTACAAAACTGATTGGTAGAGTGAGGATTACCCCCACTTATAAACACATGTTCATGTTATATATTGTCCGATGTGGGACTCTTAACACACCTCCTCACGCTCAGGACTAGACAACTAGAGCGTGGTAATAAATGGTGGGTGGCCCGATAGCAGAAACCATATAAGGTGGCTCACCGGTTCTTAAACCAGGCTCTTGATACCATGTTGAAATACAAGAGACTAAGAGACATATGAATAAATCGTCTGTTTTGAAAAGCACTACGGAGACATTATTATATATAGATAGATTACACCTAATTACATGATATAGTCGATGTGGGACTATTCTATATACAAATATTCTTAACACTGTATATATTTACAAATATCAACATTATGTTAAGAAATGTGGTTGGGCCTAACTCAATCCTACAAAACCGGTTGTTAGAGTGAGGATTACCCCCACTTATAAACACATGTTCATGCCATATATTGTCCGATGTGGGCCTCTTAACAGGCATCGCTAGTGACGGAGAGGTACAGGTACAACGTCTCCCCGCTGTCTAGTCGTGACAGAATGAGGGGTTCTGACAAGGCTCGCTTGAGGTGGAGCAAAGCATGCTCGTATTCTTCTGTCCATTCGAAGATGGCCTCTTTTTGCAGAAGCTTAAAGAAGGGCAGAGCGTGTTGGGCAGACTTGGGCACAAATCGAGATAATGAGGCAAGCATCCCGTTGAGGGATTGTATGGATTTCTTTGACTTTGGTGTGGGGAATTCAGCAAACGCTCTACATTTGTTAGGGTTGGCCTCGATCCCCATCTCGGTGAGTTAGAAGCCGAGGAACTTCCCTGCCCGCACGCCGAAGGTACAATTTTTCAGGGTTAAACCGCATTTTGCACTTTCTCGCTTGGTCGAAGACCTTTTGCAAGTGTATCGTGTGATTGGATTCCTCTTGGGACTTCACGATCATGTCGTTTATATACACTTTGAGCATGTCTCTGATTTCTGATCGGAAGACTTTGTTCATCATGCGCTGGTACTTGGCCCCAGCGTTTTTCAGATCGGAGGGCATTACGTTGTAGTAATAGTTCCTCGACGAGGTTATGAACGCGGTATATCTCTTGTCCTTTTAGGCCATGGGAATTTGGTTGTATCCCAAGTAGGCGTCCATGAAGGATAAGAGTTTGAAACATGCAGAATTATCTACCAACTTATCTATGCTAGGCAGAGGATAAGCGTCTTTCGGGCAAACCCGGTTGAGATCAGTATAATTAATGTACATCCTCCACTTTCCATTATGTTTTTTGACTAGTACAATATTGGACAGCCAGGTAGTATACCTGACATCTGAGATAAATTTTGCCTCTAAGAGGTCTTTTACAAGTTTTTCGGTAGCCTGTGCCTTTTTGTCAGACTGCTTGCGTCTGCGCTGCGCTACCGCTCGAGCTGCTAGGTCGATGGTGAGTTGATGGCGAGCAGTCTCAGGGTCAAGGCCAGACATGTCCGCGGCGCTCCAAGCAAATAAGTCTGCATTGTCTTTCAGGCACGTCTTCAGCTGATGCTTTACCTCTTTGGGAAATCCTGTGCCTATCTTGACTCCTTTGTTCGGGTTGTCTCCAAAGGTGATTACTTTGAATTCCCCATCTAGTATCGGACGCATGATGGTTGATGTAGGGGAGGTGCTTGTCACTGCTAGAGTGCCTTCATTGCTGTCTTCATCGCCATCTTCAGAGATCCGGCTGTCGAGGTCGATTGTGTGCACAAGGAGAGCTGACTTTTTGTCGGGCTGGCTTTCCTCACTGGGGAGGTCTTCATCCTTTGACTGTTTGGTGGCCTTAGGTGTTACGCCTATCCAGCTTTGACCTCTGGTAGCTGCTTCGAAGCATCTCCTCGCAGCCTCTATATCTCCATACAAAGTCGCAGCGTGGCCCTTCTCTGTGTAATATTTCATCTTGAGATGAACTGTTGAAGGGACGGCGATCAGTTCCGCGAGGGTTGGTCTCCCTAGGATGCACTGGTACAACAATGGACAATCGATGACCAGGAATTGTGTTTTGATTGACTTTGAGGCCTCCTCCTCCCCGAATGTGACTGGGAGTTCCACGTACCCCCAAGGTCTGGTGGTAGCCCCGTTGAGTCCTTGCAGGTCTGATCCCACGTATGGTGACAGGTTCTTCTGATCGAGCTTCAAGGTGCAGAACAAACTGGTGTACATGATGTCCACCGAACTGCCCTGGTTGACCAGGATCCATCAGACATCAGTACTAGCCAGTCTTTCCCTGATGAGCAGAGGAATGTATGAGTTCGGGGAGCCCCCAGGCAGCTCTTCACGATCGAATGTGATGGGCAGAGAATGCCTACGGAATTTCTCCAGCGTGGATAGTCGGTCGGGGCTGCAGTCAATCAGCTGGTCAAATTTCCTCTTGACCGACCCTACAGTGAGCTCATTGTATCTGCCATAGAAGATAACCATCGCCGTGGGGAAGGTCTCCCAGGAGCTATGTGCGGTGATCTGGAGAGGATCCTCGAGGTAGTCAGGGATGAAGAAATCCTCTTGCCGCGTGACAGACATGGCAACCTGAGGGGGAGGACTGGATGGTGAAGCTTCCATTTCCTTCTTAGACTCGGAGGTCTCTCGCCGGGAAGCTTCTCCTTTTTTCGTATAATGTTTCAGGTGACCCTCCTTGATGAGGATCTCAATAACATCCTTCAGATAAACGTAATCTTTAGTCACGTGGTCGTGATTGCGATGGAAGCGGCAGTATTTGCTCTTGTCCGTGTTGCCCTTTGACGCGGTTGGCTTGGGGAAACTGACACCCCCCTTGCTTAAACTCCGCGTTAATGCATTTAGAGAGAATGCGCTCGCGGGGAGCTGTCAGCAAGGTGTATTCTGTGAAGCAACCAGCAAGTCCCTTGTGCTCATGAGGACGGTTGTCTCGTCGTCTCTCCTTGTCACGTCGGGGATCCTCTGAGTCGTCTTTTTTTGTTGCCCTGGAATTCTCCTGATCCCTCGAATCCTGGGCCTTATGCGCGGCTTCTTTCTCCTCGTACTGCATATAAGCTTGGACCTTACGGAGGAGTTTGGCCAGGGTGCGGGGTGTCTCGATGCCCACTGCTTTGCGGAACCCGCTCTTCGGCCTCAGCCCATTCTCGAGGAGATATTTCTTCATATGGTCCGTAGTGTGGACCTCTACAGCTTCTTTGTTGAATCTTTCAATGTAGGCACGCAGGGGCTCGTCCTTGCCCTGAATGATGCCTTCGAGAGTGGCTTCCGACTTGGGATGTCATCTGGAAGCAGCGAAGTGTTGGGTGAACTGGTTTTTCAGGTCCTTCCACGAGGTGACTAAACCCTAGGGAAGACTCTTATACCAGGTCATGGCCCCCTTCCTGAGGGTTATGGGGAACAACCTGCACTTAATGGCTCCGCTCACGCTGTGGTAATGGAGCATGGCTTCAATGTTTTCTATGTGGTCACCAGGATCTGTGGTGCCATCATAGAGAGCTAGAGGAGGAGGCTTCTCTAGCCCATGAGGAATACGGGTGTCCATGATCTCCTGAGACAGGGGTCCATGGACGTCGTCATTGTTGTTCGTGCTCGATGACCTGCATGGAAAGTGGTTGCGCCCGTGACTTCTGCCGCGTCGAGGAGAATGTATGCGTTGACGACGATGTTCACGATGCTTTTTTGAGGGCTTTGTCCTCTTTGGGGCAGGAAAACGTCTGGATCTCCGCGGAGGAGTACGGTGTCGTCTCCTAGTGACTTCTTGCTCAAGTTCTTCTGACTTTGATCGTTCCCTGACGGGAGAAATGCTCCTGGATCTATCTCGCCGACGTTTCTGAGGGTGAGACTCAGGGCGTGGAGATGGAATGCGAGGCTTTTGCGGAGGAAGTCGCTCCTGAAGGGCATGCTCTAGCATGTTGATCTTCTCGCCCTGTTGGAAGATCAGGTAGTTGGACTTGCTGAGAGAGACAATGACTGCGGCAGTGCTGGGGTCAGCGTTTTAAGGGACAAGTATGTGCTCAAAGATGTGATCGGAAGTCTGCGCGCGTGGCTTCACATCGTCGGAAGAAGGAGATGCAGTCTTTCTGTCCCGGTGGTCAATCTCCTGGACCGCAGCTCTGAGGTTGTGGTAGTCGATGCTATCCAACATAACGGCAACAACAGGATCTTGATGGGCATCATTGTTTCTGTTGGAGGCCATGATGATCAAGGGAATTTTAGAGAGTAAGATTTGGTCTTTTGGGTGAAAAGATGAGGGATCTTGGTTCAAAAACATGGGGAAGCAATGTTTCCCACAGACGGCGCCACTGATATGAGGCGATCAGAATAAATCTTCGCGGCCTTCCGTGTAGGGCAGCGATGATGGATGTAGGAGAGGAGGGGGGTACCTGCAAGGTACTCCGATGCCAAAGTAAGTTTGGGCTAGAGAGAAAGCAAGTACAAAGCATTTAGGTATGAGTTAGAATATTGAATAGTGATTAAACCTGACCCTCTCAAGTGAGAGGGTATTTATAGAGATAACCCCAACGCGGGGCCAAGGTCTCCCATGTGGCCGAAATATCTGGTCGACCAATGGGAGACTGCCAGGTAGAAGGTCTAGCGCGTGACCTTTTGACCTGGTCCAACTGTCCCCGTGAACTCCGGAGGGACAGTTGGTCGCGTGAACTATCAAGCGCGTGAGGTGGACGTCCCCAACGGTCATGTTGTGCCCAACGACTAGATTGTGCCCAACGGATAGATTGGCTAAATCTAGTTATTGGGCTTTGCCAAGAGCTGGACTGGATTGGGCCTTGCCCTACTGTGGGCCAAGTGTCTGCCCAGTCCAGAACATTTATATTTAAAACTCTTATCTCCTACATCTGAATATTTTAAAACATGATGATTTGGATCTCCACTCACAACAAAACCAACCACAAACTTAAGCTTGTCGGATTTGACTGCCTTGTAGCCTAGAGTGCTAAGTACGTGGTATTGTTTAACTATATCAATCATGTTATCCTTTGTGTGAAGCTTCATTCCCATAGTAAGGGAGCATGTTAGAGGTTGTGGTTGTGAGGTGAAGTTGTTTAACATGTGACCATATTCATCACATTCATCAACGTATCCCAAATTTAATGTGCACAAGTGTGGTGATAAACTGAACTCATTAATAGTACTTGTAGATGGAATGCCATCATCATCATCACAATTTTCACGAACAAATTATTTAAAGACATCAAATTTGTTTTTTCTTGACTCACCGAATTTTCATCGTAAGATTCATAAGTTCATTATTTGGGGTAGTCAAATGTAATAGTTCAGATGGTCGATAGCCTTAGGATGGATTGTATGGTTCAAATGTTTGAAAGTATTGAGAAAGATGTTATGGATCATTTGACTAATAGTCTTGGGAAGGATGATATTGGATGATATTATTTAAATGATTGAAAGTCTTGAGAAAAATTGTATAGTTTGCTTGGGTGGAAGTTTTGGGAAGGATAATATTGTTCACTTTGTTGGTAGTCTTGGTACAAGGAAGGATGATAAAATTGATTAAAAACTTGTGTGTGGTTGAGGTCAAATGAGTGATAGTCTTGTATTCGGTTTAATTCAATTGTATATTTGGGTTGGTGTTGGGGTGGTTATTTTATGGATGTCGGGATATGGTTATAGTTTGACATCACTAAAATAAAATTCAAACGATTATATGTGTTTGGTGTAAGAGTGAAAATAAATGAGATGGATGATTTATGTTTTGTTGTAGTGACTGTAAGGACGAATCTAATCACATTTTATAAAGTTGTAGAGTGTTGGGAGAAGAGTGAAGAAAAACAATTTTGAGACTATTTGCGTATCCATGTGAAAAAAAAAAGAAATGAAATAAAATTAAACTAACAATATGCATGCGTTCTTGCGTTTGAAAAATCAATGAAGTAAAATAGATCTGACATTGGTTACTCGACTTTATACAAAAAAAAAAGAGTGGAATAAAATAGATATGGCATTGTTTATATAATCATATATAAAAAAAAATAGTGGAATAAAATTAATTTGACATTGTTCACTAGTTTTTCTGAAAAAAAAAAAAGAAAAAGAAAGAATAGACTAAAGAAAATTTTACCTCATACCTCATCATTTATTTTCATACCCTTACATTTTTTTTTTGACTAAAATATCCTCATATAAATAATTTATTAAAAGTTAAAAAATATTATAAAAACTGACTATCGAAACTCTTTTGCAAAGTCTTCCGGTACACACAAAAAAAATTTTAAAATGACAATGGAACTCTTTTGTAAAGTCTTCCGATACACAAAAATTGACTACCGAAACTCTTTGCAAAGTCATTCGGTACACACAAAAATATTAAAACAAAAAGACTACCAGACCTCTTTTGCAAAGTCTTCCGGTACACAAAATTTGACTACCGGAACTCTTTTGCAAAATCTTCCGGTACACATAAAAAAGTTTAAAAAATGACTGCCGAAACTATTTTGTAAAGTCTTCTGGTACACAAAAATTGACTACCAAAACTCTTTTACAAAGTCTTATGGTACACAAAATAAAAGTTAAAAATGTTTTTAAAAATTGACTACCGGAACTTTTTTGCAAAGTCTTCCGGTATACAAGGATATAATTGATATTTTTTATAAAATGCAAAGGTATATGAATAAAAGTAAGGGTATGAGGTAAAATTTTCTAGAATAATATATATATATATATATATATATATATATATATATTTGTTTTTCTCACTTCTTCATTATTAAAATAAATGATGGAAGAGAGAGAGAAAAAAAAAACTAACACACAATCTCCACCATTTATTTTAAATCTAATGGTTCAGATTCATTCTCATGTTCTCACATAAAAATGACATTCTCATATGATACGTCCCCTATATATATACACACACACACACACACACACACATATATATATATATATGGGAGGGAATCATTTGACACCGGTGTCAAAATATTAACTTTGACACCAAATTCCACCCCTTTATTATTTTTCATTCAATGGCTAAGATAAATTCTCTTAAAAAACTCATGTGTTAGTTTTAAGTGAATATATCTTAACCTTTGAATTAATAATAATAAACGGTTAGGATTATATATATATATATATATATATATATATATATATATATATATATATATATATATATATATAGGGTTTTGCTAGGATACATCCACCTATTTTTATGAAGGTGTGTTTTATCAAACTTTAATTAAAAAATAGTTAAATGCACCCTAAGGTGCATGTTACTAAAACACACCTTTCTAAAAAGTAAGTGGGTGTAAGTTAGCATTTGCTTTAGGCATTTTCTATAATACACCTATTTATTTTTTAGAAGGAGTGTGTTAGCAATTAATAATTAAAAATTCATTAAATACACCTTAAGGTGCATGTTGCTAAAACACACCTTCATAAAAATAGGTGGATGTATCCTAGCAAAACCCATATATATATATATATATATATATATATATATATATATATATATATATATATATATATATATATATATATATATATATATATATATATATATATACGTGGCTCACCCAGCTTTGAGCACAACCCAATCCAGGTATACGTCGAGGACGACTCAGAGTGCTGGCTCAACCCGTTAAGGCTAGTGGATATCACATTCCCCACGTGCCCCTCACCTGAGGACATATCACCAACTGATCGACACGCCTCGTGGAACCATTCTGCCCTTCGTAACGGGCAAGTTCATCCACCAACCGAGGAATGCGGAGCGGTTGACTCAGGGCGATGAGCACGAGCTGCTCATTCCTGCCTCAACGTAGAAATCCTAGAAATCATCCGTTGTGGGCTTGAACACTCAGCCCATTACGAAGACCATTAGCCCAGCGCTGAGGGCTCACTATAGAAACCCTTCTCTGCATGAGGGTCGGGTATTATATTCTTTACCCTTTCTTACTCACCTCTTCACCATAACTGACTTAAGTATCGGAGTGTCTGCATGCACACCCCCTTTTTTCCTTTGCCGACCGTTCAAGTCCGCTAACGTGCTGCCTGTCACCTACCTATTCTGATCGACAGGTTAGATCAGGGGCGCTGTCTGTGGAAATCCTATTTCCCCATATTTTATTTCATTGAAACCAAAAGATCTAAATAGAAAACTTCAGAAACCAACCATGGTCGGACAACACGACGACAACAACGACAGTCACGAAAACCATCCCCTCTCCCGTCAATTACGCCGACAACAATAATGGTATGCCCTTTCTAGAGGAAAGCACTACACCGAGGAGAGACTGGCGCACCGCCTCCCCCTCTTACGACGATGCGGCCGATCACGACGTCCAACACGTCGAAACTTGCAAAGCTCCAAAGTAGGCGCCGGAGAAATTTCAACCGATTTCGGTGCCACCCAACGCCGACCCAACTATGGATGCCCTATTCGCGGCGCTGAACCAGACCAGTGCTCTTATTTTCCAGCAGAATGAGATGATCAGAGCATTGGAGAAGGACCACCGTTCGCGCTCTCCCCCGCGGAGACACCGACAGTACGATTCCCAGAGCCCGTCTCCACGACGACCAGCCCGCCGCTCGCAGCCCCTGAAGCGCAGCCGCACTCCTCCCCATAAGGATCGATGCTCCCCGGTTGCCAAGAAGTGCAAGGTCGGTGTACGACCAGATAACCTCTGGTCACCTCCGCACAAATCAAAGTGTCGACCAAAAGACTCGCCGCCGCGCTGCGTCGACAGCCCTCGGCGAGAGAAGTACGACTATTCTCCGTCGCACTTGCCGATTTGGAGCGACGAAGACAACCCCCGCGGTCAGTTGTCTCGAGCCATCATGGACGCCCCCCTTCCCGTCGGACTGGAAAAACCACCAAACTTGGGAATATACGACAGAATAACGGATCCCGATGAGCACATCAAAAACATCGATGCTCTGCTCAATTATCGTGGCGTCAGAGGCGCCATCAAATGTAGGTTTTTCCATACTACTCTGAGGAAGGGCGCCATGACCTGGTACAAAAGCCTCGTTGACAAATCCATCACTTCCTGTAGAGACCTAGGGAAGCAGTTTTCGAGGCACTTCACCGCTTTTCATCGCCATCCAAAGTCGGAGGCGGCACTCGAAGCAATTATGCACGGGAAAGATGAATCCATCCGAATGCCCCCATGCAGGGGAAAGATGTGCCCCCGCAGTGACTTTCCCAAGGTCGTCGGCATTGAAACGCCCACATCACTAAATGCCCTCCTCCTTAAGGCCCATGCCTATATTCAGTACGAGGAGAAAGAAGCTGCTAACAATGCTCGAGACTCACGACATCAGGAAAATGCCAGATTTTCGAGGCACGATGACCCCCTGGCACCTCGCCGAGGAGGAAAGAAGAGGAAAGAGGATAAGCCCCGTAAATCCCGGGAGTACAAAGAACATGCTGGTCTTTTTTTCGAATACACGCCACTGGTCGTTTCTCGTGAGCGTATTCTATCCGAGTGCGCAAACTCATAATTCGAGCAGGCTGGAGTCCATTTTCCCAGACAAACACCTCCTAAGCCTACCGCGGACAAGACCAAGTATTTCCGCTTCCACAAGAGCCTCGGGCACATTACTGAAGAGTGCATCCACCTCAAGGATGCGATTGAAATCCTCATCAGGGACAAGCACCTGAAGCAATACACCACGAGAAGAGAGGCTCCTCGACAGGACGCCCGGGAAGCAAAAAATGTCGAGGAGGAGAAGCTAGCCTCTGACGACACCGCCTACCTACAGATCGCCATGTCCTTCTCCTAGCCTGAGGACTTCTATGTCCCTGTAGGGGCCGAAAATCCCCTCCATTTGGTAGCGTACAACACATAGGAAACCTTCCCTTCCGCCATGGTCATCTCCGGTAAGGGATTCAACAAACTCGTCGTGGGGTCAGTGAAAAGGAAGTTCGAGCAACTCGTAAATGCGAGCTCGAGCCAAAACTCTACCCTGGACAAATTTTGTGGAAGCTTAGTCCCTATCACGTTCTATCGCGAGAAGTTCCCAGGTGGATCCCCTAACTTCAGCATCCCTTTGCTCGTGAGAGCACGAATGACAAACTTTGATGTTCGCCGCATACAGGTCGACCAAGGAAGCTCGGTCTACATCATGTACTCTTAGTTGTTCCTGACGTTGCAACTCGATGAAACACATTTGAAACCCTACGTGGGCTCCGATCTGTAGGGCTTCAACAACGTGAGCACTAAGCCATGGGATTGTGTCAAACTGATTGTTACTATCGGAGCGGCCAAGACCTCCAAGTCATTCAAAGTCCAACTCTTGGTAATAGACTGCCCTTCTCTGTACCAGTGCATCCTAGGAAGACCAACTCTGGACAAACTGATCTTGTGCCATCCACTGTCTATATGAAGATGAAGTACTACACAGCCAAGGGGTACGTCGCTACCCTTCACGGGGACATAGAAGTTATGAGGATATGCTTTGAAGCGGCCTCGAAGGGGAAAAACCCCATTAACGCGTCGCCTAGAACTGCCAGCAAGCTGGCGCGACCCAACACCTTGGAGGAGCCAAAGTCAATGCCTCATGTCGACTCGGCTGACCTAGACAGTCGCTTCACCAAGGATGAATTGAAGGAGCATAAGAATAAAGAGAAAGGAGCCCGGCTAACAGCGAAAACCTCCCCGGTGCCAGATGTCAACGAGAAGTCTGCCCATTCTAGACGAAGAGTTCGAAGTTATCCTCCTCAGCAGCGACCCAAACAAGGTATTGAAAATTGGCACTGGCCTCCCTGACCTCGCGAAGAAGCATATGAAAGTCTGTTTAAGAGAGAATACTGACATGTTCGCGTGGAGCACCATTGAGATGCTCGAACTGGACCCTGACATGGCCTGCCACCAGCTGACCATTGACCCTGCCGCTAGGGCTGTAGTACAACGTAGGCGTAGGCAATCTTCAAAAAAAGCGGAGGTTGCTGAAAAAGCTGTAAAAGACCTCCTAGAGGAAAATTTTATTTCAGAAGCCCAGCACACAACCTGGCTTTCAAACGTTGTACTCGTTAAAAAATATAATGGAAAATGGAGGATGTGCGTTGATTATACTGATCTTAACTGGGCTTTCTCTAAAGATGCTTACCCTTTACCTAACATAGATAGACTAGTTGATAATTCTGCAGGGTTCAAACTGTTGTCTATTTTGGACGCGTATTCAGGGTACAACGAGATCCCCATAGGAGCGGAAACCTCCCCAGCACCCGATGGCAATGAGAAGTCTACCCATCCTAGGCGCCCCATTCTAGATGGCGAGTTCAAAGTTATCCTTCTCGGTAGCGACCCAAACAAGGGATTAAAAATTGGCACAGGTCTCCCCGACCTCGCGAAGAAGTAGTTGAAAGCCTGCTTAAGAGAGAATGCTGACATGTTCTCGTGGAGCGCCACTGAGATACTTGGACTGGACCCCGACGTGGCCTGCCACTAGCTGACCATTGACCCTGGTGCTAGGGCTGTAGTACAATGTAGGCGTAGGCAGTCTTCAGAAAAAGCGGAGGCTGCTGAAAAAGCTGTAAAAGTCCTCCTAGAGACAAATTTTATTTCATAAGCCCATTACACAACCTGGCTTTCAAACATTGTACTCGTTAAAAAATATAATGGAAAATGGAGGATGTGCATTGATTATACTGATCTTAACAGAGCTTTCCCTAAAAATGATTACCCTTTACCTAACATAAAAAGACTAGTTGATAATTTTGCTGGGCTCAAAATGTTGTCTTTTATGGACGTGTATTCAGGGTACAACCAGATCCCCATGGCAAAGGGGGACGAAAAATACACAACCTTCATGACCGAGTCAGACAACTACTACTACAATGTGAAGTCTTTCGGCTTGAAGAACGTCGGAGCTACCTACCAGCGAATGGTGAACAAAGTCTTCCGAGGTGAGATTGGAGACATGCTCGAAGTCTACATGGACGACATGATCGTGAAATCCCAAGAGGAATCCGACCATACGCTCCACCTGAAAAGAGTCTTCGACTAGGCGAAGAGATGCAAAACGAGGTTCAATCCGGAGAAGTGCACCTTTGTCGTTTGAGATAGTAAGTTCCTCGACTTCTATCTGACAAAACGAGGAGTCGAAGCGAACCACGACAAATGCAGTGCCTTGTCTAAATTCCCGATGCCAAACTCGAAGAAATCAGTTCAATCCCTAAACGGGATGCTCACCTCGTTATCCCGCTTCGTAGCCAAATTTTCTATGCACACACTTCCCCTTTTCAAACTTCTTCGCAAGGAAGCAACATTCGAATGGACTGAGGAGTGCAAATAAGCCTTTCTCCACCTTAAATAGGCTCTTTCGCAACCACCAGTCCTCTTGCGACCATACAACAGGGAGACTCTCTACCTCTACCTCACCGTCATAGCTGAGGCCGTCAGCACAACTCTCATTTGCAAGACCCTCAAGGGGCAGAAACCTATATACTTCACTAGCAAGGCCCTACAAGAACCAGAACTCAGATACCAGCAAATCAAAAAGGTAGCACTGACCCTCATCAATGCGGCGAGAAGATTGTGAAACTACTTCCTAGCCCACACGATCATGGTGCGAATTGACCAGCCCGTAAAGCAGCTGCTCGATCGTCCCGACATGGCTGGCAAAATGCTAAAATGGTCACTGGAACTCTCTGAATTTGACATCTAGTATGAGATCCAAAAGGCCCTTAAAGTTCAAGTATTGGCCGACTTCGTGGCAAAAATGGTCACGTCAGCCTTCTCGACAAGTGGAATCCATAAGTGGACCATCTTCGTGGACGGAGCATCCAGCTCGACAGGAAGCGGAACAGGTATCGTACTTGAAAACGAGGAGGGAATTCTAATTGAAGTCTCCTTCGCCCTATCCTTCCCAACCTCGAATAACCAGGAAGAGTATGAAGCCTTCCTCGCAGGGCTACACTTGACCGAAGACTTGGGAGCTAAAGAGGTAAAAATCTTCACCGATTCTTAGCTCGTCGCCTCTCAAGTACTGGGAGAATAGCAAGCCAAAAACGATAATCTTTCTGAGTACTTAGCTCTGGTTCGGGAGAGAATCACAAAATTCGATTCCACAGAAGTAAAACACGTCCCTCACGAGCACAACACACGAGTAGTCATCCTGTCAAAAATCGCGAGCACGAAGAAGAATGGCGGAAACAAGTCCATCATCCAAGAGATACTTTCTCACCCGAGCATCTAAAAACCCTCCGCAACCCTTGACGTAAACGCCATCGGCAGAGCGACTGCTGGATGACCCCGATATACAACTACCTCGCCACAAGAGAACTACCATCCAACCAGAAAGAGGCTAACTTGACCGTGCGCAAAGAGCTTGCGCCTACGTCTTGGTTGAGGACAGGTTATACCAACGAGGGTTCTTCATTCCTCTACTCAAGTGTGTCGAGGAATCCAAGGTCACCCCCGTCCTACATGAAATCCATGAATGAATTAACGCCCAACACCTTAGAGGAAGGTCCCTCGCCCGGAAGGCCTTACGAGCAGGATACTACTGGCCTTCCATGCAGCAAGACGCAAAGGAATATGTTAAAAAAATGTTATAAATGCCAACGCCACAGAGACATACACTTGGCACCGCCCAAAGAGATCAAAACTCTCTCGTCCCCGTGGCCCTTTTCCTGGTGGGGAATGGTCATCCTCGGACCATTTACCATGGGGTCAAACTAGAACAAGTACCTGATAGTCGGGGTTGACTATTTTATGAAGTGGATAGAGGCAGAGACCCTCGCTAAAATCAGGGCACGCAATATACTTTGTTTCTATAAGAGAAACATACTTGCTCGATTCTGCATACCACAAGCACTCGTCACCGATAACGAGACGCAATTCACCGACAAATTTTTAGGACATCGTCGCCAAACTGGGCACCAAACAACATTTCACATATGTCGAGCACCCGCAAACAAATGGGCAGGCCGAGGCCGCGAACAGAGTGATCCTATGAGGACTAAAACAAAGTATGAGAAGCCAAAAAGAAATGGGTCGAAGAGTTACATAACGTACTCTAGGCCTACATAACGATACCGCACTCGACCACGGGACAAACTCAGTTCTGACTAGCCTACGGGACCAAGGCAGTAATCCCAGTGGATATGAAAGAACCTTCTAGGAGAAACGAATTCCGCTTTGACGAGGCACTAAGAGAGGAGCTCGACTGGTCGAAGAGATTTTATCAGGGCATCCCTTTACGAAGCCTCGTTAAAGCAAAAGATAACCTTACGACATGACGCCAAAGTCATAAATCGAGAATTTGAAATCGGCAGCCTAGTCTTGCAAAGAAATCAAAAAGATTCTCGCGAGGGGAAACTCTCTGCAAACTGGGAAGGCCCATACTGTGTCCAAGAAAAAATGGAGAATAGGGCCTACTACCTCGAATATTTGCACGGGGAAGAACTTGTTCCACCATGAAACGCCGAGAAACTGAAACAATGTTATAGTCAGGCCTAACAGTCGACGTGTCCCAATCGACAATGACGGGGTACGTCCCGACCACAGAGGCGTGCTCGGGTACAAGCACAATTTCCCAAACTTAAACAAAAAGGCAAGTTTCCACTCTTTGACGAGCAGATTCTTGGCTCGACGTGCAAACATCAACCGAGCTACGTCGGTCGTACCAGTAAGCCAGAACACCCAACTCGCAATAGAAAGTTCACGCTGCAGTGCTAAAATCCCGACCGAGATCTTTCCACCACTATCAATACGGTATCCAACTTCATCCACTCGACGAGTTCCCTTCACTGTCGAGCGAGCCCCCCAAAATACTCAGCCAAAATGATTTTTTAAGGAAAACAAAAAGCATACAAGCAAGCAAAGGTATATACGAGCATATCAGAAAAGTGAAATATGATTAGAATTGCTACCACAAAGGCCGATGACATCATAATATTACAACAAAAAGGGCAGCGCCCACTATCCAAATGTTACAAACCACGACTCACAGGCCGGAACAAATACAAACAAAATATACAAATCAAACATTATGTCCCCCCTCATTGGTGAGATTTTTGTCTTCCTCGTTGTCAGCGCTGGGAGGGGTGACTATCTGACCTTCGACTACCCTGTGTAGGAACTCGGTCCCCTCAGCAGCGAGCTCGACCTCGGGGTTATCGATTCGGAGTTGAGCCACAACATTCTAGAAGATCATCTCGATTACAACCACACAATCCTGTTCGAGACATCTGATTCGGGAGACCAGCTCAGCACGGGTGCAAGGCCTTCAGGTCACCATCCTCGTCCTTGACGGGGGGCCACAACAGGTTCTAAGGAGGAGATCCTGTCCTCGAAGACCTTCTTTTCAGTAACATGCTCAAGCCACAAGGCAGTCATGGTCGTAGTTAACTTAGCCAATCTCAACCTGGATCTGATATTTCTCATTATAGTCATCAAAAGTGGTATCCAGCCTGATCGCCTCCCCTTTGGGCTTTGCGTTTGCTGCCCGCTGCTTCTCTAGCTCGACAACAGGATAGGTCTCCTTGTCGTTGAGGACCAGGGCCACATCCAGGACCCTCATCAGAGCAGCCGCATCCTGAGCCAGCGCTTTTCTTCTGCCCACCGCGTCGAGGCCCAGGATGACCGAGGAATCGGCCCGAGGCTATTTACTGGTAAAAATAGTAAACAACCTCTGGTCTATCAATTTTATAAAAATAAGTAACTTACAGGATCGACCAAACTAAATCCTAGTGTAACACCCCAAAATTTGCCCTTTTGTTTTGAAGCTAACTAGCTTATGTTTGTTTGCATTTCTTGCATTAGCATTTGTGCATAGCACAGGCTCTTAGCATGGGATCAAGGTACTTGGTTCATCTCAAAGGAGTCTCAAGCCTCAAGGTGTTTTGTGGAGGTCATCATATCTTCATAAGATCAAGAATGGCAAAGGATTTCAAGTGAATCTTTCCCTCCTAACCAGAGGGACCAAATTAGGGTTCTTGGGTTCAAAGAGCTTCTTGAGAAAACTTTGTGGATTCAAGCATACTCTCATGGGTTCTATATGCTCACAAACACTCATAGAGGAAGGCTTGGCTAGTGGTTCATTGTGGAAGATGTTCAGTGGATCAGTTGCTTGTGAACCAAGAAAAGTCAACTGTAAGGAGGAAAGTCAACCATGGAATTTTGAGGCCCTCTTCATGATTTTTAAGGTCTTATGCCCTCATATGGTCCTCAAAGGCTAGGATTCATACCATTCATCAAGAGTCAAGAGTTTGTGCAAAAGTTACTAAATATGGAAATGACCTATAATTTGAAACTTTCCATTTTTGGCAGTTTTTCCACCACATTCAACTTGACTTTTCATCATCAGAGAAGTTTCAAATGAATTTTCCTCAAACATAAAAGTTGAAGATCTCTCTCTCCCCTTTCCAAAAAGTACTAGATTATCTTCATACCATTTGTGAAACTCAAGTTATGATCAAAAGAAGGCAAGGTGCTTTTTAGGGTTTTCTCATGTATCCATTTTTCCACCTTTTGCATTTTGGTTTTAAATGACTTGTACTGACCTCTAATGACTCAAGACATATTGTAACATCCATGTACACATCCTAAGGACCATTTTTTACCCTTGAATCACACCAATCCGTGCCATGTACTTCATGAATTTCACAAAATACAAATTTGCAAGATGGATTGAATCTCATGAATTAAGCATCTACAAAGCCCAAACCCAATTCCATTGTGATCAGCAAGGGAAATGTGAATGACTCATGATGAAAAGCATGACAATGTACGTGTGGATTAGTGGTTTCATCACAACTTGCATTTTTGCAAATCACTTTGGATAGCCTTAATCAAGGGATTAATCAAACCCTAATCATGCTCAGAGCTCTAACCAAGTGTATATAAGGAGACTCACGCGTTCATTTACACCTCATGCACTCTCATTTGCTCTAAATTTCATTTTTCACTCAAAACTTTCCTTCTTCGAAACTCACTCCTCACAAGGGTTTCTGAAGAACTTTTTCCATATTCTTGATCCACATACTCCATAGAACAAGAATCAACCATTGTTTGAAGCTCTAAGCAAGGTTTTCATCAGATTCGAATTTGAGTTGCTCACTTTCAAACTTCAAGATCCAGCCTCATTCAAGCCTCATATTGCATTTATTTTGCAATCAGAAGTTCCAAGGAGTAGATCTGCAGCTTTCTGAAGAATTTCTTGGTGTATTTTGAGCTCTACAAGTTTCAGGTTAGTGTGATTTTCTTGATCATAGAACTCAGTTTTCTTGTGTGCTTAATGATCCTTATGCTTTGCTGATCATCCTGGTGTGTTTAGATCTTGATTTGCACGTGTATTATGGTTGTAATGTGGATCTGAAGTTTTTTAGTTCAAATTTTTTGTCTTCGATTTGGTTTATACATGTATGATCTGTTGAAATGAAGGTGATATTCTTGATCCTTGTTAAAATCTGAGTGGAATGGTGTACTTGTTTGTGATTTCTGGGAAATTTTGACGTTGAGGTCGCCGGAGAAGACGACCGGAGCTAGGGCTCCGGCGTCTGGTTTATTTTTAGGCAGGTGAGGGTTTAGAGGAAGAAGATGAAATCCTGGCCGTTGGTTGTCCAGATCTGATGGTTCTTGAGTTGCAACTTCATCTATTTTTGTCGTGTTCTATTTTAATATATGTGTGCGTATCTCCATGATTGTTACCATGTGCATCAAATCTGAGCCACACATCTTGCATATTTTGTAATTTGTTGACTTGATCTGGTGCGTTAGATTGATCTGATGGTTTATGGTTTGCCAACACATTAAAATAACATGTGATATTCACGTGCCCTGTTTTTAATTTCTGAATGATGTGGTGTACGCGTGTATACCTTTGTTATCATGAACTCTTGATCCTGGCCTTTCATCTTGTATACTGAGTGGACTTGTTGACTTGATATCATGCGTAGATCTGATCCAATGGTTGATGTTGAGTCAAGTTGTTTGACTGGATCCTTTTTTTGTTGGACTGCATTTGTTTTTTTGTTATGGATTGGGTTGATATCTGCACCACCCTCCTTGAGCCCATTTAATTTTCCAACGTGATTATCTTGCTTAATGCACCCCTGGCTTCTTCACTTTCTTTTTATTTTATTTAATTGTTTCATTTTCATTTTTTATTTTTAAAAATAGATTTATGCATCAGAAAATTACCAAAAAAAATCATGAAGTATCTTTGGAATTTTATAAAAATTTTACAAATTTTATTTTCCCATTTTATTTTATTTTGTGCACCTGAATTAATTGTTTGATGAATTTCTTCACTTGTGCACACTTGATCTTGTTGATTTTATTTCTCATCATTGGTACATAGTTTGCATCCCATTCTTTTTGTATACTTCAGAGGACACTTTGAGGTTCCTAAAATCATTATTATCATATTTTTAAACTCATTTCATATTGCATTTTAGTCCCTCTATTTGTGCATTGTTCTTCTTTGTTCTTATGCCACTTTGAAGCATTGCTTGAGGTACTTAACCTGTGAATTTTTGTGTGATCTTTTGGCATATTTCTAGCTTCTAACTTAGGTCACTTGGGTTTTAATTCCACAATTTTTGAATGTCATTTGATAAATGTTTGAGTATTTGTGCTTAAGTGAATTATGCATGATCATCTCTTGACATCTCTTAACCCTAATTGTTTTGCCATGCCTAATTGTTTGAGTTTCTTTGTGATTCTTTGCATGAGTATTTGGTATGATGTTTACCCCTGGTTGAGGTCCCTTATGACCAAATTTTGCAATTTGTGGATCATGTTTGGGTATGCTTTAAGTGCTTGTACTTTGACTTCCTTTTGTGGACTTTCTTTGGTGCATAATGTTTCATGTTTTGATCTTCTCTTGCACATGAGAGTTGTTGATGATGATATGATCTTGATTCTGACTTGCTTTCATCTTCATCTTATTTTTCTCATTTCATCTTGATATGAAGTTCATTGGTGTTTAATTGTACATTTCATATAAGTATGCTTGCATTCTTTCATGATTACCTTTGCATGCTTACTTGAGATGTTTTGCATGATCTTTGAGACTTGTTTATTGATGTAAGTTGGATATCCTTGATATGATGTGCTTGCTGCCCTATCTTGTTTCTTATCTCATCCTTCTCTTTCTCATTCTTCTCTTTCACTCTCTTTCTCCCATGAATCTCAAGACTTGTTTAAGTCTTGGATTCTCTCCCTTTAGAGCTACCTAGTCCAACTTAATTTTTGATTAAGCTTGGAGTAGGATTAGCATTAGGTTTTAGGTAGCTGTCCCTCCTAAGCCTCACTAACCTTAGGTCACCCATGCATGATAACATTAGGACTCTTAGTTTCCCTTTAGAGTTTCCTTTGGGTCTTCTCTCTTCTCATCTCAAAACTTCTTGAAAACACTTAATAAAGATAAAGTGTATTGCGCACGAGCCTTAAGAGTGGGGAATGAGAAATGAGGGGCTTCCTCTCATCTTTCTAGAGTGCTTAGCGGGCGTCCTGTCTTGGGACGATTCGTTAAGTATTCATCCCTGTGCCCTAGACTTTGGTGCAATGCAAGTTATGAACTAACTTAAAAAGAAAACACTTCTGTCTAAAAAACACAAAACAAATTCAAATATTTTTATCCTTCGGGATTGTTGGGTTTCAAATTTCATTTTTAGAAAAGAGCTCATCGCTCACGTAAAAAACACTTACCCATTCGTGGTCGTACCCACGAACTACATTAGCTCTGATTCCTCTCTCTCATCCGATTAAGGATATGTAGGCACAAGACAACGATTGTCTTGGCGAGCAACCTTCCCCCACAGTTCCCATCCGAACTACGTTGACTCTGACTTTCCCATTGCACTGAGGGAGTACATAGGCCTAGGGCATCGAATATGTCCTACCGAGTCCGTCTTAGTCACCCCCATCCCTGTTTTCTTTTGTTCAGCCATAGATAGTAGGACAGCTCACCCTCCGTTTAGACAACAAGAGTGGATCCCATCGAGTACGATGGATGCGTGGG
Organism: Lathyrus tuberosus; assembly: GCA_022829125.1. Lineage (NCBI taxonomy): Eukaryota > Viridiplantae > Streptophyta > Magnoliopsida > Fabales > Fabaceae > Lathyrus > Lathyrus tuberosus. The sequence goes on from JALAZF010000565.1 coordinate 3,471,234, forward strand.
GTGCTAACACCTTCCCCTCACATAACCGACTCCCGAACCTGGACTATGGTTGTGATGACCATGTCTTTCCCCCTTTCTCTTCAGGTTTATGCAGTGTTTCCTTTCCCTCTCTCGGGATAATACACATTGCTGGCGACTTTGTGTTTTTCGCGCCACTCTCACGTTTGTACCGTCGGATGTGAATCTTTCGGGAGCGACAGCTGGCGACTCTGTTGGGGACAGGTTGACCTCTTGTTGGTCCATCCCCTCTTACGAGTCGATCCTAGCGCTTGTTTGTTTTTTCGATGGGTGTTTTTTTTGTTGTGCTTTATTATGTTGTATATTACTGTTTTACAGCTTTTATTGCATTGCATTTCATTTTATTACTGTCATACTGGATATTGCTGTGTTGTGCTGGCTGGTTTCTGTTTGGCAGGTTGGGTTGTTCCGAGAGATAAGCCCAATACCCAGGCTTGAGTACACCCTAGGACTAGAGTGGAGAGTAGTGGGACCTACGTGCCATCTTGGTGCATTTGTGTGTTCACGAAATTCACAACCAGACGAGGCTATCTTGGGACGCATTCTGACGTGTGTATCTTGCACATTTTAGGGTGTTGATCTAGAGAGCTGTCGACTCTGGTGACCGTTTCTCCGATACCTCAGTTGCGCCTCTCCTCCCGACATGTGATAATGGCAGACCAGAAATGGCAAACCCATTACACTTGTCGATCCGAGGACCCAATGCTGAGGGACTCGCATAGGATGACCTTATTTTTTAGGGGAATTAGTTGAGGCCTCCTCGATTGATGATGATGCCAAACCAGAAATGGTGAACGTATCATCATTTCTCGACCTGAGAGTCCGTGATATTAAGGATCCTCGCCTTTCTAGAACCCACATGTGAGAATGGATGGGTGTTTGCAGGTCTGCAGGTAACCGACACCTTCAACCTACCCGGTTTTCTGGATTTCTCATCAGCGTTTGATTATCTGGGTTTCTGGTTATCTCAGTGGTTCGGTATTCTAGAATTCTGGTTTTCTGGGTTGTGGTCCTCGTCCAGTTAACAGCACAGCACATCCAGCAGTGATGCCTTGATCCCATGCTTGCATGTGCATATCATTTTTTCTTGCATTCTAACATGTTTGACATTTTTCAAGGCTTGCATCTTACTCTTGATTCCGGTTTTCTGAGGTTGCCTTAACATGGATGTCCAGAGAAAGAAGACTGTTGTTTATTCGTTCCCAGACCCGACCTTGACGTTGATTCACAAGCTGATTAGTATGGCTGGTCCCAGAGTTCGTGCAGAGTTCAGTGGAGAGTATGGGAGACTTCTGAAGTTTGTCTACAGTATCTCCAAGTATGAGAAGGATGCCATTCATACACTTCTTCAGTTCTATGATCCGTCTTTGCGTTGCTTCACTTTCCCAGACTATATCTTGGCTCCAACGTTGGAGGAGTTCTCATTTATTTTGGGAATCCCCGTCAGGCATGACATAGTATTCTTTTCTGAAGAACGCCCCAGGATAAAAGAAATGGCCATTGCTCTTCATATTGGTGAATCCGCTCTGAGCAGTAATATTATGGAGAAACAAGGAGCTAAGGGTTTCTTATTGAAGTTCTTATTTGATCAAGCTTGCATACATGTTAAGGAGAGGAACTGGACTGCTTTCCAAGCTATTCTGGCTATGTGCATCTATGGGATTGTCCTGTTTCCCAATATTCCTGATCTGGTGGATATGCATGCTGTCAGAATCTTCATTTCAAAGAATCCTATACCTACCTTGATAGGTGATGTGTATCACTCAGTCCACTACAAGAATGAAAATAGGCGTGGAAAAACTGTGAGTTGCTGTGCACCACTCTTATCTACTTGGTTTCTGAGTCATCTCCCCGAAGCTGGTGCTTTCGTTGATACGAGAGATTCTCTGAAGTGGTCAAAGAGGTTAATAGGCTTGACCGCTGACAACGTTGTTTGGTTCAACCATGACTTGCTAGGGATGGAGATTATTTGCAAGTGCGGAGAATTCCCTAACGTACCCTTGATAGGGAGAAAAGGTGGAATTAACTATAATCCTTCCCTTGTTATTAGGCAGTTTGGTTATCCTTTGAGAGGTCCACCTGAAGAGCAAGATATCAGAGAGTCCTTATTCTTCAATGGTACTGGGGATCAAGAGATGATAAGGAAGATTGTGAATGCTTGGAAGCAGGTGACCAAGAAGGGAAAAACTTCATTCGGGAAATGTAATAATCGGGCTTTTCCTTCCTATGAAGAGTGGATTAAGAAAAGAGCATAAGAGGAGCTTCTTCCCTTCCCGGTGGAACCACCTTTGTATCCTTTGATGATCGAGGCTCCCACGACTGTTGATATAGAGAAGTATGATAAGTTATGGGCTAAGAAGGAGAAACTCCGAGAGGAGAATCGTGAGTTGGGCAGAGAGGTTGGTCAGTTGAAGCACGAAAAAGGCGAAGCTATCCATGTTGCCAGGTTGAAATCAGAACTTCTGGCTGTGAAGGAGAAAGAATTGGCTAAAGAAGCCACAGCCAGAGAGAAAGTGGCTCAAGCGTTGAAAAGTGTTAGCAAGGTCCTTTCGTCCAAAATGAAAGAGTTGGCTTATGCTATGTCAAGAATTCACAGGTTCCGTGACCATCGGAATACAGCAATTATTGCCAATAGGTTGAAAGAGGACAAGTATCTGGAGCAGATTGAAGGTTTGAAGATAAAGCTTCGGAAAAAGGATAAGGATATTTTATCAGGGATCTTTGAGAGGAGAGCAATTGAGGAATAGCTCAAGGAAACCATGGCAGATATGGAACAGCTGAAGATACAAGCCGAAGTGAAAAGAGCCAGAAGCGAAGGTCCAAGTTCAGGTGGAGCTTCTGGAGAAGATGATTGGGAATTGCATAGTCGTTATTTAATAGGGATCTTGCACAGGAGGGATCTTTTGATTCAGGAGTTGATTCAGAGACCAGAGCATCCTAATACCAAGAAGCTTCTCAAGGAAGTGCAGAATTGGTGCAAAAAGAATGACGAATGGGGAATTCTAGCACGGCTGAGTCTTGATGATATGCCTTAGTTTCCTTGCTGCTGTTTTCTTTGTATTTTCGGGATCACCGCCAGGCTTGTTGGTCGGGGTCTTTGTTTATGCTTATTCAGACTTGTGTTGTAACAGATGCTTATTCTCTTTATATGATCAGGAATTTAGTTCTCTTCTGTTGTTAAAACTGGAATCAAGGGATAGATCGCCTTGATAATGTTCATACATGTTTGCATTTGCATTTGCATAATCACCTCATTTTGCATAGCAGGTTATCTCGGATTCTCTGGTTTTCTTATGCTCTCTCTTTTTTCAGTCAGGATTGATCAACCAGCTCATCGGTATTCTACCAGGCTTAATCAAAGCAGAGTGATGGACAAAGTTCAGGCAGACATGGCAGCTATGCAAGCTCGCATCGATCAATTCATGGAGATGATGCAAGGTGTGGTGCAGAGTCAGAATGAATTCAGAACTCTAGTTCAGCCTTTGGTGGTGCTGTTTGATGAAAATGGTATCTTACACGGTGGTCTTTTTAATCGTGTTATTCCTCCGGGCGGAGGTGGTGCTGGTACCAACCTTCATATCCCTGGTGCTGGTGGACAGGGTGGGATTCCTTCAGTGGTTGGAGAAGGAAGCACTATTCGAGCTATCCATGGCCATCGTTTTGATGATCAACAGGGTGATGTTTTTTCAGTCAGAAGCTTGGACGCTGGCCATCTTGTGGTCAGTGATGAGAGGATCCGTTTAATCGAGGCGCAACTGAAAGGGGTTGTGAAGCAGGATGATCTGGGAATAGATTTGGACGACCTAGGGTTGGTCCCTGATATTGTCATTCCGCACAAGATTCAGATTCCTACACTGGAGAAGTATAATTGTTCTACCTGCCCGAGAACTCATGTAAAGGCGTATACTAGGAAGATGGCTGCCCATGCCAAGGACGAAAAGCTAATGATGCACTTTTTCCAAGACAGCCTGTCCGGCGCGTCTTTGGAATGGTATATGGCGCTGGAAAGTAGAGATGTTCATACTTGGAGAGAGTTAGCTGTAGCTTTTATCAAGCATTACCAATACAACACAGACATGGCTCCCAACAGAACTCAGCTATTGAGCATGTCCCAGAAAAATGATGAAAGTTTCAAAGAATACGCGCAAAGATGGCGTGAATGGGCGGCTAGGGTACAACCACCAATGCTAGAGAAGGAGATGTTGGATATGTTTATGGACACACTGCCTAAGCACTATTATGAAAAGCTATTGCCTTGTTCACTAGGCAAGTTTGTAGATGTGATTGCGATCGGACAGAAGGTAGAGGTTGGAATTAAGGCTGGAAAAGTTTCTAGTGGTGACGGATCGTCCTCCGGGCATGGAAAGAAGCCATTTGATGGTTATAAGAAGAAAGGAGAGGCCAATGCTGTATCATCTTACAAGGGAAAAGGGAGACAGCGCCAGAACAATAATCAACAAGTAGCATCGGTAACTATCCCAGCAACGTTACCTCCACCACAACAACAAAGGAATAATGCTAATCAGAACAGGCAGCAGAGCCAGTATCAGAATAGACAAAGAAATGCAGAGAGGCATTTTGAGCAACCACCGATGTCGTATGTATAGTTGTTGCAACATTTGCTGCAGTTGCGTCTAGTTGAGCTCCGTACCCTGGCTCCACCAACATGGGAACTCCCACAAGGCTACGATGCTAACGCACACTGCGATTTTCACTCTGGTGCTCCGGGGCATACTATAGAGAAATGTAGGGCGTTTCATCACAAGGTGCAGGACCTTGTAGACTCCAAGGCTATCAATTTCTCGAGTGATGGGCCCAATGTTATTCAAAACCCGATGCCTAATCACAATGGGCCGAGGGTGAATGCGATAATTGAGGAATGTGAAGCTTTGAATTTGATCATGGATGTTGAGGAGCTAAAGACTCCGCTGGCTGCGGTTAAAAACAGGTTATTGAAGGGTGGCGTCTATCCGGGTTGTGATGTGAACTGTTCAGATTATTTGATGAAGGATAATGGTTGTGATTCATTAAAGATGGGTATCCAGAATCTGATTGATGAGGGTTACTTACAGTTTGATAGAGGTAATCAGCAAGAAGAGGTTGTTAGTGAGAAGGTTGATACTATCACTATTTCGTTCAAAACAATTACTATTTCTGGTCCGGCAAGGCCACCTCCAGTCGTCATTACAAGGGCTGGACCCATTCCGTATGAAAGTACTAAGGCTATTCCCTGGAATTACGGTGCAGAGGTGTTTGTCAATGGACAAAAGCAGGAATTAATGACTACTCCACCAGTGAGTACTAGTTCAGAAGCTAAAGTTGAGACCGATGCTATAACGAGAAGTGGTAGAGTGCTTACTCCTATTAATGATCAACCCAGTACTTCTAGGCAAGATAAGGGAAAACAGGTAATGGATGGTTCTGTTCAGACTCCAGGGATTGTGGATTCTACGGTAAAGCCGACTGGTGATGCTTTTTCTGAAAATGTCGAGGAGTTTATGAGACTCATCCGAAAAAGTGATTACAAAATTGTGGACCAGTTACATCAGACCCCGTCCAAGATTTCTATTCTGTCGTTGTTGTTGTGTTCTGAAGCTCATAGGAATGCTCTTCTGAAAGTTTTGAATGCGGTATATGTGCCCCAGGAGATTTCTGTTAACCAATTGGAAGGGGTTGTGGCGCACGTGAATGCGGGTAATGGCTTAGGCTTTACGGATCTTGACTTGACTCCAGCTGGGAGGAATCATAACAATGCCCTGCATATTTCGATTGAGTGTCGTGGTTCACTGATGTCACATGTGTTGGTTGATACTGGATCATCGTTGAATGTATTGCCAAAGAAAGCATTAATGAAGTTAGATACCAGGGGACTTATTTGTACACCAAGCGACTTAGTGGTGCGAGCTTTTGATGGCTCGAAGAGATCTATTTTTGGTGAGACTGTGCTTCCGATCAAGGTTGGGCCGGAAATCTTTGATGCAACATTTTATATAATGGATATTCAACCAACATACAGCTGTCTGTTGGGTCGTCCTTGGATCCATGGTGCAGGCGATGTAACCTTCACTTTGCATCAAAAGCTGAAATACATGGTTGATGGTCATGTGGTGACAGTGTGCGGAGAGGAGGACATAATGATTAGTCAGCTGTCAACCTTTAAATACGTGGAAGTGGATGGTGAAATCCATGAGATGCTGTGTCAGGGGTTTGAAAAAGTGAAGGTATCTGAAGAGGTTATTCAGTTTGAGGATCAGTCCGAGACCACAGTGCAGCCCGCAGTGGCAGATCAACCTGAGGTTTCTATGTCTTCGTTTAAAGACGCCGAAGCTGTGGTTGAGGCTGGTGGCTCACAGAGGTGGGGCCAAGTGGTTGAAGTTCAGGAGAAGAGGAATACTTATGGATTGGGATACAAGCCACCCAGGAGAGCCAGGGATCCTCCCAAATTCTATGGCCCTGTCCGTTTCATCAGTGTCGGTGTTTTCTTCGATAGAGTTAATGCCATTGAGGAAGAAGGGGACAGTGATTGTGATATGGATAGCTGGATCCGCCCTTGCGTCCCAGGAGAAAGTCTGTGCAACTGGTCTTCTGAAAAAGTCATTCAAGTGACTAACTTCGAGTAATTGCTTTGTTTTCTTATTATGTTAATCCTGCATTCTGCCCAAGACGTAGTGATTTTATTTGTAGGGCTTTTAATTGTTGCATGTTTTGCTTTATCATCAATAAAGGACTTTTCACACTCAAATATTTTGATCTCTGTCTTTTTGTTTTATTGCATTAAAAACCCACATCAAAATGGCAATGTGTTTCTTTTGTTGCATACATAATAAAACATACCTCATCAATCATGCAGGTCTCTTTGTTCAGATGACACCGATCATGACTAAGCTATAGCTCGGTATAACTTTGACAATCCAATCTATCAGGCTGAAGAAGAGACTGACGAAGATTGTGAACTGCCCGAAGAGTTGGCCAGATTGTTAAAGCAAGAGAAGAAAGTCATCATACCTCATCGGGAGGAAATTGAGATTGTGAATCTGGGAACCGAGGACGCCAGAAAGGAAGTAAGGATAGGGGCTGCATTGGAAGACAGTGTCAAGGGAAGATTGATTGAAATGCTCCGTGAGTATGTGGACATCTTCGCCTGGTCTTACCAAGACATGCCTGGGCTCGATACTGATATTGTTGTACACCGACTACCACTTAAAGAAGGTTGTGATCCGGTCAAATAAAAGTTGAGAAGAACTAAATCGGAGATGTCTGTCAAAATCAAGGAGGAGGTTCAGAAACAGCTAGATGCCGGTTTTCTTGCCGTAACAAATTATCCTGCATGGGTTGCTAACATCGTGCCTGTACCTAAGAAGGATGGGAAGGTCAGGATGTGTGTTGATTACAGGGATTTGAACAGAGCAAGCCCAAAGGACGATTTCCCGCTCCCTCACATTGACGTGTTAGTTGACAATACTGCTCAATATTCGGTGTTTTCCTTCATGGATGGCTTCTCTGGGTATAACCAAATCAAGATGGCCCCAGAGGACATGGAGAAGACGACATTCATAACACCGTGGGGAACTTTTTGCTACAAAGTGATGCCCTTTGGATTGAAGAATGCAGGGGCAACTTACCAGCGGGCGATGGTGACTCTCTTTCATGATATGATTCACAAAGAGATTAAGGTCTATGTTGATGACATGATTGCGAAGTCACAGACGGAGGAAGAACATCTGGTGAATCTTCAGAAGCTATTTGAAAGATTGAGAAAATTCAGACTGAGGTTGAATCCAAACAAATGCACCTTCGGGGTGAGATCAGGAAAATTGTTGGGGGTTATTGTTAGTGAAAAAGGTATCGAGGTTGATCCTGCGAAGGTAAAAGCCATACAAGAAATGCCTGTGCCAAAAATAGAAAAAGAGGTTCGTGGTTTCTTGGGGAGATTAAACTACATTGCTAGGTTCATCTCGCATCTCACAGCCACGTGTGAACCAATCTTCAAGTTGCTAAGAAAAGATTAGGCGGTCAGGTGGAATGAAAATTGTCAAAAGGCGTTTGAAAAGATTAAAGAATACTTGCAGGAACCTCCGGTCCTTATACCACCAGTGCCAGGACGACCTTTGATTATGTATCTCACGGTTCTTGAGAATTCAATGGGTTGTGTGCTTGGTCAACAAGACGAGTCAGGTAGAAAAGAGCATGAAATCTACTACCTGAGTAAAAAGTTTACTGATTGCGAGTCAAGGTACTCGATGCTGGAGAAAACATGTTGTGCACTCGCTTGGGCCGCTAAGCGTTTGAGGCAGTATATGTTAAACCACACAACCTTCTTGATTTCAAAGATGGATCCGATCAAGTATGTGTTTGAGAAGCAAGCACTTTCTGGTATAATAGCCCATTGGCAGATGGTTCTGATAGAATACGATATTTAGTATGTTTCCCAAAAGGCGATTAAAGGAAGTGTTTTGTCAGAATATCTTGCCGAACAACCAATTGAGGATTATCAACCGATGAAGTTTGAATTTCCAGATGAGCACATTATGTATCTGAAGATGAAGGATTGTGAAGAACCTTTGCCTGATGAAGGACCTGAGATTGGATCTCAGTGGAAGATGGTTTTTGATGGGGTTGTTAATTCATATGGTAACGGAATCGGAGCAATCATTACGACTCCAAAGGGCTCTCATATACCCTTCACTGCCCGATTAGCGTTCGTATGTACCAACAACGAGGCAGAGTATGAAGCATGCATCATGGGGTTAGAAGAAGCAATTGATTTGAGAATCAAGAACCTCGATGTTTATGGTGATTCTGCGTTGGTGGTTAATCAGATTACAGATGAATGGGAAACTCGTCAAGCGAATCTTGTGCCTTATAACAACTATGCCAGAAGGTTGTTACCTTTCTTTGACAGAGTAGACTTCCATCACATTCCCCGGATAGAGAATCAGATGGCTGATGCGTTGGCAACATTGTCATCGATGTATCAAGTGAATCGTTGGAATGAAACTCCTTCAATCAGAATCATGCGCTTGGATAGACCTGCTTTTGTATTTGCGGTTGAAGGTGTATCAGATGGCAAGCCTTGGTATCATGATATCAAAGTCTTTTTGAAGAGTCAAGAATACCCAGCTGGGGCATCTTCCAAGGATAAGAAGACATTGAGGAGGTTATCAGGAAACTTCTTTTTGAACAAAGACGATGTGTTATACAAGAGAAACTTTGACATGGTCTTGCTACGTTGTGTTGATGAACACGAGGCAGGCTTATTAATGGAAGAAGTTCACGAAGGTTCCTTCAGTACCCATGCCAATGGGCATGCTATGGCTAGAAAACTATTGAGAGCGGGGTATTACTGGATGACTATGGAGTCTGACTGTTTTAAATACGCCCGGAAATGTCATAAATGCCAGATTTATGCTGATAAGGTGCACGTACCGCCTACTCCTCTGAATGTTTTGTCGTCACCTTGGCCTTTTGCCATGTGGGGCATTGATATGATTGGGAAGATTGAGTCGACTGCTTCCAATGGACATTGTTTTATTCTGGTTGCCATTGATTATTTCACAAAGTGGGTAGAAGCAGCCTCGTATGCCAACGTCACCAGACAAGTGGTAGCCCGGTTTATTAAGAAGGACATCATCTACCGGTATGGAGTCCCGGAGAGAATCATTACTGACAATGGTTCAAATTTGAATAATAAGATGATGAAGGAGCTATGCCAGAGCTTTAAGATTGAACATCACAATTCTTCTCCCTATCGCCCGAAGATTAATGGGGCTGTTGAAGCAGCTAATAAGAACACAAAGAAGATTGTGCAGAAGATGGTAGTGACATACAAGGACTGGCATGAGATGTTGCCTTACGCTTTGCACGGATATCGTACTTTGGTACGCACATCAACTGGGGCAACCCCTTTCTCACTGGTGTATGGTATGGAAGTAGTTCTGCCATTAGAAGTTGAGATTCCTTCTTTGAGAATTCTGACAGACGTGAAGCTTGACAAAGCTGAGTGGGTGCGTTCCCGGCTGAATGAACTGAATCTCATTGAAGAGAAGAGGTTGAAATCCATTGCGCATGGCCGGTTGTATCAGAGCAGGATGAAAAAAGCATTTGATCAGAAAGTGCGTCCTCGATGTTTCCAAACTGGTGAATTAGTCCTGAAAAGGATCACTCCTCCTCAAACAGATCACAGGGGCAAGTGGACTCCGAATTACGAATGGCCATATGTAGTAAGACAGGTTTTCTCTGGTGGAGCCTTATTACTCTCAACTATGGATGGCGAAGATTTTACGTCCCCTGTGAACGCGAATGTAGTCAAAAAATACTTTGCATAAAAAAGACCCGTTGGACATAAAAAGAAGGTTCAGGCAAAAATGTGGCATCCTGGCAAACCATAAAAAAGAAAAGGTTCGGGCAAAAATTAGGGATAAAAAAAAGAAGAAATAAACCCACAAGGTTGAAAACCTGAAAAGGCAACTTTGGAAAAAATAGGTATCCCGGTGGATTGAAAACCCGAAAAGGGCGATCCAGGCAAAAGTTAGGGATTTAAAAGCAAATACTACGATCCGCGTTCGATCTGTGATCACTATTCACACTTGGAAAATTCAAAGGAAAGGAATCAGTCCAGTCAGTCATCTTCAAAGGCCAAAGCATCTGCGGATAAACAAGTCATATGGGTTATAGTTGAGTCAAGTCATGGTGGATGTCTGTTCCCCACATTGCCGACATGTGTATTTTCTTTTACTTTTTGTGCAATTACCTCTTTTCAGGAATTGCTTCCAAATGTAAATGCCTATTTACAGGCTGATCATTCAATAAAGTTTGCATTTTAGTCAAAGAGCTTTTGTTTATTGTTTTACCTATTTTGTTTGTGAAAATGTCTGATATTTTTGATAAACATTACATGCTAAAATGTTGAGCTTTGTGAAACAAGTTGGAAAACAGTGGCAATTGCTTAGGCGTCAGTCACTAGGATGATAATCAAAGTAATCATTTTGCACATAGACCTTTCTGTTGGTTTTGCAGGATAACAGGTTTGTACCTCCCTAGTAGAGTTGCTCTCCTTAACTTTGAAGTCAGATCATCCTCAGTACTTTGCTGCTCTCCCCAGTCAGAGTATCGAGGATCGTCTTCCTCAACAGAGTATAAAGAAGTAATTCCCCAAGCGGAGTCATTGAGGATCGTCCCCCTCGGCAGGATATAAGAGGTTTACCCCCAGCCAGAGTTGTGATTTGGCTCATCTTTCCTCAGCAGGTAGCCAGAAGTTGTTATTTTTACAGCCTCTCCTGCAAGAGTCTGATAGAGTGTCCTCGTTGATTAAAGACAGTGTTTCCCCACTGAGCATGGGGCAATCTATTTTCCTCAAAGTTTCTTTCAGTTTATCCCCAAGCAGAGTTTGTTGGCGATTAGTATCCCCAGCAGGTTTTGAATCCAGGTTCTGAAACATTTGGTCATCCCCGGCGGAGGAGTTTCCATCTTCAGTTTTCAGTTCCTCCCCGATAGAGTGGGTTTTCTCTCAGAGATTCATCCATCTCCAGCAGAATTGGTGATTGTGATCTTCCCTAGCAGGGTGAAGTTTTCCTCAACATGTTCTTTGGTTTGATGACAATGTAGTTTGTCGTCCTCAGTGGAGCTGCTTCTGTTTTCAGCGTTTATTTCGCTGGGACGGTCTTTTTGCATTGTATAAGCATTTTTTACATGGCATCCTCCTAAATGCGTAGCATTTCCACTTCGTGTGGAGCATTATGGCAAAATTCAAACATGTGCACCCGAAGCATAAGCCAGTTTTGAGTTTTCCTTCGTCAGGAAAGCCAGATTTCAGGAAAATATCATTCGACTTTACTCCACAAGTGTTGGGTTTAGTTATTCAAAGCAATGTTTGACAGTCCCACGGCAGAGTGTTTTGCCAGGATTGTGAACCAAGGATCTCTTTTCACCCCTTTCGTCCAGGTGGTCTTTTGATTCATCCCTCCAGGTTTTTACCTTGACACCCGTCCGTGTACCTTTTCGATACCCGTCCGTATTGAACCTTTTTACACCCGTCCGTGTACCTTTTCGATACCCGTCCGTATTGAACCTTTTTACACCCGTCCGTGTACCTTTTCGATACCCGTCCGTATTGAACCTCTTTACACCCGTCCGTGTACCTTTTTGATACCCGTCCGTATTAAACCCTCTTTACACCTGTCCGTGTACCTTTTCGATACCCGTCCGTATTGAACCTCTTTACACCCGTCCGTGTATTTTTCGATACCTGTCCGTATTGAACCTTTTTACACCCGTCCGTGTACCTTTTCGATACCCGTCCGTATTGAACCTTTTTACACCCGTCCGTGTACCTTTTCGATACCCGTCCGTATTGAACCTCTTTACACCCGTCCGTGTACCTTTTCGATACCCGTCCATATTGAACCCTCTTTACACCCGTCCGTGTACCTTTTCGATACCCGTCCGTATTGAACCTCTTTACACCCGTCCGTGTATTTTTTGATAGCCGTCCGTATTGAACCTTTTTACACCCGTCCGTGTATCTTTTCAATACCCGTCCGTATTGACCCTCTTTACACCCGTCCGTGTATTTTTCGATACCCGTCCGTATTGAACCTCTTTACACCCGTCCGTGTATCTTTTTGATACCCGTCCGTATTGAACCTTTTTACACCCGTCCGTGTATTTTTTCGATACCCATCCATATTGACCCCTTTTACACTCGTCCGTGTATCTTTTCGGTACCCGTCCGTATCTGATATCTTTGATTCCTTGACACCTGTCCGTGTTTACCCCCAGCATAGCTAACACTCGTCCGTGTTGTGACAGTGCAGCATTTATTGCTTGTTCCCTAGTGGAGTCATCCCTCCTTTGAGGATTGCAAATTTCAGGTTTATTTTGGTATTAAATCTCCGTGAATCTTTTGAACGCATGACAGCCGTTGTTATCATACCTTCAGGACCAAGTTGATTGAATAGGGGCAACTGTAACACCCCAAATTTTGCCCTTTTGTTTTGAAGCTAACTGGCTTATGTTTCTTTGCATTTCTTGCATTAGCATTTGTGCATAGCACAGGTTCTTAGCATGGGATCAAGGTACTTGGTTCATCTCAAAGGAGTCTCAAGCCTCAAGGTGTTTTGTGGAGGTCATCATATCTTCATAAGATCAAGAATGGCAAAGGATTTCAAGTGAGTCTTTCCCTCCTAACCAGAGGGACCAAATCAGGGTTCTTGGGTTCATAGAGCTTCTTGAGAAAACTTTGTGGATTCAAGCATGCTCTCATGGGTTCCATATGCTCACAAACACTCATAGAGGAAGGCTTGGCTAGTGGTTCATTGTGGAAGATGTTCAGTGGATCAGTTGCTTGTGAACCAAGAAAAGTCAACTGTAAGGAGGAAAGTCAACCATGGAATTTTGAGGCCCTCTTCATGATTTTTAAGGTCTTATGCCCTCATATGGTCCTCAAAGGCTAGGATTCATACCATTCATCAAGTGTCAAGAGTTTGTGCAAAAGTTACTAAATATGGAAATGACCTATAATTTGAAACTTTCCATTTTTGGCAGTTTTTCCACCACATTCAACTTGACTTTTCATCATCAGAGAAGCTTCAAATGAATTTTCCTCAAACATGAAAGTTGAAGATATCTCTCTCCCCTTTCCAAAAAGTACTAGATTATCTTCATACCATTTGTGAAACTCAAGTTATGATCAAAAGAAGGCAATGTGCTTTTTAGGGTTTTCTCATGTATCCATTTTTCCACCTTTTGCATTTTGCTTCAAAATGACTTGTACTGACCTCTAATGACTCAAGACATATTGCAACATCCAAGTACACATCCTAAGGACCATTTTTGACCCTTGAATCACTCCAATCCGTGCCATGTACTTCATGAATTTCACAAAATGAAAATTTGCAAGATGGGTTGAATCTCATGAATTAAGCATCTACAAAGCCCAAACCCAATTCCATTGTGATCAGCAAGGGAAATGTGAATGACTCATGATAAAAAGCATGACAATGCACGTGTGGATTAGTGGTTTCATCACAACTTACATTTTTGCAAATCACTTTGGATAGCCTTAATCAAGGGATTAATCAAACCCTAATCATGCTCAGAGCTCTAACCAAGTGTATATAAGGAGACTCACACGTTCATTCACACCTCATGCACTCTCATTTGCTCTGAATTTCATTTTTCACTCAAAACTTTCCTTCTTCGAAACTCACTCCTCACAAGGGTTTCTGAAGAACTTTTTCCATATTCTTGATCCACATACTCCATAGAACAAGAATCAACCATTGTTTGAAGCTCTAAGCAAGGTTTTCATCAGATTCGAATTTGAGTTGCTCACTTTCAAACTTCAAGATCCAGCCTCATTCAAGCCTCATATTGCATTTATTTTGCAATCAGAAGTTCCAAGGAGTAGATCTGCAACTTTCTGAAGGATTTCTTGGTGTATTTTGAGCTCTACAAGTTTCAGGTTAGTGTGATTTTCTTGATCATAGAACTCAGTTTTCTTATGTGCTTAATGATCCTTATGCTTTGTTGATCATCCTGGTGTGTTTAGATCTTGATTTGCACGTGTATTATGGTTGTAATGTGGATCTGAAGTTTTTGAGTTCAAACTTTTTGTCTTCGATTTGGTTTATACATGTATGATCTGTTGAAATGAAGGTGATATTCTTGATCCTTGTTAAAATCTGAGTGGAATTGTGTACTTGTTTGTGATTTCTGGGAAATTTTGACGTTGAGGTCGCCGGAGAAAATGACCGGAGCTAGGGCTCCGGCGTCTGGTTTGTTTTCAGGCAGGTGAGGGTTTAGAGGAAGAAGATGAAATCCTGGCCGTTGGTTGTCCAGATCTGATGATTCTTGAGTTGCCACTTCATCTATTTTTCTCGTGTTCTATTTTAATATGTGTGTGTGTATCTCCATGATTGTTACCATGTGCATCAAATATGAGCCACACATCTTGCATATTTTGTGATTTGTTGACTTGATCTGGTGCGTTAGATTGATCTGATGGTTTATGGTTTGCCAACAAATCTGAGCCTTGTTTTTAATTTTTGAATGATGTGGTATGCGCGCGTATACCTTTGTTATCATGAACTCTTGATCTTGGCCTTTCATCTTGTATACTGAGTGGACTTGTTGACTTGTTATCATGCGTAGATCTGATCCAATGGTTGATGTTGAGTCAAGTTGTTTGACTGGATCCTTTTTTTGTTGGACTGCGTTTGTTTTTTGTTATGGATTGGGTTGATATCTACACCCCCTCCTTGAGCCCATTTAATTTTCCAACGTGATTATATTGCTTAATGCACCCCTGGCTTCTTCACTTTCTTTTTATTTTATTTAATTGTTTCATTTTCATTTTTTATTTTTAAAAATAGATTTATGCATCAGAAAATTACCAAAAAAATCATGAAGCATCTTTAGAATTTTATAAAATTTTGACAAATTTTATTTTCCCATTTTATTTTATTTTGTGCACCTGGATTAATTGTTTGATGAATTTCTTTGTGAATTTCTTCACTTGTGCACACTTGATCTTGTTGATTTTATTTCTCATCATTGGTACATAGTTTGCATCACATTCTTTTTGTATACTTCAGAGGACACTTTGAGGTTCCTAAAATCATTATTATCATATTTTTAAACTCATTTCATATTGCATTTTAGTCCCTCTATTTGTGCATTGTTCTTCTTTGTTCTTATGCCACTTTGAAGCATTGTTTGAGGTACTTAACCTGTGAATTTTTGTGTGATCTTTTGGCATGTTGCTAGCTTCTGACTTAGGTCACTTGGGTTTTAATTCCACAATTTTTGAATGTCATTTGATATATGTTTGATTATTTGTGCTTAAGTGAATTATGCATGATCATCTCTTGACATCTCTTAACCCTAATTGTTTTGCCATGCCTAATTGTTTGAGTTTCTTTGTGATTCTTTGCATGAGTATTTGGTATGATGTTTACCCCTGGTTGAGGTCCCTTATGACCAAATTTTTCAATTTGTGGATCATGTTTGGGTATGCTTTAAGTGCTTGTACTTTGACTTCCTTTTGTGGACTTTCTTTGGTGCATAATGTTTCATGTTTTGATCTTCTCTTGCACATGAGAGTTGTTGATGATGATATGATCTTGATTCTGACTTGCTTTCATCTTCATCTTATTTTTCTCATTTCATCTTGATATGAAGTTCATTGGTGTTTAATTGTGCATTTCATATAAGTATGCTTGCATTCTTTCATGATTACCTTTGCATGCTTACTTGAGATGTTTTGCATGATCTTTGAGACTTGTTTATTGATGTAAGTTGGATATACTTGATATGATGTGCTTGCTGCCCTATCTTGTTTCTTATCTCATCCTTTTCTTTCTCATTCTTCTCTTTCACTCTCTTTCTCCCATGAATCTCAAGACTTGTTTAAGTCTTGGATTCTCTCCCTTTAGAGCTACCTAGTCCAACTTAATTTTTGATTAAGCTTGGAGTAGGATTAGCATTAGGTTTTAGGTAGTTGTCCCTCCTAAGCCTCACTAACCTTAGGACACCCATGCATGATAACATTAGGACTCTTAGTTTCCCTTTAGAGTTTCCTTTGGGTCTTCTCTCTTCTCATCTCAAAACTTCTTGAAAACACTTAATAAAGATAAAGTGTATTGCGCACGAGCCTTAAGCGTGGGGAATGAGAAATGAGGGGCTTCCTCTCATCTTTCTAGAGTGCTTAGCGGGCGTCCTGTCTTGGGATGATTCGTTAAGTATTCGTCCATGTTCCCTAGACTTTGGTGCAATGCAAGTTATGAACTAACTTAAAAAGAAAACACTTCTGTCTAAAAAACATAAAACAAATTCAAATCTTTCTATCCTTCAGGATTGTTGGGTTTCAAATTTCATTTTCAGAAAAGAGCTCGTCGCTCACGTAAAAAACACTTACCCATTCGTGGTCGTACCCACGAACTACATTAGCTCTGATTCCTCTCTCTCGTCCGATTAAGGATATGTAGGCACAAGACAGCGATTGTCTTGGTGTTTACTGTGAATTTTGGTAAACAACCTCTGATCTATCAATCTAAACGCAAATTGATTTAACTTGCAGGATCGATCACACAAATCCTAGGACATGTGCTAAGTTCGAGAGACAAGTGTAACTTAAAGAAAATGTAAACTGAACTCCACGTTCGACAATGCTGAAAATAAAATCTAACTGAACTCCACGTTCGACTACAGGCAATAAAGTAAAGTGAAAACTGGAAATTTAAAGTGATGCAAGTAAAGGGTGCAAAAATTAAAGGCGTCGAATGAGTAAAAACTTGGAAAGTAAAATGCAACGAACTCCACGTTCTTGGAAAGTAAAGGCTGGGATAGTAAAAGTGCTGGAAAGTAAAAGACTTTGAAAATAAATGCAATTGATTTAAAGGAGAACTTCACGTTCTTGAAAATGAAAGACTTTGAAAAGTAAAGGTTTGAAGATTAAATGCTTGAAAGTAAAATGCAGTCGAAAGTAAAACGCAGAAAGTCTAAATGGCTTTGAACATAAATTTGGCATGGAAATAAATTTCAAGAAACTGTAAAGGCATGGAAAGTAAACATGCTGAAGATAAATTAGATTAATGAAGACAATGGTGTTACATTACGTACATTCTCACGAACTCGTTTCTCTACACGCGGGTACTTTGAGTTTCTTAGAGTAACTTGTACAAAAATATAAACACCCCATTTACATAGAACCAACTCCTATTTATAGTGCTAAGAAATAACTACTCAGTGGTGGTTACTGCTTCGAACGTGTGGATTTTGGCGCCTTCCCTTGATCTCAACTGTTCCCACGTCCACAACTGCTCTTATTTAAATTTCAAATATTGGAAACTCCCTCCAATCTGAATATAACCACTGCAGCGCTACATTCTCATGGTCGAAGAA
This sequence comes from Lathyrus tuberosus, assembly GCA_022829125.1. Taxonomy (NCBI): domain Eukaryota; kingdom Viridiplantae; phylum Streptophyta; class Magnoliopsida; order Fabales; family Fabaceae; genus Lathyrus; species Lathyrus tuberosus. The sequence goes on from JALAZF010000565.1 coordinate 3,489,153, forward strand.
CCTTTTCCATACTTAGCCATTTTTTAAGGTTTCTCCACATTTATTCGACTCAGGCCTCTCAAAAGTTAGGTCGAAGCCTTCTTAAAAATAATTTTTTTAACATTAATTTAACTTTGATTTTGTCTGGCGTCGAAATTGAGGGTTAACAAATTGCCCCCAAGGAATGTCCTTTCGCCAGACTTGGTAGGAAGGCCATTTCTTGACATAATGCTTATTTCGACGCCTATTTGCATGGCCTTAACTGAACATCCCACTAATTCCCTAACAGCTAGACTATTCAGTTTCTTTAACCCATGCCTCTGACGTTACGCCATCATGACAAATCCTTAAAACGTCTTTTCAGCCGTATTCATCATAACGCCTTTCTTGAAAACAGACGTTAACAGTCTGCACATAACTGCTCCTTTCCATCACGCCTTCAGGAGGAAGCCACGTGTCCCACTAACCCTTCAGCTTCAACGGTGGATCCAAGTCCTTGAAGGTTTTCAAATATCTATATATATCCATTTCCGCCACTTTGTGATCTTTCCACTCCTTTAGTACTCTCAAGCAACTCTTCTTCTCTTCAGTTTTTTGCGCAAACCCAGTAAAGACACCATCTTTCCATCTTCTTCCACAATGGCATCCTCCCACATTAATCCTCAAGCAAAGAAGACCCAAAAGGGCAAAGTCACTCCATTCAGGCAAACCATCCCACCATTCGCTAACATCCCAGGCCCTCAACTGGTAGATAACCGTCATTGTATGCCGAAACCTACCTCTACGGAAGCAAAAGCCATCTACCAATCTCAGGTAATGATTCCCCTTGTTATGTCTGACAAAACTTATGCATTATCTGGTCCTTTGGCTGAGGTGGATATTTCCAACGAGAAGCTGAGTGAGTTTTTCCCATTGTACCGGAAATCCAAACCATTAGGGCAAAAGAGTTTCCCTAAAATTAATTCTGCTGCTGGGGCTTCTCCTGAAGAGATCCCTTTACCCAAGCTCAATGTTGGCTATCTCACTGATGGCACTAGACTGATGAGAGTCGTCAACCCTTTAAAGGAATTCGACCAATGGATGGCAAAGATGGAGAAAGTTAAAGCTGACCATTGGAAGGAGATAGGGATCTATGACCTTCTGATGTTGTCGAAGACCAACATACCCTATTGCTTGAACATGTTGGCAGCATCTTTGTACTTTTGGGACATCACCCATTATACATTCCACCTGCCATGTGGAATAGTCACTCCAACCCTTTTTGACGTAGCTGTCATCACGGGGCTTCGACCAGATGGTCTTGTCTACAATCCTGAGGTTAATGCTGATGATACCATCAACATTGCAGGCTCAAAACTGACCTACACCCTCTTTATCAAGCACCACTTCAAACAAGAAGATGATGAGGTATCTGATGAAGAACATATTGCTTTCCTCACAGTCTGGTTGTCGAGGTATGTTTTTTGTACCAAGTCTTTGCAGGTGGCTAAGAAGTACCTGCCCCTGGCGAACCAACTCCACCACAACAGAAGGACCTGCCTGAGTGAACTCATTCTGGCGAACCTTTACGAATCTATCAGTGAAGGGGCTTCTTGACTGAAGAATGTGGACGCCCAAGGTCCTATGCATTTGAGCGGTCCTCTTTGGCTACTTCAACTGTGGCTCAATGCTACATTTGAGGCTAGCCTCCCCAGAAAAGGCATAGTCGATGAAGCTTCCGCTGAGATCAGGGAGAGGAGCGTCGAAGGGACACGTCTGGCTAAGCTCACTCCTAATGATGATGGTGAAAACCTTCAAAGGGCTTTCACCAGTTATATAATGATGTTCGCCAAACGCTATGAGTTTACTCCTAGCATGGCACCCTTTGTTCGACGAAGCCATGGCCCTGAGTGGTTTCAAAGGCCATTTCCAAATCCTCTCCAACCCCTTGATCTAGAGTCTGTTGTCATCTGAGAAGCCTTTTTTATTCCTAGATTTATTGTCCACAGGCTGAACCTAGGGAGAGGTTTATCAGCGTTGATTGCGTACCAACCCAACTTGGTTTCTCGACAATTTGGGCTGGCCCAGAGTTTCCCTCGGTGCTTATATGAGAAAAAGGGTCAAGTGATTCTTCACACCGCCTACCTCGACGAGGAGAACGTCTTTGAAGCACTCAACATCAGGAACGAAAAAAGAAGCATCCTCTCCCCTGTGTTTTTCGAACCTTCTTTTTTATGCACTTCATCCTTTCACCAATGGGGGTTGAAGCATTATAATGAGCACTTTCTTGATGCGACTACGTTTTCTTCGTTACTTGACCAAGCTTTCCTCCATGTGCAGGACAAGACGAAAAAAAGTAAGTTCACTCACATCGAAGACATACAGGCTTTTCAAAAATACTTTGAAACTATCTATCGACCAGATGATCTTAGTCGAACCATTCATGAGGCTGCTGTTACTCTAAAGAGAAAATTTCTAGAAAAGCTGGATCAACTAAAAATTCCTCCCAACGTCCCTCGTGAGAAACGTTATGAGGTAGCTTTTAAAATTTTTCCTCCAAAGTTCCCTCGACTGCCTAATGCTGATTTTGGAGTGACGCTTGCCCCTCCATTTCCAGATTGGTTTGTCTGTGGGGAGCATTTAAAGCTTCTTCGACAGCAGTCTCAGCCAAAAGCCCAACGAGTGGTTTCGACTAAGCATATGTTAGACAGTTTTAAAGGGCACCTTCATATAGGAATTCAGGACGTTCGTGTTGAATCTGAAATATATGAAGGTTTGAGATCCTCACTCCATGGCTTTATGACTAGTCATGTAATCATTAACTTGTAACAATTGTGTGTTATCTTTCAGCTGTGCCTAGGAAAGCTGCTTCGACTAGAGCTGCCACCTTGCAAAGTGGCAAAGACCAAGGGAGTACACAGGTATACTTTGCACCTTTTGTTTTTACTTGTACTCTATGAATTTCTTCCTTATTTTTACCGCCTCTTCAGACTGGTCGAAAGCCTCCAACACCTTCCAAGAAAGGTAAGAAGGATGCCCCAGCTGTGGTTACAGTTTCAGAGGCCTCAGATGAATCTCCTGAAGAGGTTCTCACGAGGAAAAGGAAAAAACCCACAAAGGCCTCTGGACCTGCTGGCCCACCTCCTTCGAAGGTGGCCAAAATACTCGAAAAGGCATCCACCACAAGTGGTGTCGAGAAGGAACCCTCCAAGGTAGCCTCGAGAACCCCTCTTGGTGACCATGGGGTTGAAGAATCAAGTCCTGCTGTTGAACAAACTCAGGTATGCGCACCATTATCTTTTCTATTATGCTTGACATCCTCCGCCTATTATTCCATTCTCATTATCTCCACTTGTGTTCTTCAGGCATCCATCATCAACAATCCGGATCCTCGACCAACTCCAAGCAACTTTGTCGCCGCCACACTTGACGAATCCGTCCCTCACCCAACTTCAGAAAGCCTCACCACCACGCTTCTCAACAGCCAAGGTGAGCCAACTTATCACCCATCTTCTGATATTGGCTCTGGTTTGGTGAGATTAATCAACCTATTCCACATGTTACAGCAGCTACTGCAGCACCAGTTCAAACCCCAACTCAGCACGCACAAGCAGAGGGAGCTAACTCTGATGATGATGACGCTTCAAGCCCACCACTTATCAATCCGGGTACCTCCATGGATAAGGGCCAGATGGTTGAAGACGAAAGGCGTGAACCTGAAATCCAAACACATAACACCACTCTTGATCAAACCACGCCGGCTGATCAGCAGGAGAATGTGCAACCAGCTGCTGATGAATCTGATGAGGAAATGGGAGGAGAAGAAGATGAAGAGGAAGAGGAATCATCAGAGGAGGAAGAAGAACAAGCTGAGCCTCGCCCCCACCATACTCCTTCACCTATGGTCGCTCCACTATCTGGGGACTCGCTGATAGCGCTCAAGTGGTCGAACCCACGTGAGTTTGCCAAATTAATTCTTGAGCAAAGGCATAGTTCTTCCTCTGTTTCTTCGACCTCAGCACCAGATGACTTCGCCCAATCAATTCTCCAAGCCATCAAGAAAAAATTCTTCAAAGGGGATATTTACAAAATTCTGGCCTCAGATCCAACTGCAACTGCTTACCTGAAGGACACCTTTGCAAAGATTGAGCTCACTGCCCTTAATCCAGATGTCTCTGGTTTTCTAATAGAGCTAACTGCTGTGGTAAACCAAATAGCTGCATAAATAAAACTGCTTCCCTCGATCATGGATACCATCGAGAGAACATCTGGCTATGAGAGTGCAGCCTGGTGTAGTGCACGAGAGGCGTACGAAGAGATCCAACGTATGGAGGCTGATCAAAATAAAAAGCAAGACGAGATAGCCTCCACCACGAAGGACATCGAAGCATGGAAGCAACAGATCACAGAGCTACAAGCTAAAATCGCAAATGCTAAAAACCGCAACCGTGATCTGCGCCAACTCGACGACACTAAGATAGCTGAAGAGACGAAGCATGCTATTGATCGTATTGAGGCGGCCCAAAGATATGAGAAAGAGCTCGCAGAAGCAAAACTTGATGAATCTTTGTGCAATGCTCGACTCAAACATCACATAGAATCTTTTTATCAGTTGGCGTCGAGGCTTCCCTTCTGATACCTTCGACACCTTTATTTCATTTGTCTAGTCATCACTTGTTTCTTGGCCTTTTCAGGCTTTTTATGTAATGACAATTTTATGCCTGTTGGCACTGATTTAATTTATCATTATTATTCTGCCTTTAACTGCTTTCGACCTATATTGCATGATGATGCTCTCTATTGTTATTCTTACCAGTCAAATTCGCAATTAAAGCGTTCTATCTTTTTCTTGGAAAGTCACCCTTCCAGCTTTAAATTCCAAGGCATAAGCCTCTAGCTTTAAAGTGACACTTATAGCATAGCCCTCAGGCCTATTTCCAAGAATCACTCACCTACTTCCACCGTTTGGCTGGCCAATCTAATAAGCCCTTAGCCTCTATAAATCTCTTCCATCTGACCATGATTTGCGTAGAAGCAACCATGAATACTTCAGAGAAACCTCCTACCAAGAAGATGGCTGGAAAGGCCAAGGCAACGGAGGAAACAAAGAAAGTAAAGGCGCCCCAACAACCCAATGCCTCCATTGGAGCAGCCTCTTTAGCAAAGAAGAAGGAAACCAAAATGAAGATCTCCAAGAAAGGGCGCTCCAGCACCCAAGATTCTAATGATGAGCCAGATGCAGATTATATGGAATTCCTCAAATCCATAGATTGGAGAGATTATGAATAACCTTTCCTTGAGAAAGAAAAATGTTGTACTATTTTCTCTTCGCTTTGTATGCCATATTAGCCTGACTTGGCCTATTTTGGCTTTCTTTTATCAAATAAAGCTTATGTTTTTATATGAATCTCCTGCAGCATAGGCTTATATTTTTTCAAATACTTGCCATTTACTTTCAAGATTCTTTTATCTCTGTCTAACTCTTCCACTTCATATGCTCCATTAGAGAACACTTGTATGACTTGGAAGGGTCCTTCCCACTTAGGGGACCACTTGCCCAATGTTCTATCTTTTCGATCCATGGGCAAAATCACCTTTCAAACCAATTCCCCACATGCAAAAGATTTAGATTTAACCTTTTTGTTGTAGGATTCTTCGACCCTCTTCTTTTGTCTTCTCAGTAACTCCAAGGCTCTAAGCCTTTCTTCATCCAAATCCACTAATTCATTCATCATCATTTCCCAATAATTCTCAGAGGGAATTTCATGATGTCTTTGAACTCTTACAGACTGTAGATAAATCTCAACAGGTAATACTGCATCATGACCAAAAGTGAGTCGAAATAGGGTAGTGTTGGTAGCCTCTTTGGGGGATGTTCGACACGCCCAAAGAACTTGGTCTAACGTCTTGTGCCAATTTCTAGGCCTTTTTCCCACATGTTTCTTGATTAGTCCAATCACTATCTTATTGGCCGCTTCGACTTGCCCATTGGCCTGAGCATAATAAGGTGTAGAAGTTAACAACTTAAAACCTATTTCTTTGGCAAATTCCTGCATCTTTCGACCAGTGAACACGGATCCCTGATCTGTAGTAATTGTTTCAGGAATACCAAATCTATAAATAATGTGGTTTTGGATGAACTCAATAACATCTTCCTGACCTATATTCACCAGTGGTATTGCCTCAATCCACTTGGTGAAATAATCAATTCCCACCAAAATATATTTCTGGTTCTTTGAAGATGTTGGTCGAATCTCTCCCACTATATCCAAAGCCCATCCTCTGAAAGGCCATGGTTTCACTATAGAATGTAATTCACTTGCAGGGATGTGTTGTATGCCAGCATGAATTTGACATTCTTGGCATCCTTTAGCAAATTCTATGCAATCCTTTAGCATAGTGGGCCAATACATGCCTTGTCGGAACAACAACCATTTCATCTTCTGGCCAACTTGGTGTGCTCCACATGCCCCACTATGTACTGTCAAAAGTGCCAAATACGCCTTTGCCTCACTAAGGCATTTCAACAAGACTCCCTCAGGGGTCTTTTTAAATAATTCATTACCCATCAATACATAGCTCAAAGATTGATACCTGGCTTTCCGTTCTGTCGAAGCCGTTGGGTTTCGCAAATACTCAACTATGGGCTTTCTCCAATCTTCATCTGTTAAATTATCTATGGCAAAAATTTCAAAATTTTCGCCATCTATACACCCAAGCTTAGTTGTTTCTAAGTCTGATGGACATAAACCAACAGCCACCACCTTACCTCTTGCCTCAATTACTTCTTGAAGGTTCTCTTTCGACACCTTGTATCCAGAAGCAATTTGGGCCAAGTCGTTAGCAACTTGATTCTCTATTCTAGGTATGTGTTGAATGGCCACTACCTCAAATTTCTTTAATAATCTATTGGCTACCACAAAGTACATAATGAGATTTTCTTTAACACATTTATACTCCTTTGTGATTTGTTTTATAACCAATTCTGAATCTCCCATTATTTCGACTCTAGTTGCCCCCAATTCTAACAAAATTTCAAGGCCAGCAATTAATGCTTCATATTCAGCCTCATTGTTAGAACAAGGACCTTCGACCTTGTACTTGAATTTTGTTGGAATTTTTTCAGGAGAAATAATGTATATTCTTACTCCTGTTCCATTTTTATGACTTGATCCGTCAAAGTATAATTTCCAAGATCTTAATTCGACGTAATTCAAATCATTTTCATTTATGGAATGGTCAACTATGAAGTCTGCAACTATTTGCCCTTTCACAGCTTTTAAAGGTTGATATGTTAAGGAAAATTCTGTCAATGCTAATGCCCATTTGCCAATTCGACTATGCAAAATGGGTTTAGATAACATATGTTTTACAACATCAAAGTGAGATGAAACATACACATCAACAGGTTTTATATATTGCTTCAGTTTAGTACAAGAGAAATACAAGCATAAACATAACTTTTCAATCATGCTATACCTAGTTTCTGCATCATTTAAAACTCGACTAAGGTAATAAATGGCTCTTTCGACTCCATTTTCATCCTCTTGAGCTAACATGCTCCCTAGAGTTTTATCTCCTGCAGCTATGTACAATCTCATACTTTTGTTTCTACAAGGTGGTGAAAGAATTGGAGGGTGGCTTAGGTATTCCTTGATCTTGTCAAACTCTTCTTGCTGCAATTGCCCCCACTCGAAACCATCTTTGTTAAAACGAAGCAATGGCGAAAAAGCTTGTGTTTTGCCACCCAGGTTAGATATAAACCTTCTTAAGAAGTTTATTTTGCCCAACAACGACTGCAACTCCTTTTTGGTTGATGGCGCTTTCGCCTCCATTATGGCTTTGGTTTTATTCTGATTTATTTCAATCCTTTTCTTGTGGACCACAAAGCCTAAGAAATCCCCTGCCTGCACACAAAAAGCACATTTAAGAGGATTCATTTTAAGACCATATTTTCTCATCCTTTCAAAGGATTGTCGAAGATGGTTAATGTGACTATTCCCAGAAATAGATTTTATAACAATATCATCAATATAAATTTGCATGAATGAGTCTATAAAATCGTGGAAAATGGAATTCATTGCCCTTTGATAAGTAGCACCAGCATTCTTGAGACCAAAAGGCATCACTACCCACTCATAGGTGCCTAAGGCTCCAGGGCATCTAAAAGCAGTTTTATGAACATCTTCCTCAGCAATGAATATTTGGTTATAGCCAGAATATCCATCCATCATACTAAGATATTCATGTCTTGCTGCAGAATCTATTAACATTTCTGCTACTGGCATTGAATATTCATCTTTGGGAGTTGCAGAGTTTAAATCTCTAAAATCGATGCACACTCTCAAAGACCCATTCTTTTTAATAACAGGTACTATATTAGCCAACCATTCGACATACCTTGCAGTGCGAATGAATTTGCAACGAAGCAGTCTTTCGACTTCCTCTTTGATCTTTGACAGTATCTCTGGTGCAAACCGTCTTGGATTTTGCTTGACTGGTTTTTTCCTAGGCGTCATAGGCAACTTGTGTTTGACTAACTCCCTGCTCAAGCCAGGCATCTCATCATAATCCCAAGCGAAGTAGTCTTTGAATTCTTTCAACAGCTGGACTACTTCGACTTTCAACTGGGGATCAAGATTGGCACTGATGTAGGTAGGCCTTTTGGTTGCCCCCTCATTGAGGTCCACTTCTTCCAAAGGATCTTGTGCTAGCATTTTTATATTATTTGCCAACGGATCCTTTTCAAATACCAAAGGCTCATCTTCATAGATGGCGTCGAGCCTCTGGCTTTGCCCTCAAGTTTCAACCTTATCTGGAGGTTTTGGGTCGAAGTCCTTACCAGGACCTTCTTGATACACTTCAGGAATGGCTTCACCCGCCATATAATCATCGGCGGCTTCCAAAGCCGCTTGTAGTCTTGTTTCGGCCACATAGGCCGAAATTCTTTTCATAGCGTTGAACTCAGTCATGATCACTGAATTCATCTCCCCACCCTGTGGGCTCTATTGGAGGTGTGCCTAAGCATGGCAATCTTCCTCCTGGTACCTCTCTATCCCATCTGAAACCTTCTACAGGGTGTAAGTACAACGAATAAAACGTTTCCTCGTCAGGTGTAAACTCAAAATCAGCTGGAGGACATGGAGCAATGTTCGCCAGATGTTTCTCAAATTGCCTACTGTCCACATGATTAACAGGCACCTTGAAGTACCCTTGATCAGCTTCAATGTTTTCCACTATCCTATCTGGTCTCCAGATTGTGATTCTCTGGTGCATAGATGAGGGTACTGCTCCTATCCCATGAATCCACTCCCTTCCTAAAAGTAGATTATAGTTAGCCTTTGTTTCGACGACCATGAACACTGTTGGTCTGGTAATAGTTCCCACAGTGAGATCTACCTGAATCACTCCCAGAGTAGAACTAACTTTGCCTTCATAGTTCGACAGAACCATGTTGTGGGGTTTAGTATCAGTTTCAAACTTTCCAATTTTGCTCAACAGAAATCTTGGCATCAAATTAACCGTCGCACCACAGTCTACCAAAATCTTGTTGACAGGAACATTCTCCACTTTTCCAGTAATATAAAGAGGCTTCAAGTGACCCTTCATTGCCTCTGTGGGACGCTCAAAGAAAGCATTTTGTTCTTCGACGAACCCATTATTCATGATGTAATAGCACACAGGCTTGTGTGCCATCATTTCCAATTCAGCAGTTTGGTCTAATTCTTCGACTTCTGAGACTTGACCAAATTCTCTTGGCATCACTGACACCACATTTACCAAAATGTATAGGGAAGCTGCTGACTCATTGTCGAAGTTATCAGTCATATCATCATCCTCTTCGACCTTCTTTTCTGGCTGAATAGTAAACAACTTTCGTCGTATAGGCATCTTCCCCGTTGCCCCAACCACATTGGTGCTTGACTCCCCTTGCACCTGAGCCTCCCTTACAGCTTTTCGCCTGCGCTGCTCTCTTCGCCATTGCGATCTAGACATTGGGTTATTACCCTTGTAATTCTGTGAAATGTATGCTGATTTGTTTGTGGTGCGATTCTTTTTTCTGTACTCAAATGACGCACCTCTTTCCATATCGAACTTCTCCCACTTTTTCTTCTGTCCTCTCCCTTCGACAGGTTTGATCCAACTACCTGTTGGTGCGTTCGCCGTTGGCTTGAACGTACCTGGCCTAATTCCTGGTGCTTGGTCTTTTAGCCCTGTCGAAAGTCGCCTATGGTCAAAACCTCGGTGCCCCTTGCTCACCTTCTGCCCCCAGCTTTTGCCAGCCTTCTTAACACCTTCAAGCTTGTGGGCAGCCTTTTCATCAAAAATGGCGCTGCACCTGGGACACAGCATTACTCCAGAGTCTTTTTTCTGGAAACGATGCAAGAAGTCCACAATTGTCTCTTCTGGCTTAGGATAAGCCATTTTATTGAGTTTCTCTTGCTCATCTACCTTACTCAATTGTTCATCCTTTAGATCCATAATTTCGACCATGTTGACATCCATTCCGTCCTTCAGGCGCATCTTGGAGAAGCTGGCTTCCAGACTTTCAGTGGTCTTTGCCAAGTAGCCACCACCTACTGCTGCTTTTGCAGCTCTTTGGGAAGCTTTTTCCCAAGCAGCTTTCTCAGCCTCCATCATCTCCTCAGCATTGACTCTCTCGACATCAGGAGATGTCTTGAAAAAAGTTTCAGGAGCCATACAGATCCAATTTTCCACCAGACAACCATCCATGTCCAGCATCTCTCCAACCAAGAGCATGTCATCTTCCAATTCCTTAACAACTTGAACTTTAAGGACATTTCTACCCATAGCCACATTGGTGTTGATACTATCTGAACTAGAATCAGACTCCTCAGCCAACTCGACCATATCAATGCCTTCATTGACAGCTATCTTCCACCCACTCGCGGTTACATCAAAAACCTTAGCAGCATTATCCATTTCCAAAAACTTATCATCAGTTTCTTTGGTCACCAACATCAGACTGGTACCATCAACTTTTAGGCCACTTGTAGCCTTACTAGAACCTTCAATCATCACAGCACTGATGGCAAAGTCTTCAGTAACTTCCACCATGTTGACTGACTCGTCGAATCCCCCTGTGGCTTCCACCATCTGAACCTCATGAGGCTCTGTATAGTTGGCCTCTGCAACTTGCAACGGGTCAGAGTCAATCTTCATCTGGGCTTTTCCTTTTTCCCCAAACTTCAGCCTTCCTTCCTGGACAACGTTTTGCACCAAATCCCTGAAAAGAAAACATTGAGAAGTTTTATGACCCAAAAAATTATGGTACTTACAAAAACCTCTTTTCTTTCTTTGTTCTAAAGGTGGCGTTTTAGCACCAGTAGGCACTATCATTTGCCCATCTTTAACTAACAAATCAAAAATTTCATCACATTTAGTGATGTCGAAAGTATATGTTTTCTTAGGGAATTTGTCGTTAGATTCGACAGGATTTTTTCCTTCTGAAGGAGCTAATAATTTGCAAGCGTAAGGTGGACCTTGCTTTAATTCAGTAACGTCAACCTCATTTTCGTCGAAACAAGATGGCTCACCATACAGACTCTCCACATCTTCCTTGCATTCGAAAAACGCTACTTTTTTACCCCTACTGAATTTGGCTTTTTCTTCTTTTAGCCGTTCTAGCTGTCGAACCCTATCAACCAGCTGGGCCATATCTCTAAGATATTGGGTATCTAATTTCTTCCTAATGGAATAATCAAGACCCCCAGCAGCCATTTCGACCAACTCATGTTCCGGTACTTGTGTAAAGCACCTGGCTTTAAGAAGTCGAAACCTATTCAGGTAATCATCAATTGGCTCAGTGACTTTGCGCTTGATGCTAGCCAATTCTTTCAAACTAATCTTAGTTTGCCCCATGTAGAACTGTTCATGAAACAAACGTTCTAGTTGGGTCCAATTGTATATGGAATTTGGAGGCAACGTAGTAAACCATGTGAAGGCATTCTTGGTAAGGGAACTTGGGAAGTATTTGATCCTAAGGCTTTCGTCAGCTGCAATCTCGCCCGCTTCGATCAAATATCTAGCCACATGTTCGACAGTAGACTCAGTAGTATCTCCTGAAAATTTGCTGAACTTTGGAACCTTCATCCTAGGGGGAAGTTCTGCTTGAAGAATGTAGTCCACTATAGGTGATGTATAATTTGGCCTGGTGAAGCCAAAATTCATCCCATTCCTAGTCATTATCCTTTCGACCATGGCTGCAAGATTATTTTCTTCTGCTTGATTCTGGTGTCGAACCTGCCTAAGTAGTTGATCTGCGTTTTGGTTCCTGTTCACCATCACTACTGGTTCTTCCTCCATCTGGTATGGCATCTGGTTTCTTGGTGGTTCGACTCTGAAATGGTCAACCATCTCTTGATCCTCCAGGTTAGCATTAGGTATCTGACGTTGATGACGTCTTGGGATATCTTCGACCACCGTCGCTCTTCGATCCACTGCTGGTACTCCCATGAAATCAGCCATGCGTGCCACTTGTGCAGCCAGTTGTTGGTTAGTTTGGGTTGTATTTTGGATCAAAGGTTGAAAAACTTCTCCCATTGTCTGAGACAACGTATGTACCATTTGCATGTTACTTTCATCCATCTGCTGTCTCAAACAATTTATGGATGTATTTGTAAGGCTAGGTGTTTGAACAGAGTAACCAACGCCTATACTCTGGTTGTTTCGTCCTCCTGATCCTGGCCCTTGTAGTGGCGAAGACACAACAGTTTCTGAAAATACAGGCGGAGCATTCTGCAGGTTTTGCATCATTGATGTAGGCATACCATAGGGTTGACTCCTTGACCCTGGATGTGGAAAACCTGGTGGAAAAACGTGCCTGTACATCGTATTTCCTCCCGGGGGTGTTGGCGAATTAGAACTTTGTGGTCCTATGTATTCCAACATAGGTTGAGTATATGATTTTGTATACGTTGATCCTGGCTCAGACACCACTAATGGAAGTGACGTCGGCCCTCCTGTCGAAGACACTGATGATGGAGTGCTTTGAGTCCCAATACTGCTACTGGACTGAGTGTTTAAAATACTCCCTTGAGGATCAACTTGTTGATTAGCATTAGTTGTCATCTTCTTAGTATATCTTCTCTTTGGTATCCCTTCGTTTGTTGTGGCTAACTTCCCACTTCTCAATAACATGCAACGAAAATACTTCTTCACCAAGAGAGATGAGGCTGACAAAAAGGTTTGACTTAGCACTGGGTCCCACCGGGTGTACCAATTTGTTTACTGTGAATTTTGGTAAACAACCTCTGATCTATCAATCTAAACGCAAATTGATTTAACTTGCAGGATCGATCACACAAATCCTAGGACATGTGCTAAGTTCGAGAGACAAGTGTAACTTAAAGAAAATGTAAACTGAACTCCACGTTCGACAATGCTGAAAATAAAATCTAACTGAACTCCACGTTCGACTATAGGCAATAAAGTAAAGTGAAAACTGGAAATTTAAAGTGATGCAAGTAAAGGGTGCAAAAATTAAAGGCGTCAAATGAGTAAAAACTTGGAAAGTAAAATGCAACGAACTCCACGTTCTTGGAAAGTAAAGGCTGGGATAGTAAAAGTGCTGGAAAGTAAAAGACTTTGAAAATAAATGCAATTGATTTAAAGGAGAACTTCACGTTCTTGAAAATGAAAGACTTTGAAAAGTAAAGGTTTGAAGATTAAATGCTTGAAAGTAAAATGCAGTCGAAAGTAAAACGCAGAAAGTCTAAATGGCTTTGAACATAAATTTGGCATGGAAGATAAATTTCAAGAAACTGTAAAGGCATGGAAAGTAAACATGCTGAAGATAAATTAGATTAATGAAGACAATGGTGTTACATTACGTACATTCTCACGAACTCGTTTCTCTACACGCGGGTACTTTGAGTTTCTTAGAGTAACTTGTACAAAAATATGAACACCCCATTTACATAGAACCAACTCCTATTTATAGTGCTAAGAAATAACTACTCAGTGGTGGTTACTGCTTCGAACGTGTGGATTTTGGCGCCTTCCCTTGATCTCAACTGTTCCCACGTCCACAACTGCTCTTATTTAAATTTCAAATATTGGAAACTCCCTCCAATCTGAATATAACCACTGCAGCGCTACATTCTCATGGTCGAAGAACCTTTTCCATACTTAGCCATTTTTTAAGGTTTCTCCACATTTATTCGACTCAGGCCTCTCAAAAGTTAGGTCGAAGCCTTCTTAAAAATAATTTTTTTAACATTAATATAACTTTGATTTTGTCTGGCGTCGAAATTGAGGGTTAACACTTGGCGAGCAACCTTCCCCCACAGTTCCCGTCCGAACTACATTGACTCTGACTTTCCCATTGCACCGAGGGAGTACGTAGGCCTAGGGCATCGAATATGTCCTACCGAGTCCGTCTTAGTCACCCCCATCCCCGTTTTCTTTTGTTCAGCCATAGATAGTAGGACAGCTCACCCTTCGTTTAGACAACAAGCGTGGATCCCATCGAGTACGATGGATGCGTGGGGTGCTAACACCTTCCCCTCGCATAACCGACTCCCGAACCTGGACTATGGTTGTGATGACCATCTCTTTCCCCCTTTCTCTTCAGGTTTATGCAGTGTTTCCTTTCCCTCTCTCGAGATAAATACACATTACTGGCAACTCTATGTTTTCCGCGCCACTCTCGCGTTTATACCGTCGGATGCAAATCTTTCGGGAGCGACACCTAGGACATATGCTAAATCGACTTAAAAAGATACGAAAAGAAAATTGAATACTTCGACTACATTCATATTTAGAAATACAGGCATTTCGATAAGACTTGAAAAGAAGATAACACGAAGAAATAATTAAAAGGACATTGGAAAGTAACTTAACAAAGTAAATGAGAAAAGGTAAACTTCTGAATAAAAATTAATAGGGTTGCATTGAATAAGAAAAATGGTGTTACATAACATGTACATTTCTCCAGTAACTCGTTTCTCTCTACACACGGATACTTTGAGTGATTTGAGAAATTTGTACAATTTTAACACACACAAATCCTAGTGCTAAGACTTGCTATTTATAATGGTGAAAAGTAACTACCCACTAACGGCCTATTAATCAGGGTGAAATACATGGCATCGTGCATGTCTTCATTCTTCAGATGCTCAACACGTGTCTTTTCTCTCAAATGGATAAGGACAAAGTTCTCTCCATCATTTAAATTTGAATTCTCCAAATTGAACGACGCTCATTGGCCTTCTGTCGAAGAATAATTCCAAACTTTTAGAAATATTTCTAAGTCCCTAAACCATATCTTCTCTGCACAAAGGTACTTTTCGACTGGACTTTCTGGCAACGACATTTCTGTCTAAGTCTCCTGGAACTTCATAAATCCCATTTCTTAGAATAAAACTCTTAATCCAACATCAGGCGTCGAAATTAGGAGCTAACAAATTGCCCCTCAAAAATGTTATTTTCGACATCATTGAAGAAAAAGGCACTTTTTGAAAATTTAATTCGACGCCTCATTTAGACCTTGTATGGTTTCGATGCTTGTTAGTGGTTCCAACTGTTCACTTTCCTTTCAGCAGACCTATGACGTCATAGCCATCATTGCTAAATCTAACATGTCTTTTCAAATCACGCAAAATCTCCATCATCATTACCTTTTCCTAGGGTCTAGGAGATCATGGGGGAGTATGCGCTTATTACCACCGCTTCATCAAGGAATGTGGAGGAAACACGTGTCCCACTATCTGGCTAAACATTTCTCAAATTTTTAAACCGCTTACACTTCCCCATTTATAAATATCATTTCCCACAATCGTTACCACTTTTGCGTCTTCTTCTTTTCAAACTTCTCAGCAACCTCTGCACTCTAAAACTTAATCTTCTTCATTTTTCCCAAAAATGGCTTCCTCTGCACGCTCACCAAGGATGCTGGCAAACCTATGAGAGCTCCAAAAAAGATTTCTCAACTTGCTCCGTTTGACTCTGTTTCTGGACCTACCATGGTGGGGAACCAACAATATCTACCTGAACCTCTTGATGAAGAAAAAAGGAGAATTTACGCTTCTCAGGTACTTATTCCTTTAACCGTTTTTGATATGCCATTGGCTTTGTTTGGTCATTTAGCTGATTTAAATGTAGATCCTGCTAAGCTTAAGGAATATTTTCCCTCTTATCATAAATACAAACCTGTAGGTCAATGTAGAAAACCTAGGGCTAGTATTGAGAACCCTGTTGATCCCAACGATCCTTCGACTGAAAAGGCTATTGACCTTAGATATTTGAACCATTTTAGGGTTTTTAGAGTAAGCCCGGCCTTTAAGGATCCCTCTGATTACTTAGGGTGGTTGAACAAATTAATAAAAACAAAATCTGATGTCTGGAAGAAAATGGGTATTTATGACCTGATCATGTTGTCAAAAGTAGGACCTGATTACTATTTAAATATGTTGATTTCGTCCTTGTACTTCTGGGACAACACCCACTACACCCTTCATCTCCCATGTGGCATGATGACACCCACTCTTTTCGACATAGCCGCTATCACAGGGCTCAAACCTACTAGGAATACTTATGATCTTGACTTTATGGCTGAAGATAGCATAGGTCTTACTACCTCTAAGGTAGCTTATTCGACCCACATAGCTCACTATCATGATAAGAGCAGAGAGGAAGTGTCGGGCATCGAACATATAGCCTTCCTAGCTCAGTGGTTGTCACGTTGTGTCTTCTGCTCGAAGTCACTGCAAGTTGCTAGAAAGTTTATGACCATGGCGAACCAATTACACGCTGGCCATGACTTATGTCTGAGCGAATTAATCTTAGTCAGCCTCTACGAGTCCATGAGCGAAGGGGTCACCCAGCTCAAAATCCTAGCTGACAAGGGAAGTTTACTACTCTCTGGACCCTTTTGGCTGCTTCAGCTGTGGTTGAATGCTTTGTTCGAAGCTTGTCTCCCTCTTAAAAATCGAATTAATGAAGATGCTGATGATGTGAAGAATCGAAGAGTATAAGGCCCTCGTTTAGCGAAATTGACACCTGTTGATGATGACTGGCCTATCCAACAGGCTTTCACCAACTTCATCATGATGTTTGCCAAACGCTACAATTTTACACCCAACATGGCTCTTTTTGCTGCAAGGAAGTGTGGTCCTGAATGGTTCACCAGGCCATTCCCAGCACCATTGAAAGCACAAGCAGCATAATCCCTTGCAATTTGGGAAGCCTTCTTAAACCCTAGGGTCTTAACCCTCAAATTTAACCTCTCTAAAAGCCAAGTTTCCTTGATAACTTACTAACCAAATCTTGTCGCTCGACAGTTTGGATTGGTTCAAGTTTTACCCCGACCAATTTATGACAAGAAAAGTGCTCTCCTTCTTTACAACGCCAACCATAGTGAAGCAATGACCATTAACCAGATCACAAGATATGTTGGTTGAACGCAGTTTCTTCCAGTAGCTTTCGAACCAAGCTTCCTTTGTAGTCAACAATTTGATGATTGGTGGAAGACTTATTATGTTGAAGAATTTTTTGAAGTAGCTGCATTTATGCACCACATTAACAAGGATTTCCTCTCTGTGCAGGAAAAAGTGAAGAAAGGTACTTCGACGCACATTAAAGAAATCTAATCCTTCCAAAAATACTTTGAAACTATTTATCGACCAAATGACCTTGGCCGAACCGTTTGTGATGCAGCTGTTACTCTGAAGGAATTTTTTTAAAGAAAATGGAGAACTTAAAGATCCCTTCATACGTTCCTTCTGAGAAATGATACGAAATGGCTTTTAATATGTTTCCTCCCAAATTCCCTCGACTGCCAAGCGCTGACTTTGGAGTGGCCCTTGCCCCTCCATTTCCAGACTGGTTCGTCTGTGGGGATTCTATCAAAATCCTTCGCCAGCAATCAAAACCAAAAGGACAGCGGGTGGTTTCGACCAAGCATACACTAGACAGTTTCAAAGGGCATCTTCATATTGGGATCGAAGATGTTCGCATCAAATCTGAAATATATGAAGGTGTGGAATAGGAGGATTTCGACCCAACATTTTCTAGTATATTTATTTTCACATATAATGACTGCTTTTCTGTTTATCTTAGCCGTGAAAATTCCTCCAAAGAAACTACCAACTAGAAATCTTCCAGAGGTGAAAGAAGAATAAGGGAGCACGACAGCAACAACAACAACAACAACAACAACAAAGGTATTTTTACACCCTTTATTAAGTTTGTCACTTTATGTTCACTATTTTCTAACATTTTTCCTCTTCATGGCGCTCGAAAGCAACCTTCGACTCCCCAAAAAAGGAAGGCCAAGGATGACACATTAGTGATAATTGAATCTGAAGATGAAGACTTATCTCCAACTGCTGAACAACCTCTGAAGAAGAAGAAAAGGCAACCAAAGATAAACGAATCCATCGCTCAATCTCAGGCGAAAGGCGTGAAGGTCTTGATCAAGAAACCCACCAAACTAACCATCTTGGAGCCAACACCTGAGAAAATGTCGAAAAAAGCTGCAGAGCAACCCGAAAGTGACAACTCAAGTCCCGGGGCAGAAGATCCTAAGGTACAAAAATGATTCACACATATACCTCATTGCCCTTGGTATTTTCTTTGGATATTAACTTTGATTACTTCTTTAAGGATGATGCAGGAGCTTCGACTCAACCAGCCGCCAAATCAACTAACCTAACAATCCTCAATAGTGAAAGTGAACCAACATATCACCCTACTTCAGCAAAGGATTCTGAGAAGAGCTCACTGAGCGAAATCAACTAAGTGGTCGAGAAACAACGTGAAACATCTCCACCCAAGACCACCACTCAAACTTCTCACACCAGTGAATCCGATCGCGAAAATGATCAAGACAAATATACATAAGCTAAAACAACTGGGGCTGACATGGAGGTGGATAACCCTGAGGTGCAAGTCGAAGAAGAAGCTGATGATGGGTCCCCCAGAGTCGAAACCTCGGATGCCATTCAAGATGATGTTATGGAAGAAAGGGGTAAACATTTTATGCCCCCTAACTAATCAATGCCTATTGAGGAATTTATGGATGACGATGAAAATGTCGAAGTGGGTAATGACCAGGATGAAAAAGAGGAAGAAGATAATCTTGAAGAGACAATTGCCGAAACAGACCATAACCTGTCAATTGTAAAGGATTCGAGCAAAGCCTCCATGACCCTTTCTGCAGGAGAACTAGAGGCTATGAAAAAGAACAACCCCTGTGAGTACTTAAAAGTTTTACTTGGTTTTAGGGGAAGCTCGTCTGACAAAACCCTCAGTTCACCCTTTGTATCTGGTGGTCAATCCACCACTGATCCTTCAAGCCAGATATTGTCAAAGATTAAAGAAAAGGTTTTCAAGGGTGACTTGTTTCGACTTATTGAGTCTGACCCCACTTCTCCAATTGCTTTGAAGAATCTCCTCAAAGAGGTTGATATTCTGACTGCTTCTCCAGAAATTGCCAATATTATCTTGGAGCTAACCTCAATGATAGATCGAATTGCTGTTGATCTTTCCAAAATCAAACAAATCTCGAGAGATATTGAAAGTCAAACTAGTTCAGTCGCGGCTGCATGGGATGCTGCTACAGAATCCACCAATCGACTGGCTAATTTGGAGCAAATCAAAGAACAGAACAAGACTCAAATTGAGGCAATTAACCAAAGTATCAACTCCTCAGAGGCACATATCAAAGAGCTGTAAACAAAGATTTCGAACGCCAAGAAGCAGAACGCTGAGCTTGAAAAGTTTGACAACTCCAAGTAGCGAAAGAGCTTAACGTAGGTCTGAATTTTGCAGACAAAGCTCAGAAACTAGAAACAGTACTAGAGACGATGAGTTCGAACCAATACCTCTGTGAAAGGAGGCTATAACTTTTGAAGGCAAAATATTCCACCATGAAAGACAACCTGGCATTCTATTTTCAAAGACTTTTATTTTTTTATGCTTCATTATTGTTCCTCTGATTTTGTAATGCTTATTCTCTTTTTTATGTAACAAACTTAGCCATTTTGTCACTATGTTTTATTTTGTCATATTAGCTTCGATCATGCGTGATTATTCTCTAGCTATTTTTACTTCTCGAAGAGGAGGCTTGTACTTCTTTAAGTACTTCCCATTTACCCTCAAGATTCTCTTATCTTGATCTAATTCTTCGATCTCATAAGCACCATTTGAAAAAACTTGTATGATTTGAAAATGGCCTTCCCACTTAGGAGACCATTTTCCCAGAGATCTATCCTTTCGATCTATAGGAAAAATCACTTTCTAAACCAATTCTTCAGGCGAAAAAGACTTACCTTTAACTTTCTTATTATAAGACTATTCTACTATCTTCTTCTGCCTTTTCAACAGTTCTAAAGCATTAAGCCTTTCCTCATCTAAGTCCACCAACTCATCTAACATCATATTCCAATACGACTCAGATGGGATCTCATGATGCCTCTGGATTCTTACCGACTGAAGATAGATTTCAACTGGTAATACTGTGTCATGGCCAAAGGTCAATCGAAAAGGTGTGGAATTAGTTGCCTCTTTGGGGGAGGTTCGACATGCCCAAAGAACTTGGTCCAATATTTTGTGCTAATTTCTAGGCTTCTTTCCCACATGCTTCTTAATTAGGCTAATTACCACTTTATTTGCTGCTTCAACCTGACCATTAGCTTGAGCGTACTAAGGTGTAGAGGTTAAGATATTGAAACCCATTTCTTTAGCAAATTCTTGCATTTTCCGACCAGTAAACACTAATTCTTGATCTGTCGTAATGGTTTCTGGGATTCCAAACCTATAGATAATGTGTTTTTTAATAAACTCGATCACGTCTTCTTGGTCAACATTTGGTAATGGCACAACTTCGATCCATTTTGTAAACTAGTCAATGCCTACCAAAATGTACCTTTGATTTTTAGATGACGCTGGTCGAATCTCACCAACCAAATCCAAAGCCCAACCTCTAAAGGGCCATGGCTTGACTATGGAGTGTAGTTCGCTTGCAGGAACATGTTGTATACCTGCATGCACTTGACACTCTTGGCATCCTGTTGTACACCAAATTTTACCTCTTAGATGTCATAACATTTCGCACTTATATATAGGTTTCATTCATCCATGCATTGTTAACTAACCACAATATCTTGCCAGTTTGTTTCTTTTGTTAAATCCAGGTTTACACATGAAAAAGAACAAAAGTCAATGAGCCAGACTCTCCTATGTTTCAAGGTCTGTGGCTCCAAATGCAACCATTTGAGCTCACCTATATTCAAGATGTCTTATTCAACAAGAAATCAAGTGTATTCGGTTCTTACTACAAGTGCCAGGAGCCACAGGATTCACCATGCCTCAAACTAGGGTTTTCTCAGCGACAGTCAACCATTGCCTTTGATTTTGATCAGGACATATTCCCAAGCTTTGGAACTTGATTCTATATGATGCTCGACATTCGTAGAGGCCATCTATGGACCTTGGAAGAGATTGAAGAAGCAGGATCCTCAATGACCATCCAGTTGGAATTCCTGAGGAAATCAGAGTTTTGACCGAAAAGTCGAGCTTCTGACTTTAGTGTTATTAGACCGAAATGAAGTATTCAAGTTATAACCATGGACTGAGGACATGAGAATTATCAAGGCATTTATTGAATTTTATTTGAAAAGGAAAAAGAAGAAAAAAGAAAAGAAAGAAAAAGAAAAAGAAGAGAAAAAAGAAAAGAAAAAGGAAAAGAAAAGAAAAAATAAAAAAAATAAAAAGAGAGAAGGTGGCGCCTGCCACCATTCTCTAAGTGTGGCGCCTGTCACACTATACCATGCTCAAAAGGTGGCGCCCACCACCATGTGAATAGTGTCTGCCACATTAATATGTGGCACCTGCCATGAATTAATGTGGCATTTTCCATTAGTATTTTCATTTCCACTTTTCTGCACTTAAGAAAAATAATATTTTTTTTTAAACCAAAGTCATACAAGTGGATACGAGTTCATCATGAATATAGGAAAGGCTTTTCAGAAAAGCATGGCTTCACGTCTCCTAAGCACACAAACACCACCTAACCTCTGATCAGTGAAGACTTTTCAAATCTTTTCAAATCTCAGTCAGCTTGCACGAGAAGCTTGAAAAAGGGTAAAACTGGCAATGCACTCCCCTCACTTTCTCCTATAAATAGGACGTTCCTCTTCAGTATTACGGACACCAGATTCACACCAAAAAATAGTGAATACTCTCCTCAAATTTCTTCCCCTAGTTACTGTTATTCTGAATATTGTTACGAAAGTTTTTCGGTTCGAATTTTTCACCTTTCAACCTTGCTGTAGCATTTTGAGGAAAAGAGGCTCGTTCATTTTCTTTCCGGAATTTGTACCGGTAAAGAGGCAGTGGACCGTCTCCACTAGGTAATATTCACATTTCCATTTCATTTCTGTTTTGTCTCATTTTCATAATGTCATAATCATGTTATTATTATGTTCATGCTAATACTTGATTCCTGAATAAATGTTGTGTGTGGTTTTGATATGATTTTATTTTATTTTATGAATGTTACTTAAACAAAAAAAAACAAAAAAATAATAATAAAGAGGGAGAGAGGTGTGGCGCCTACCACTTGATTTAGGTGGTGCCTGCCAATGCTAAAAAGCATTGGCTTTGTGGCGACTGCCACACATTAACATGGCGCAGGCCATGGCCTTTTACATGGCACCCACTTTATTTTAAAATATAGTTTTTTTATATTTTGTGTTCATTTCACTTTCTCATAATATTCATTTTCTTTCTAAAAACAAAAAGACAAAAACATGCTTTATTTTCATACTCGGTTCTTGAACTCTTTTTATGAAAAATCACCGACCGGTTTCTGTAAGTTTTTTAGAACTTTTCAGTCGGCATGGAAATATTTGTTTGTGGTTTCTTGACTTGAACGAAATCACTCCTGTTGTTTGTATGCATTGGCTTTCTGTTGCTAATTTTTCATAACTTAACATGTTTCCGTTTTCAAAACTTTGAATATCATCTTTGCCGTACTTGTTTTGTTCACTTAATTTCAATCCCTTTTTAACTCTTGTTTACAAGTTGTTATATCTTCTTCCAAAAGAAAGTCTCTCTATTCACCGCAAGGTCATAGATAGCTCAATACCCTTTTAACCTAGCCTTAGATTTGGATTCGCCGCACTCCATGTAGGCGTTTTGCTGTCAGACCCTACTTTTTCCCATGAATACTGCTTCCCTATTTTAATTTAACCTTAGGAGTCGCCGCACTCCACGTAGGTGTCTTGCTGTCAGACCCTACTTTCCCATGAACACTTCATCCCCTTTTAACCTAACTTTTCCCAAGAGATATCCATTAATCTCTTATAACTCTTAAACCTTTCTTTAACCTTTACAAGAGATAGCCATTAATCTCTTCTCCTTTACGACGATCTAACCCTTCACAAGAGATAGCTATTAATCTCTTCTCCTAAACAATCAATCCTCACAAGCTTTGCTTTCAAGCTTTTCACCCTACTTTCCCTTGGAACCTTGACCACAATCAAGAGTTCCTCACCTCTTTGAGGTGAACTACGGTTGCTCTGATTCTTTAGTCAGATACGTAGGCACAAGATGCGACGTCTTGGTGAGCATACTTAGTATATATACCCCTATGTCCCTACCTTAGCACATTTCCTTTAGCAAGCAACTTTAGCATAACACAAATATAAACAAGAGGTTCATGTAGAATACTACAGATACTTAGGGTGCTAATACCTTCCCTTAGTATAGCCAACCCCCGAACCTTAGATCTCTAGCAGTGTTCCTACATAGCGCACTTAGGGTTTATCGATCTTTACCCTTTCCTTTGGATAAATCAAAGCTCGGTGGTGAATTTCAAAGTTTTGTGATGCAAGTTAATTAATAGCTTGTTATCCGATTCTCACCGCAACTGAAATGGCGACTTCACTGGGGATCTTTCTTGAGGGTTAAGCCCACCTTGTTTGTATTTGTGTTATCTTATATGTTTGCTTGCTTGTATATTTGTACATATTTATAACTGTATATATACCTGTCTGTGCTTGAGTTTTTTGTATACAAGGTGGTTACTTTGAGTGGTGAGGATAAGTCCTGTAACCGAACTTGAGAGTACATTTATGATAGGACGATGGTATATTCAAGGAGACTTTGAGGGAGTTGATTCCCGAAAAAGTTGACTTGAGACAGCATCACTCAGTTGAGGCCCTCTTGAGAGTCTAGTCATGTTAAACGAGTCTATTCGTGAAAACTTGCTACTCTCGACCTAGGTGCCCTTGATATTGAGAACCGTAGTTACCTCTAACCCCACTTGGCCTGTTAGGATGTAGTGCGAGGACTATGAGGGGGTCTATTCCCGAATTGGTTGCTACACGATACTACACTCAGACGAGACTCTCTTGAGAATATTATTGACTACCGAGTCATTCGGGAAATTGATAATATCTGAAAGATGGGTTGTTGACTCTGGGAACTTCTTAGAACCCTATTTTACAGATACAAGAACCCTAGTACACACCCTGTGATTGGTTCTTTACCTAGACTCCATGCTGTGATCTCGAACCCTTGATCCTGTTGCATGTGTTTTGCATCCTGTTTGCATTGCATTGCATATCATTTGCATCTTTGCATGATTCATTGCATGCATATATTTTTATAGCAACTCATTTCCAAATGTCTCCATCTTCCAGTGTCACATGTGAGTCGTCAAGCTGATTCCTCGACACCGATACCGGACTAGAGCTAACTACAGACGAAGGATGTCAGAACAAGAGGCACACAATGCTGAGGTCCGAATGGAAATCGATGACCTTAAGTCGAGCATGACTAAACTCACTGAGATGCTTCAAGTTTTGATTGCTAGGGGAGAGCAACCCCAAAGAACTGTCATCCAGGAAGTTTCAAGTGCTGAACCTCCACCGGTTCAAATGCCACCTTCAACTTGGCCAGAGTTCGGTTTGCCTCCCAACTACTCTCCACGGATTATATCTACTGCTATGGTTGGTCAGACTGTTATGCCTGTATTTCAAGCTCCTGTTTTCGCCGAGCCCAGACCTGCGGTCCATGCCATTCCACAGACTGTTTAAGCTCCCTTTGAGAATCCCCTCTTTGAGTACAATGTTGTCAGTGCTCAGGGTGAAGACTGTGAAGAATTTGTTGAACCTTAAGTTGTCTGTGAGCAGTTTCAGATCTTAGATAAGAGACTTAAAGTTGTGGAGGGTACTGACTTCTTCAATGTGGATGCAGACAACATGTGCTTAGTGTCTGATCTTGTTATGCCTGCTAAGTTCAAAACTCCAGAATTTGTGAAGTACAAGGGCCATTCTTGTCCAAGGGCTCATTTGGTCATGTATCTCCGTAAGATGACTGCTTACACAAAAAATCAGAAGCTGCTTATCCACTGTTTTCAAGATAGTTTGAGTGGAGCATCACTCCAATGGTATATGGGTCTCGAGCAAAACTCCATCCCTTGCTTCCAAATTCTTGTAAATGCCTTAATGAAGCAGTATAAGTATAACCTTGACATGGCTCCTGATCGCCGCCAGCTGCAAAATATGACTCAGCATGAGAAGGAATCTTTTAAGGAGTATGCTCAGCACTGGAGAGAGTTAGCTTCCCAAATTGAACCTCCTTTGCCTGAGAAAGAGTTGACTGGAATGTTCATGGATACCCTGTCCTCATTCTATTTGGAAAAGATGATTGGAAGTGTTTCCTTCAACTTCACTGATTTGGTTACTATCGGCCAAAGACTCGAGGAAGGTCTTAAGAAGGGAAAAGTGTCAAAAGCTGCTGAATCTTCCAATGCTGTGAAGAAATCCTATGGGAACTTTCAGAGAAAAAGGGAAGATCAGACTAACGCTGTAATGGTTGAAGTGAGGAGGCCTCGTCCTCAACCTCAGTATGTCATTCACCCTGTTGTTGTTGTTGTCACTCCCGTGGTTGCTGCTCCACGGCCAACTCAAGCTTCCCAACGTCCAACTGCAGGACATAACCAGTACCGTAATAGGAATCATTTTGATCCTATTCCCATGACATACACTGAGCTTTATCCTGGTATGGTTCAACAAGGTTTGATTACCACAAGGCCTTTGCCTCCTCCTCCCAATCCTCTTCCAGCCGGCTATACGGCTGATCTTCATTGTGAATACCATCAAGGTGGTGCAGGCCATAACTTGGAAGGTTGCTTTGCATTGAAGGCTAAAGTACAAGAGCTGATAAGAAACAAAATCCTCTCCTTTAAGGACAATCCCAATGTTCAGAGAAATCTTCTTCCAGGGCACGCCAAGTGAAGCTTCAGTCGACTTCAGCTCAGCTACTTCTTAAAGACAGGACAACTCATCCTTGTGTTTAACTAGTCACTGGGCCTTGTTTCTTGTTGTTTACATTTTCCTTATTTTGTACTGGCTGTTTGCCTTCAAATTATGTTTGTACTTTCGTGAATAATGAAATGAGCATTACAACTTTTGATCCAATTCATTTTGTCCACTATTTACATCTTTATGCTTTCTTTTGCAAAATGTTTTTTTGATTATGCAAAGATTGGAGGGAGAATTATGAAAACTTTATACTCATAACTGCTGTTGGTATGCTTCCAATTAAACTTTGTTGACGATGTAAGGCATTGTTTCAATCCCCAAACACTGGAGAAATAAGGAAGTTAATCCCTTGTCAAACCCTTCGAGCCTAGAAGTAGGAGTTTTCTTTCTTTACAAAAAACCCGCAATCTTAACCTAGGGCAGGGTAGTTCTCAGTTAACTTGGTTGTGCGTCCATACAAAATACCTTTCATATAATGGCTGCATTCACAAATTTTCCTTCGCACACAGCAAGCAAGTGTCAAAGATGTCCCTTAAGTCAAATACCAATGATGGTTCACCGAAATCATTAAGTTGTTTAGTCACCTTCCTTACCCAAAGAATGAGCCGAGTCCCTTTTAAGGCAAAAGCTAAGAAAGATGGGAAGCTCATGACCTCGCCTTAAAAAAAAATGGTTTGTATGATAACCCAAAAAGAAGAAACCTTTAAATTTTCATCCCGAAAGTCCTCAATGGCAAACAATTTTGTAAGAAAGCAATGACTGCCATTTCAAAGTCCCTTGACTTCTGAACCATCATCACTATTATCATCAGTGCAATTTCCAACCTTTGAGAACCTGAGTGTAAAACCTGAGTTAACTGAGCTTAGGATTGAAGTTCATCATGAAGATTGGGTGGGCACAAATAAACTTTGAGCTTTTATTCTTTGTTTCTTAAACCGTGAACCAGGCCACGTTATAACCCTCAAAAGACCTAACTGGAGCAAGGTTATTTTGAAAGCATACTACAGCAAGGTTGCGTAAACTGACTCCCAAAGACCTTTGCAGGTCACTAAACTTGTGCTTCACCTTTCACTTTTAAATGTCTTGAATCGCCGTGTTCAGACCAATGACTCGTTTTGTTTTGCATCTTTAAAAAAAATGATTTGATTTCAAAAGTTGCATGAACTCTAAAATTACTATGTTTGTACAAATACTTTTGTTTGCAATCTGGCTTTCCTCTCAAGGAATTTTCAAACAATTAAGAAATTTGGTCGGTGATCCTATCAGGAGCAGTTCCTTCCATATCCTATTGAGAATCAGTTCAAGAGTGGTTACAGTGCAAGTTCTTCTCAGAATTGGTTTATCTAGAAGACCTTTCAAGACTCAGACTGGGGCAAGCTTTCTAAGAGAACCGTAAAGCAGTCATTAAAAAATCAGACAAACCGAAGCAATGATCAGTTCATCTACAACAGTCAGCTAATCTGGGGCAAGAATCCCCAACCAACTTTCCATCCTTCCTACAAAGAACATCACTTGATACGGTTTACCAGTGTGGCAGAGATGTGTCCAGCAATAACATCTCTAGTCCCCAAGCAAAATGACAATGATCCCCGTGTTGAGGAATCAATCTTCCAATCTTGTCTTCTCCCCAAAAGAGTCGAGTGGTGTTGTCACCATCTGCATTTGCATTTGATCATATATCATCTGCATAATTCATATACATATGCATATCATGAGTGTTTCATCCTCATTTGCATTTCTCCCGAGGTCGTATCATTACGTCTTACCTTACCAAAACGTTATCTGTCCTTTTCATTCAGTGCCATTCCTGAATATTATCATTCTCTTGCGCATCTAATCCTGTTGATAGATGTTTGTCTTCTCTCATTCCAGTGCTATTCCTGGATCTTTATATTCTCTCACTCCAGTGTCATTCCTGGATGTCCGTCTCTTCTGATCTCCAGTGCCATTCCTGGATATCTTGTTCCTCTTATTTCTCCCAGTGCTATTCCTGGAAGTTTTGCCTCTCTTCTGTAATCCTCATCAAATTTGCTTGGATATCTTTCAGTGTCATTTCTGAAAGTCTTATCTATTCATTCAGTGCCATTCCTGGATGTCTTTCTCACTATCATTCGATACTGTTCCTGAATACAGTGATTTGCCTTTACTTTTAGTACCATTCCTGAATGTTCACAGTCATTCAATGCTGTCTTGGATACTATGATTCCTTTTATCCAATGCTTTCTTGGATTTCACCTTTGTTCACATTCATCCAATGCTTTCTTGGATATTGTGATTCCTTTTATCCAAAGCTTTCTTGGATTTCACCTTTGTTCACATTCATCCAATGCTTTCTTGGATATTGTGATTCCTTTTATCCAATGCTTTCTTGGATTTCACCTTTGTTCATATTCATCCAATGCTTTCTTGGATATTGTGATTCCTTTTATCCAATGCCTTCTTGGATATCTCCTTGTTCATATTCGTTCAATGCTTTCTTGGACGTTGTGGTTTATCCAATGCCTTCTTGGTTTCTTGGACGCATCTGATACCTTCTCAGATATTATGAGTTTACCTTTTATTCAAAGCCATTATTGAATGTCTGGTGTCCTTTTATCTAATGCTTTCTTGGATCTCTACCTTTCTCACTTTTATCTAAAGCCATTATTAGATATTGTGATTTGTACCCTTCATTCAAAGCCATTATTGAATGTCTGGTGTCTTTTTATCCAATGCTTTCTTGGATCTCTACCTTTCTCACTTTCATCTGATGCCTTCTCAGATATTGTGATTTGTACCTTTCATTTAAAGCCATTATTGGATGACTGGTTTCTTTATCCAATGCCTTCTTAGATCTCTATTTTGTTCACTTTCATCTGATGCCTCCTCAGAAATTGTGATTTGTACCTTTCGTTCAAAGCCATTATTGGATGACTGGTTTCTTTTATCCAATGCTTTCTTGGATCCCTGTTTGTTCACTTTCATCTGATGCTTTCTCAGATATTATGAGTTTACCTTTCATTCAAAGACATTATTGGTGTCTGGTTTCTTTTGCCATCTGATGTTTTTCTAGATGTGCCTTTCTCTATTTTTTCTAGCTTTTCTTGAAGATCCCGTTTGAACTCTTTAGTATAAGAAAATCCTAGTTAAATATTTTGTTGATGTCTATCCTTTTATTTCAAATTGATCCCCAGTGGAGATCATGTCTTCTTTCTAGTTTCATGCCCAGTAAAGAGTGTACTTTCATTTCCCCAGTGTCGCCCGGTCACCTATAAACCTGTCGTCCATCTCCCTGGATCTTTCCCCAGTGGAGAACACTCTCTGGCTCCTATCTCCTGTATGGATCTATGAGGTTTACCCTTAGTTTTATTTGTCTATCCCCAGTGTTTCCTCAGAGTCTCCCCAGTGAGTCTTTTGTTGGTCAGCCTATATCCCCAGTGAGTCCTTCTCGTGGATATTAACCTTATCCTTCCCCAGTAAAACTCACCTGTGGTCATCGGCCTTTTTATTTCTGGTGTCTCGTTTGTCTGCATTCTCGCACTATCATGACATCATATCACCATACTATAAGTTCACGGCATGTCAGCATTTGCATGTCTGTTTTCTGTTCTTAGCATCTGCATTCCATCTAAGGGAAAAATTTTCGGTTTGCTATATTTAAATATCCTTCACCATTATGTACCGAGGATTTCCATTCCTCGTGCCATCCGGTAAAGTTATTTAAATAGGGGCAACTGTTGTACCCCAACTTTTACCTCTTAGATGTCATAACATTTCGCACTTACATATAGGTTTCATTCATCCATGCATTGTTAACTAACCACAATATCTTTCCAGTTTGTTTCTTTTATGAAATCCAGGTTTACACATGAAAAAGAACAAAAGTCAATGAGCCAGACTCTCCCATGTTTCAAGGTCTGTGGCTCCAAATGCAACCATTTGAGCTCACCTACATTCAAAAGGTCTTATTCAACAAGAAATCAAGTGTATTCGGTTCTTACTATAAGTGCCAGGAGCCACAAGATTCACCATGCCTCAAACTAGGGTTTTCTCAGCGACAATCAACCATTGCCTTTGATTTTGATCAGGACATATTCCCAAGTTTTGGAACTTGATTCTATATGATGCTGGACATCCCTAGAGGTCATCTATGGACCTTGGAAGAGATTGAAGGAGCAAGATCCTCAATGACCATCCAGTTGGAATTCCTGAGGAAATCAGAGTTTTACCGAAAAGTCGAGCTTCCGACTTTAGTGTTATTAGACCGAAATGAAGTATTCAAGTTATAACCATGGACTGAGGACATGAGAATTATCAAGGTATTTGTTGAATTTTATTTGAAAAAGAAAAAGAAGAAAAAAGAAAATAAAAGAAAGAAAAAGAAAAAGAAGAGAAAAAAGAAAAGAAAAAGGAAAAGAAAAGAAAAGAAAAAAAACAGAAAAAGAGAGAAGGTGGCGCCTGCCACCATTCTCTAAGTGTGGCGCCTGCCACACTATACCATGCTCAAAAGGTGGCGCCCACCACCATGTGAATAGTGTCTGCCACATTAATTTGTGGCACCTGCCATGAATCAATGTGGCATTTTCCATTAGTATTTTCATTTCCACTTTTCTGCACTTAAGAAAAATAATAGTTTTTTTTTTAAACCAAAGCCATACAAGTGGATACGAGTTCATCATTCAATAGGAAAGGCTTTTCAGAAAAGCATGGCTTCACGTCTCCTCAGCACACAAACACCACCTAACCTCTGATCAGTGAAGACTTTTCAAATCTTTTCAAATCTCAGTCAGCTTGCACGAGAAGCTTGAAAAAGGGTAAAACTGGTCATGCACTCCCCTCACTTTCTCCTATAAATAGGACGTTCCTCTTCTGTATTACAGACACCAGATTCACACCGAAAAATAGTGAATACTCTCCTCATATTTCTCCCCCTAGTTACTGTTATTCTGAATATTTTTACGAAAGTTTTTCGGTTAGCATTTTCCACCGTTCAACCTTGCTGTAGCATTTTGAGGAAAAGAGGCTTGTTCATTTTCTTTTCAGAATTTGTACTAGTAAAGAGGCAGTGGACCGTCTCCACTAGGTAATATTCACATTTCCATTTCATTTCCGTTTCGTCTCGTTTTCATAATGTCATAATCATGTTATTATTATGTTCACGCTAATACTTGATTCCTGAATAAATGTTGTGTGTGGTTTTGATATGATTTTATTTTATTTTATGAATGTTACTTAAATAAAAAAATAAAAAAATAATAAAGAGGGAGAGAGCTGTGGCGCCTGCCATGCTAAAAAACATTGGCTTTGTGGCGTCTGCCACACATTAACATGGCGCAGGCCATGGCCTTTTACATGGCACCCACTTTATTTTAAAATATAGTTTTTTTTTATATTTTGTGTTCATTTCACTTTCTCATAATATTCATTTTCTTTCTAAAAACAAAATGACAAAAACATGCTTTATTTTCATACTCGGTTCTTGAACTCTTTTTATGAAAAATCACCGACCGGTTTTTGTAAGTTTTTTAGAACTTTTCAGTCGGCATGTAAATATTTGTTTGTGGTTTCTTGACTTGAACAAAATCACTCCTGTCGTTTGTATGCATTGGCTTTATGTTGCTAATTTTTCATAACTTAACATGTTTCCGATTTCAAAACTTTGAATATCATCTTTGTCGTACTTGTTTTATTCACTTAATTTCAATCCCTTTTTAACTCTTGTTTACAAGTTGTTATATCTCCTTCCAAAGGAAAGTCTCTCTATTGACCGTAAGGTCATATATAGCTCAATACCCTTTTAACCTAGCCTTAGGTTTAGAGTCGCCGCACTCCATGTAGGCGTCTTGCTGTCAGACCCTACTTTTTCCCATGAATATTGCTTCTCTGTTTTAACTTAACCTTAGGAGTCGCCGCACTCCACGTAGGTGTCTTGCTGTCAAACCCTACTTTCCCATGAACACTTCATTCCCTTTTAACCTAACATTTCCCAAGAGATAGCCATTAATCTCTTATAACTCTTAAACCTTTCTTTAACCTTCACAAGAGATAGCCATTAATCTCTTCTCCTTCACGATGGTCTAACCCTTCACAAGAGATAGCTATTAATCTCTTCTCCTAAACAATCAATCCTCACAAGCTTTGCTTTCAAGCTTTTCACCCTACTTTCCCTTGGAACCTTGACCACAGTCAAGAGTTCCTCACCCCTTTGAGGTGAACTACAGTTGCTCTGATTCTTTAGTCAGATACGTAGGCACAAGATGCAACGTCTTGGCAAGCATACTTAGTGTATATACCCATATGTCCCTACTTTAGCACATTTCCTTTAGCAAGCAACTTTAGCATAACACAAATATAAATAAGAGGTTCATGTAGAATACTACAGATACTTAGGGTGCTAATACCTTCCCTTAGTATAATCAACCCCCGAACCTTAAATCTCTAGCTGTGTTCCTACATAGCGCACGTAGGGTTTTTCGATCTTTACCCTTTCCTTTGGATAAATCAAAGCTCGGTGGTGAATTTCAAAGTTTTGTGATGCAAGTTAATTAATAGCTTGTTATCCGATTCTCACCGCAACACATCCCTTAGCGAATTCGATGCAATCTTTAAACATAGTAGGTCAGTACATGCCTTGTCGAAATAAAAGCCATTTCATTTTGTGGCCTACCTGATGAGCCCCACATGCCCCACTATGAATAGTTGAAAGGGCTACGTATGTTTCTGACTCACTAAGTCATTTAAGCAATACTCCCTCAGGAGTCTTTTTAAATAACTCGCTACCCAAAAGGACATAACTTAAAGCTCGATACCTGATTTTTCGATCAGCATACGTCGCTGGATTCTGCAAATACTCGACTATTGGTTTTCTCTAGTCTTCGTCCATCAGGTTATCCACTGCCAAGATTTTGAAGTTCTCTTCATCAGCATATCCAAGCTTTGCTGTTTACAAATCTGATGGGGATAATCTGGTTGATACAACTCTTCCTCTGACTTCGATTGCCTCTTCTAATCTTTCCTTCGACACCTTATATCCAAAAGCAATCTGAGCCAGGTCATTTACCACTTGATTTTCCAATCGAGGTATGTGTCGAATATTCACTACTTTAAACTTTTTCAGTAATCGATTGGCTATTACGAAGTACATAATGAGATTCTCTTTAACACATTTGTACTCCCTTGTAATCTGTTTTATGACTAACTCTGAGTCTCCCATTATTTCAACTCGAGTTGCCCCCAATTCCAACAATATTTCAAGTCCGACAATTAAGGCTTCATATTCAGCCTCATTATTCGAACAGATCCCATCGACTCTATACTTGAATTTTATTGGAATTCTATTAGGAGAAATGATTAGGACTCCAACACTTGTACCATCTTTATGACTAGAACCGTCGAAATATAATTTCCAAGGTTCAAGCTCAAGATAGTTCGACACGTTTTCGTTTATAGAGTGGTCGACAATAAAGTCAGCTACCACTTGTCCCTTAATCGCCTTTAAAGGCAAATACGTCAAGGAATACTCAGTTAAAGCCAATGCCCATTTACCAATTCGACTATGCAAAATTGGCTTAGACAACATGTGTTTAATGATATCGAAATTAGATGAAACATAAACATCAACTGGTTTTATATAATGCTTTAACTTTGTACAAGAAAAATACAAGCATAAACATAATTTCTCAACTATATTATACCTAGTTTCTGCATCGTTCAAAACCTTACTAAGGTAGTAAATGGCTCTTTCGACGCCATTTTCATCCTCTTGAGCCAACATGCTCCCTAAAGTTTTGTCCGACGCAGATATGTACAGTCTCATGCTCCTATTTCTGCAAGGTGGTGCTAGAATTGAAGGATGGCTCAAATATTCTTTGATTTTGTCTAAAGCTTCCTGTTGGGCTTGCCTCCATTCGAATCCCTCCTTGTTTAGTCGAAGTATAGGTGAAAAGGCTTGAGTTCTCCCGCTGAGGTTTGAGATAAATCTCCTTAAGAAATTGATCTTTCCGAACAGTGACTGCAGTTTCTTCTTTGTTGATGGCGCTTTCGCCTCCATAATGGCCTTGGTCTTATTCTGATTTATTTCAATTCCCTTCTTATGGACCACAAAGCCTAATAAATCTCCCGCCTGAACACAAAAAACACATTTGAGAGGATTCATTTTGAGACCATGCATTCACATCATTTCGGATGACCGTCGAAGATGGTCAATATGATCTTTCCCTAAAACAAACTTTACAACAATATCGTCAATATAAATTTGCATAAAAGTTTATATGTAATCATGGAAGATTGTATTCATTGTTCTTTGATATGTTGCCTCATCATTCTTTAGGCCAAAAGGCATAACTAGCCACTCGTAAGTGCCTAAGGCCCCAGGGCATCGTGATAAGTGCAAAATGTAACTATTTTTGTATATAAGTTTTGTTGCACTTATCGATACTTTTTGGTTAATATCGTTCGAATAAACCCCGATTTATTTATAAATACGTTTACTTTACATTTTAGTGTATATATTGTGTATAATGTAAATACCATTGAGTTTAATTGATTTTCTCTCATTTTTTGTAGGTATTAGAGTAAGGACATCTTGCCATATTCATTTAGAGCATTGAATAAGCTTTCCAGCGCTTCCGACCGTGCGTCAATCAGAGTTACGATTGAGAAGTTGTCAAAATGAGGGCTGGTTTGCTGTCAAGTTCACTTTGCGAGCTTGACAGCGAATGTTCGCTTTGTGAATGCATGGTGAGGTCCCAGCAAAGGCTCCCAGAGTTGGACAGGGGAGAAAAGGACCAAAGTTTGCTTTGCAAACTGTGCAGCGAGCATTCGCATTGCGAATAAATCGTTTGCACTGCGAACTTCTGGAATTTTGCATAGGCGATTTAGCATTTCAGAGGCACTTAAGTGCCATTTTTTGAGGCTCGCTTTACGAGTAAAATGTTTTCTTAGCGAATGCACGAATTTTGTAATTGTATTTAAGATATTTCTATCACTTTTTAGGGTATGGTTTTGGGGATTTTTGCTCCCAACTCCATCAAACTTCATTTTTCAGTAGATTAGTTTAGAAAACAACATGGAAGCTTGCATACGGATGAACCGGGGTGGATTGATCGTCGACCAGCGTTGACAAACCGTGAGATGTTTGGTTTATTTCTTTTCTTCTTTGTGTTTTTGTTCTTTGTTAGGTTGGGTATATGTATTTACTATGATCTCATGTATATTTGTCGCCCATGGCGTTGTATGAAATATGCTTTACAAATCTTTATTGGTGATTGTCTCTGATTTTTGCTTTATGCCCGGAGTTTGTGTTGTGTTAGAGATAAACATCGCGAAATTTGATTAGGGATGATTATCTGTTAGTTTCTGGATACTAGAGATAGATTTAGAGCTAACAATCTTCAATAGGCGTCAAAGCTTAATGCCTCCGTATCTTGAGTCGAGTGCGAGAGTGTCGATGATGGTAACACAGTTGTTCTCTCAGCTCAGTGTGTCAGAGATGGACACTGTTGCGAGCGATGCTGGGTGATATTGAGGAGTATTGTAGGTTGAGTATAACTGGTCGGTAAGTTTAAGTTTGTGAGGAGTGAATTATGTGCATGTCGGATAAATTTCTTCTCTCTGAAGAATGAATTCTTTTTATGTTTATATTTACTTTTCTGTTTTCTTATTTGAAACCATTATAATATAAACTCATAAACGCGAGAGACTGTCGAACGACATTCTTTCCCTCGAACCGATCTATGTAGACACGACATAAATCCTTGAGGGAATTCTTCCAAAAATAAATATTTTTGTTTGCTTGCCACTATTCTGCAACCAACAAAATGGCGTTGTTGCCGGGGATTGGTTTTAATATTGAATCGCATTGCGATAGTTTCTTTGTTTTTGAGTTTTGTTGATATCGTATATATTGTATATTTTCACTTGTTATACTGATACTTGTAGATTAACGTTTGTTTAAGTGTTTGGTTAGGACACTTGCTTTTGGTTTACGCGGTGAGACATCCCTATGGCATGAAGGAAGGAAGTTACTAGCTAAGCATTGTAAAGGCGTCGAGCTTATGACATAAAACAAGCATGTTGTGTTATTTTCTTTTGTTGTTGTTAAGTTTAGGTAGTTTGGTGCAATTGTCTAAACAAATTTAAATCGGACCAGCTCTTAAAATTCAAATCTTCACTTTTAAATTTGTTTAGATAATTTTTTACGGTTTTTCAGTTTGTTCATATTAATAGTTTTCGTGTTTGTCAATGAGCTTGTTTTGAGTAGCTTGAGGAAATTTGGTGATGTTCCAAGTATGATCGTTTCAACTTGCGAATGCGTGGTAATGATAGTGTTTAAAGTTTGGTACACGTCCAAGGTTTCTGTTTATCGCTTTCTTGACTTTAGCATATTCATGATACTTAGGCATTTTACAAACTTCCATGCCATTCATTCTTTTGTATACTTGTTCTTGTTGTGAATCACTTTAGCTCCCAACCTTTTTGTGAGGTGGCTTTCCATTGTTCATATATGTGCGGAGTACTAACATTCTTGTTCTAACTGGATTTTATTATGCTTAATCTTTTATTTGTGTTGATTATATGAAAGCATGAAAAGGATCAAGGCATTTTGTTTCATTTTAAGCACAACTACCTAGCCAAATAGTCATTCACCTTGTGAGCG
Source organism: Lathyrus tuberosus (assembly GCA_022829125.1). Taxonomy (NCBI): domain Eukaryota; kingdom Viridiplantae; phylum Streptophyta; class Magnoliopsida; order Fabales; family Fabaceae; genus Lathyrus; species Lathyrus tuberosus. The sequence goes on from JALAZF010000565.1 coordinate 3,526,044, forward strand.
TGTGATCATTCGTAACCCCTTTGAGATTTTTTATCCATGTTTTATTTGAACTTAATGCTTGTCTATGAGTATTTAGTTCACATATTTTTGAATGGATTTTGTTTTTTCCTGAACCCTCAACTTTGTGTTGTTGTATGAATTTTTGCCTTGCCTTAGAAAGTAGGGAGTATTCACATGATGATATGGTTGAATTCAAGTTGGGGAGAGAATGATTGTTTACTCAATGGTTGATTTGTATGAGGTTGAAAAAGAAAAGAAAAAAGAGAAAAATATGATAAAGAAAAGAAAAGAAAAAAAGAAAGAAAAAGAAAATCCTTGAGAAAGGAAACAAAAAGAGATCAAATAATTATGCTAAATAAGTATTGTGTTTTGTGTAACACTTGGGATTTTGGAAGAAGTTGATTGGAATTGTGTGTTTGAATCTTTGTGAGTCGATCACTCCCTTAGGTTTAGGCAAGTTTTTGTTTCAATTACTAATCGTACCTAGATCAGACAGTTATGGAGTGGCCAGCAGCGTCGTATGGACTTCAGCTTTGGTGATGATGATACGACCGGGGGGTGTACCTGCAAGGTACTCCGACGCTCAAGTAAGAAAAAGGGGAGTAAGCAAGTACAGAGAATATAGGTGAGAGTTAGAATGTTTCATAACCTGGCCCTCTCAAGTGAGAGGGTATTTATAGAGAGCCCCCAGCGCGGGGTCAACGGTTACTTGCACTGGGCTGGATTGCAAGGCCCAATCCAAGCAACTGCCAAGGCTTACGTGGCGTAGTGAAGACCAGCACGTGGTCTTCGCCCTGGGGTAATGGTCCCTAAATCTCCGGAAGTAGGGCAGACCGATTCCTTCGGGAGTGGGAAGTTACAAGAGAACGTGTCCTCGCGGGGAGGAGCACGTAAAGGTCGAGGATAGTGAGGTTCTCCCCGACTATAAGCTTATGCCCGACATCGGTGTTTGCTAGGTGACTAACGAGTGGAGGACACGTGGGGTCCTTGTCTCTGCGAAGCTGTGCTCGACACTAGCCATTGGAAGGATCACGCTGGGCTAACCCATTATTAGATTGGGCCTGCATGACGGTTGGGCAGACCGCGACCCAGTCCAGAATAAGAGCCCCCCAAGTCGTTGCTCCGAGATGTCGGAGTAATGACTTTAGGATCGGCTTGACGCAAGGCTCCCCGTTCGAATCTCCTCGATACTTTCTGCCGTACGGGTGTCGACGACGATGAAGTGTCTTCGAGCTAAAACGCAGCGAGGAGGCCACGAGCACGGGATGTTAAGCGGGCAGGTATCTGAGACTCTTCTCGACTCGTGAAGACGGAGACGCGTGGAAGACGGACGGTTGTGAGGCCAAGGAGCAATGTAGGTGAAGAGGTAAACGCGGGAACGCGTGTGCCACGTGTCGCCTGTCATTAATGCCTAAGGGCGGCTAGGCCTAGGGCACTCAAAAGCCTAGGGACTCCTCGAGTCCCGTGAGGGGCCTATAAAAGGGTTGAATTCATTCCATTTGCACTTTCCCACCTTTTTCGCTCCGAACTTCTCTTCTATTCACCGTCACTGATCCACTGCCGTACACCACCGCACTCCGCTGCTTTCACCGTTCCGGTCCTCTCTCCACCACCATTTTAAGTAAGCTTTTAATCCTTTTCTATTATGTTTTTGTTTCTTTTAGTAGTTTTCCGGTAAACTGGTAAATTTTCCGGCACGACTGTGGAGCTTCTGGCAAGAAACGGTAGGACGTTTCTAGGGTTCCGTCCGATTTGGTGGAGGCTTGGGATGAATATCCCGAGGACCTGATGAATATCCCGAGTACATGCGATGAGTGTCCTGGGGAAGTGAGGTGAGAGAGGATCAGAGACCTGAAGAAGGTCCGGGGGTAACGGTATCGGGTAGTTCGTCGTAGCCCCGAGCATCTCCCGTGCTCTTGCTACCCTTTCACTTGATCGGCGGTGGAAGGGTGGATTTGGTCGTGGCCAACGAATTCACCTATTTCCTCTGCTTTTCAGGTAAAAATGGCCGTGAGGCTTGCGAGGATTATCCAGATAGACAACGAGCCCGACGTGGACGGGCCCGCACAGCTTCTCGGGGAGAAGCTTCTGCGTCCGGCCGTTGACTGGGCCGGCGATGAGCCTCTACGCATTCATTCACATTTTGCCATCGACGACACGGACGCTTTCGCCATCGTTGAGGACGTCGCTGCAGGTGAGCAGGCGAAATGGACGGTCTTCCAGCCACGGGAACACCACCGTATATGCTCGAATTACCGTGGATTAAGGTTCCCCATGTACGAGTTCGCCTTTAAAGAGGTTGGTATTCGTCTCCCCTTCAACAACTTTCAGGTGGGGGTGTTCAACCGGCTGCACCTGGCGCCGTCTCAGCTCGATCCTAACGCACTCGCCTTCATGCGGGCCTTTGAGATCGTGCGCGACTACCTCAATGTCGGGACCACCCTCTCGCTCTTTTTCCGCGTCTTCCACCTCCAACGGGCAACTGACTAGGGGCGACATAACTGGGTCTCCTTCAAACAGCCGAGGAAGTTGTTCAAGGCGTACTCGGATTTGGTTAGGAATTTCAAAGATAGGTTTTACTATGTCATGCCCGCGACGCACGAGGTTGTGGGCACGCTTTATGACATCGTGACCGACAGTGCCAGGAAGGAGAGGTTTGTGTCCAAGTGCCCCCTGGAGTGGGAGGATGCGCACTTCGCGCTTGGTACAGACGAATACCTCATGAAACCTAGCGAACTGTCGGAGGATGACAAAGAGGGGTATGCATAGCTGGTCGCGTATGTCGCCGGCTTCAGCCGGGCAGTGTGTGTAACAAGGGACAAAAAATTTATCCTCGACTCGTGGGGAAGGGTTAAGACTGAGGCCCGTTATATAAACACCAAGGCTCTCCTTGTGTGCAAGTCCCTTGATGAGGCCAAGAGGTTTTTAGGTAGGAACCAATTATTTTGTTCGTGCGTGCACTTAGTATTGTTTCCTTGTGCTAACTTGTGTCGTGTTTTCCCTTGCAGCTCAAATGTCGAACGCCACCGAGTGCATCATGAAGATGGCTGCTGAGCGAGCTCCCAAACGAGCTAAGGGTCGTGTTCGAGACGTTATCCAGACAGCGGTGTCGATCGGAACGACGAGCAGCTCGTCTTCTCCACATTGCAGCCAGTCTCCCCCTCTGGAGAGCACCCCTGCCAAAAGGGCGAGGACTGAGGGGCCCGTCCTCGTGGACCTTGAGGGGTCTGTTCCAACGGAGAAGTTTCTACTGCCCGCCTGCCACCTTCAGCGGAACTTCTTTGGGGGAAGCCCTCCCGTCGTCGCTGAGGCCGAGGTGAATGCAGTTCTGGAAATGGATGGAGTGGCCAGGAGAGAGGCGCTTGTCGAGGACCTGGCGGCGATGATTCGAGTCTTTGAGACAACCTTGATATTAAGCGAGGGGACCCCCTCTGCCTCTGAACTGCAGAAGATAAAAGATGAATACACTGCCCTTGAGAATGAGAAGGACAAAATTGAGGTTGACTTGCGAGAGGCCTAGACAAAGTGCGAGGATCATGCCCATGTCTTCGACGAGCTGAACCAGGCCAACGCCGCGCTGAAGGCGACTCAAGAGGAGCGTGGCCGCCTCTAAACCAGAATTGCGGAGTTGGAAGCTGCTACCCCTCCTGCAGAAAACGAGTCGGTCGAGGAAAAAGGTTTCTCCAGCCGTGCGAATTTGATCGCTAAGATTCGGGAGCTTCAGCAAGATAGTTTGGAGGCCCTCGAGGTAGGTTTCAAAAATGCTATGGAGCAGGTCGAAGGCGAAAATCCAGGTGTCCAGCTCGCGCTCGACAGGATTAACCCATTTGTTCATGTGGTCGATGGCAAGTTGGACCTGCCAGAGGATGAGGACGGGGAGAACGCTGACCGGATCGAGGAAGAGATCGTTGTTTAGTTCCTTTGCTTGTTTGGCCAGCGGGCCACTACTTTTTTGGTCTTCTGTTGGGCCTGCGTTCCATTTGTGATGATCTTTGCCCGGCCTGCGAGCCAAAGGCTTTTTGATACTTTGTAATATTTTTACGATGGGTTAATGCCCGGTTAATGCTTTAATTTTTGCGTATCTGCGCGTGTGATGTTTGTATATTTTTGCTTGTGTGTGATGTTATTGTATTTGCTATACTTTGTTTGCTTTTGTCTAAGTATAGAGATTTTGGTGCTTGTTCGACTTCGATAATCCTCGATTGCGTGGAGAGCTGGTCGAGTGGCCGGAAGTGTATTCCGACCTTCAACGAGGCTAAGAGCTCGGTCGAGGTCTTAACTTCGTGGCGTGAACTTCCCATCGCGAGTTGGGTGTTCTGTCTAATTGGTACGACGATGAAGGAGCTCGATCGAGGTGTCCTCGTCGGATCAAAGTGCTCGCGCACACACAATGCAACCCTTGATCATCGTGTTTTGTATAGGGGTATCGCGCTTGTACCCTAGTGCGTCCCCGTAACCGCGATGCTAGTGTGTCACGTGCAGTGTCTAACTGTAATACTGTTTAAGCTTCTCAGTGTTCCATGGTCGAGCAAGTCCTTCCCCGTGCAAATTTTCGAGGAAGTAGGCTCCTGTCCCCGTTTTCGCGTGAACGCGGTACGGACCATCCCAGTTCGCGGCGATTTTACCTTCTCGCGAATCTTTTTGGTTCCTTCGTAGGACGAGGGTGCCTACCTGAAAATCACGTTTGATAACTTTGTCGTTATAGCGTAAAGTTATCTTTTGTTTTAGTGAGGCTTCTCGGAGAGAAGCGCTCGACCGTTTCTCCTCGACAAAATTGAGCTCTTTCCTCAGGGCTTTATTGTTCGCGTCTCCATCGAGGGGGGCCTCCGTTCTCCTCGAGGGTTCCCTGATCTCCACGGGGATCACCGCCTCCGTTCTGTAGGTTAGACGAAAGGGTGTCTCCCCGGTCGTGGAATATGGGGTTGTTCGGTAGGCCCAGAGGACGCTGTGTAGCTCCTCGACCCACAATTGTTTAGCGTCGCCTAACTGACGTTTCAATCCTCGGAGAATTATTCTGTTCGCCGCTTCGGCTTGCCCGTTCGTTTGAGGGTGCTCGACCGACGTGAAGTGCTGCTTCGTGCCCAACTTGGTGACGAAGTCTTGGAAGTTCCTGTCGGTGAATTGTGTTCCGTTGTCGGTGACAATAACTTGGGGCACGCCGAATCGGGCGAGGATGTTCCTTTTGTAGAAATGTAGTATGTTGAAGGCCGTGATTTTGGCCAATGCTTCCGCTTCGACCCACTTCGTAAAATAATCTACCCTGACGATGAGGTATTTGTTTTGATACGATCCTACGACGAAAGGTCCGAGGATATCCATTCTCCACCACGCAAACGGCCATGGGGAGGACAGTGTTTTGAGCTCGTTAGGAGGAGCGAGGTGCATGTCCCCATTTCACTGGCATCTATCGCACTTCTTGACGTGTTCCTTGGCGTCTTGTTGCATGGTGGGTCAGTAATACCCTGCCCGGAGTGCCTTACGGGCTAAAGATCGCCCTCCGAGGTGTTGTGCATTGATTCCCTCATGGATTTCCTGGAGTATACCGGGGATCTTGGTCTCCTCGACGCATCTGAGGAGGGGAATAGAAAACCCGCGGCGATATAGTTTGTCCTCGACTATAGTGTACGAGCACGCTCGTCGCTTGACCATCCCCGCTTCCTTGGGATCCTCGGGCAGTTTGCCCGTCGTGAGGTACTCGTATACCGGGGTCATTGATAAGTGCAAATTGTAGCTATTTTTGTATATATGTTTTGTTGCACTTATCGTTGCTTTTTGTTAAATATCATACGAATAAACCCTGTTTTGTTTATAAATGCATATAGTTTACATTTTAGTGTATATATTGCGTTTCGTGTAAATATCATTGAGTTTAATTAATTTTATCTCATTTTTGTAGGTATTCAAGTAGTGGGATTTTGCTATTGTTGTATAGAGCATTGAATAAGCTTTCCAGCGCTTCAAACCGGGCGAAAAACGGAATTACGGTTCAAAAGTTATGAAGAAAACAAGCTTTGGATTTTCAAGCATGCTACGAGCGCGCTTAGCGCGCTCCTAGCCCAAGAAAGGAGCTAATTCCAGCGAGTAGCGCGCTTAGCGCGCTCTGAGCCCGCTTAGCGCGTTTTTAAGGCGGTTTAACATTAATAAGAGCGCGCTTAGCGCCCAAAACCGCGCTTAGTACGGTCTGCGACTTTGACAGTCCATAAATAGTGGAAAAACAGATTTTTTAGAGGATGGTTTGGGTATTTTTTGTTCCCACTCCATCAAACTTCATTTCTTCATTGGATTTGCTTAGAAAACATCATGGAAGCTTGCATTTGGATGATCCGGGGTGGATTTCTCATCGATCGGCTCTGACAATCCGTGAAGTGTTTGGTTCATTTCTGATTTTCTTCATGTCTTTCTTCTTTGTTGGGTTTGTATATGTTTTTACTTTGATCTTATGTACATTTGTCGCCCATGGCGTTATATTTAATTTGCTTTACAAATCTCTGTTGGTGATTGTTCTTGATTTTTGCTTAAATGCTCGGGGTTTGGGTCGTGTTAGAGATAAACATCACAAACTTCGATTAAGGATAATTATCTGTTAGTTTCTGGATGCTAGAGATAGATTTAGGGCTAACAATCCGTATGGGTGTCGGAACTTAAATGCCTTCCATATTTCGAGGCTTCGTGCGCGAGAGTGACGAAGAGAGTGATACGGTTGTTTCTCAGCTCGATTTGTCAGAGATGAACACTATTGTGAGCGATACCGGGTGATATTGAGGAGTATTGTAAGTTGAGTATAACTGGTCGATAAGTTTAAGTCTGTGATGAGTGGAATATATACATGCTTGATAAGTCTTTTCTCTCTAATGAATGAATTTTCTTATGTTCTTATTTACTTTTCCGCATTTACACTTTAAACCATTTAAACCCAAACTCATTAACAATTAAATTGTCGAATGGCGGTTCAGTAGCACCGATCTCTGTGGACACGATAATTCCCAAAAAAATACTTCCAAAACTTTTATTGCTTTCCCTATACAGCATCAACAGTCATCCAGCAATTGTTGTCCCTAATGGCGTTTACGTCCGCCGCCGGAATGGGTTTGTCGATGCTCGGGCGGGAAAGCACTTCTTGTATGACAGATTTGTTTTCGCCTTTCTTCTTTGTGCTCGCCAATTTGGACAAGACATCCGCTCGGGTATTGTGCTCACGAGGGAGGTGGGTTACTTCCGCAGAGGTGAATTTTTTCATCCTTTCTTTCACCAAGGTCAAGTATTTGATGAGGCAGTCGTTCTTGGGCTGGTATTCCCCTCGTACTTGTGAGGCTACGAGCTGGGAGTCGATGAAAATTTTGACCTCCTTGGCGCCAAGGTCCTCGGCTAACCGAAGCCCAGCGAGGAAAGCCTCGTACTCTGCTTGGTTGTTCGATGTCGGGAAGGAAAGTTCGAGGGAGACCTCGATCAGGATGCCTTCCTCGTTTTCAAGGATAATGGCCGCCCCGCTCCCCTTCATGATGGATGCTCCGTCGACATAGATCGTCCACTTTTGGGATCCGTTGGTCGAAGGTTCCGGGACGGTCATCTCCGCCACAAAGTCGGCCAATACCTGAGCCTTCAGGGCTTTCCTTCCCTCGTATTGGATGTCGAATTCTGCGAGTTCGAGCGACCACCTGAGCATCCTTCCTGCCATATCTAGTCGTGCAAGGAGCTACCTTATAGGTTGTTCGGTTCTTACGACAACCGTGTGGGCTAGGAAGTAATGGCGTAGCCTCCTGGCCGTGGTGACGAGTGCCAGGGCGACTTTCTCGATTTTCTGATACCTGAGTTCGGGACCTTGAAGGGCTTTGCTTGTGAAGTAAATCAGTTTCTGCCCGTCCGGGGTTTCCCGGATTAGGACGGCGCTGACCGCTTCACTCGTGATCGCGAGATATAGGAACAGTGTCTCCCCGTTCTCAGGTCGTGAGAGGACCGGGGATTGCGATAGGACTTGTTTTAGGTGGAGGAGCGCCTGCTCGCACTCCTCGCTCCATTCAAATGTTTCTTTTTGCAGAAGAAGTTTGAAAAATGGGAAGGCGTATTGTGCAGACTTGGCGACGAAGCAGGAGAGGGCGGTCAGCATCCCGTTCAGTGATTGTATTGACTTCTTTGAGTTTGGAGTTGGGATCTCAGAGAAAGCCCTACACTTGTTGGGGTTGGCTTCGATTCCATGTTCTGTGAGGTAGAATCCGAGGAACTTACCTGCCCGAACGCCGAAGGTGCATTTGTCGGGATTGAACCTCATGCGGCATCTCCTCGCTATGTCGAACACCTTCTTGAGGTTCGCGGCGTCGTCGACTTCTTCTGTGGATTTGACGATCATGTCGTCCATATAGACCTCGAGCATGTCGCCGATTTCTCCCCGGAAAACCTTGTTCATCATCCGTTGGTAGGTCGCGCCGGCGTTCTTCAGGCCGAAGGGCATTACGTTGTAGTAGTAGTTACCCGACTCGGTCATGAAGGTCGTGTGCTGTTTGTCGACCTTATCCATGGGAATTTGGTTGTACCCTAAGTAGGCGTCCATGAAGGATAATAGTTTGTAACCTGCAGAATTGTCGACCAGCTGGTCGATGTTAGGCAAAGGATAACAGTCTTTCAGGCATTGCCCGGTTAAGATCAGTATAGTCAACACACATCCTTCATTTTCCATTATTCTTTTTGACAAGTACAACGTTGGGCAGCCAGGTCGTGTACCTGACCTCTGAGATAAAATTCGCCTCTATGAGGTCTTTTACAGCTTTTTTAGCAGCCTCCGCTTTTTTGGGAGACTGCCTACGCCTACGTTGAACTATGACCCTAGCGGCTGGATCTACTGCGAGCTGATGGCAGGCCACCTCGGGGTCGAGGCCAGGCATCTCGGAGGCGCTCCACGCGAACAGGTCAGCATTCTCCCGGAGGCATGTCTTCAGCTGCTTCTTCGCCAGGTCGGGGAGCCCGGTGCCAGTCTTCACGTTACAGTCTGGATCGTCCCCGAGGGCGACGAGCTCGAAGTCTCTGTCTGGGATGGGGCGCGTTGGGTGGAGAGGTTGCCTGTTGTTTTCTGCCTGGAGGTCGAGGTCTGCTGCTCCATCCTCATCGGGTTCGCTCAGGAACCTGCTGTCGAGGTCGACCGTGTTGACGCGCGGGAGAGGCCTCTGTTCGGTGTCCGGGGATGACTTTGCTCCGGTCTTGGGCTTGGTGCCGATAGAACTCATGCCTTTGATGGCAGCGTCGAAGCACCTCCTGGACGCGTCTATGCCCCCGTGCATCGTAACTACCCATCCCCTGGCCGTGTAGTACTTCATCTTGAGGTGGACCGTTGATGGCACTGCTGTAAGTTTGGCCAGGGTGGTCCTCCCGAGGATGCAGTTGTAGAGGGATGGACATTCGACCACCAGGAAGCGGGTATTCACTTGACGGGCAGTGTCTTCGGCCCCGAATGTGACCATCAGTTCAACGTAGCCCCATGATCTAGTGGTGGTGTCGTTGAACCCCTACAGATCTGAACCGACGTACGGGGTCAGATGTCTCTCGTCGAGCTGGAGAGTCCCGAACAGGTGAGCGTACATGATGTCGACTGAACTGCCCTGGTCGACAAGGATCCTTCGAACGTCAAAATTCGCCATCTGTGCCTTGACCAGGAGGGGGATAGTGGCGTTGGGTGCTCCGCCTGGGAGCTCTTCAAGGTAGAAGGTGATAGGGTTTGATTTCCCTTGCACCTTCTCGAGAGTAATGGTCTTCGCCGATGTTGCGGACTCTAATTTGTCAAATTTCTGCTTGATCGACCCGATGGACAACTTCTCGTAACCACCCCCAGAGATGACCATTGTCCTGGGGAAGCCTTCCCACATGCTGCGGGCAGCGACGGGGTCCTCGTGGGGGAAGTTCGCCCACATGTTGTGAATTGCTTCTTGGCCCTCAATGCCTTCGGGGACCAAGAAGTCTTCGGGTCAAGTGACGCTGAGGGCGACTTGAAGCCGACTCTCGTTGGGAGGAGGTGTCGTCTCCTCGACGTTTTGGGCTTCATGGGAACTGGGACGAGGGGCGTCATTCTTCTGGGCGTACTTCTTTAAGTGCCTTCCTTGATCAGGATCTCAATTGCATCTTTGAGATGAATGCAGTCTTCTGTGACATGTTCGTGGCTCCGGTAGAACCTGTAATACTTGGACTTGTCCGTGTTTGATTTGGGGGCAGTTGGCTTCGAAAAGCGGACGCCTTCTTTCAGAAATTCCGAGTTGGTGCACTCGGAGAGGATTCGCGCGCGGGGAGCGTTGAGCGGCGTGTATTCCGTGAACCGGCCAGCCGATCCTCTCGGTTCACGAGAGTCCCGGGGGCGGCCTTCCTTCTTTCTTTCTCCTCCACGTCGGGGAGGAGAGTCTTCTTCTCTGTGGCCGCGGGGGCCTTCCTTCCGCCTCGAGAAGAGGGCGATCTGTGTTGCCTCCGACTCCTCAAACTCGATGTATGATTGAGCTCGTTGGAGGAGGTCCTCCAGACAGCGAGGTCTGCGGAGGCCCACGGACTTGGCAAAATCGGATCCAAGACGTAGTCCATGGATGATTAAAAACTTCTTCATGTCGTCGGTCATATGAACCTTGACAGCTTCCCTGTTGAACCTCTCAATGTAGTTCCTGAGAGATTCGTTCTTCCCCTGGAAGATGCTTTCTAGTGCGGCCTCCGTCTTCGGGTGTCGACGAGACGCTGTGAAGTGTTTGGTGAAGCGTTCTCTTAGTTGCTTCCAGGATGTGATCGACCCGGGTGCCAGAATCTTGTATCAGGTCATGGCGCCCTTCCGCAAGGTGGTGGGGAAGAGTCTTCACTTAATGGCTCCCCTGACGTTTCTGAAGTCGAGCATGGCTTCAAAACTTTCGACGTGATCATCGGGGTCGGCCACGCCGTCAGTGGCGGGGGTTTCTCCATGCCCGCGGGAATTGGGGCGTCCATGATCTCCCATGACAGGGGGTCCTCTGGTCGTCGTCGTCGCTTTCGGCTGGGGACCTTGAAGGGGATCGGTGATGTCGACCAGGTCCTTTTCGTGGAGGGGAGTTCCTGGGACGGTTCCTCGGCATCTCCTCGGCGGTCTTGCTCCTCTTGGTAGTTAAGGAGGGCCTGGGTTTCTTCCGAGGCGGGGAACGATGGCGCTTCTGGGAGATCGCTGGCTGGGGGCGTTTGAGGCCTGGCCGACAACCCTCGCGCACTGGCGAGGGGGTTCGAGATTTTTCTGAAGGAGTCCTTCACGAGGAAGGAGGACGACGAGGTGAAGGTGGACGACAATGTCTTCAAGGGGAAGATCGCCGTGTTCGCCCTCACTCGAGTACTTCAATTCCGAGATTCTGGTGCATGATCAGCTGGTTGGTCTGATTAACCAAGGCAAATAGGACCACGGTGCTCGAATCTGCATTGGGCGGAGGAGCAACTGGCTGAAAGGCGGCTTGTTGGTCGTCCTGCTGGGCGGTGTCGTAAGCCGTGTCTTGGGAGTCTGAGGAGGTGGTATGCCCGTCTCTTACGTCGCCTTCTTCGACGTTGAGGGCAGCAGCGTCCTCACGGTGGGTTTCGTTCTCGAGTTGCGCGAGGACGGTGTCCATAGCTTTGTTCGCAGACGGGTTATTGGTCATGCTGGTGATGAACGAGAGGATTGCTTTGGTTTATCATTGAAGGAAAAACGGGGAAGCAGTGTTTCCCACAGACGGCGCCACTGATCGTACCTGGATCAGACAGTTATGCAGTGGCCAACAACGTCGTATGGACTTCAGCTCCGGTGATGATGATACGGCGGGGGGGGGGGGGGGGAGGTGTACCTGCAAGGTACTCCGACGCTCAAGTAAGAAAAAGGGGAGTGAGCAAGTACAGAGAATATAGGTGAGAGTTAGAATGATTCGTAACCTGGCCCTCTCAAGTGAGAGGGTATTTATAGAGAGCCCCCAACGCGGGGCCAACGGTTACTTGCACTGGCCTGGATTGCAAGGCCCAATCCAAGCAACTGCCAGGGCTTACGTGGCGTAGTGAAGACCAGCACATGGTCTTCGCCCTGGGGTAACGGTCCCTAAATCTCTGGAAGTAGGGCAGACCGATTCCTTCGGGAGTGGGAAGTTACAAGAGAACGTGTCCTCGCGGGGAGGAGCACGTAAAGGTCGAGGATAGTGAGGTTCTCCCCGACTATAAGCTTATGCCCGACATCGGTGTTTGCTAGGTGACTAACGAGTGGAAGACACGTGGGGTCCTCGTCTCTGCGAAGCTGTGCTTGGCACTGGCCATTGGAAGGATCACGCTGGGCTAACCCATTATTGGATTGGGCCTGCTCGACGGTTGGGCAGACCGCGGCCCAGTCCGGAACAATTACCTTTAAAAATTGCCCCTTGTTTGTTTACCCGACCACGTTACAACCTTGAAAGTCCTTGTGATTCTTGCCTTTGTATGTTTAACGTGAATTTTTTAGGTTTGCATAATTTAGTCTTTTGTTTACAAGATTGTTGTGTGAGTGAAAAGTACCTTATTTTGTATTTTTCATCTACCGATGATTGTTTTTGCTAGGTGTGATTCACATTTGAACTTGTGTTGTTTTAGGATGTTTGGCATGATTTTTGTATTTTGCTTTTGTTTCGTGATTATGTTAACGTTGTAGCTTATTGGTAAGTATTCACTTTGTGTGTACCGTTTTTGTTTTAAACCATACATTTGTTTTCCGTTTTCAAAACTTGTTGATTCGTGATTCTTGGATTATCGTCTTTTGTTTCTTTAAGTTGTTTGGCTTTGTTTGAGGACAAGCAATTATGTAAGTTAGGGGGAGTTTGATAAGTGCAAAATGTAACTATTTTTGTATATAAGTTTTGTTGCACTTATCGATACTTTTTGGTTAATATCATTCGAATAAACCCCGATTTGTTTATAAATACGTTTACTTTACATTTTAGTGTATATATTGCGTATAGTGTAAATATCATTGAGTTTAATTGATTTTATCTCATTTTTTGTAGGTATCCGAGCAAGGACATCTTGCCATATTCATTTAAAGCATTGAATAAGTTTTCAAGCGCTTTCGGCTGTGCGTCAATCAGAGTTACGGTTCAGAAGTTGTGGTCAAAATAAGGGCTGGTTTGTTGTCAAGTTCGCTTAGCGAGCTTGACAGCGAATGTTCGCTTTGCAAATGCATGGCGAGGTCCCATCGAAGGCTCCCAAAATTAGACTGGGGAGAAAAGGACCAAAGTTCGCTTTGCGAACTATGCAGCGAGCATCCGCTTTGCGAATAAATCGTTCGCACTGCGAACTTCTAGAATTTTGTAGAGGCGGTTTAGCATTTCAGAGGCACTTAAGTGCCATTTTTTGAGGCGCGCTTTGCGAGTAAAACGTTCACTTAGCGAATGCACGAATTTTGTAATTGTATTTAAGAGGTTTTTGTCACTTTTTAGGGTATGGTTTTAGGGATTTTTGCTCCCAACTCCATCAAACTTCATTTTTCAGTAGATTAGCTTAGAAAACAACATGGAAGCTTGCATACGGATGAATCAGGGTGGATTGATCGTCGACCAGCGTTGACAAACCGCGAGATGTTTGGTTTATTTCTTTTTTTCTATGTTGGGTGGTGTATATGTATTTACTATGATCTCATGTATATTTGTCGGCCATTGCGTTGTATGAAATCTACTTTACAAATCTTTATTGGTGATTGTCTCTGATTTTTGCTTTATGTCCGGAGTTTGTGTTGTGTTAGAGATAAACATCGCGAACTTTGATTAGGGATGATTATCTGTTAGTTTCTGGATGCTAGAGATAGATTTAGAGCTAACAATCTTTAATAGGCGTCGAAGCTTAATGCCTCCGTATCTTGAGTCGAGTGCGAGAGTGTCGACGATGGTAACACGGTTATTCTCTCATCTCAGTGTATCAGAGATGGACACTATTGTGAGCGATGATGGGTGATATTGAGGAGTATTGTAGGTTGAGTATAACTAGTCGGTAAGTTTACGTTTGTGAGGAGTGAATTATGTGCATGCCGGATAAGTTTCTTCTCTCTGAAGAATGAATTCTTTTTATGTTGATATTTACTTTTCTGTTTTCTTGTTTGAAACCATTATAATCCAAACTCATAAACGCGAGAGACTGTCGAACGACATTCTTTCCCTTGAACCGACATAAATCCCGGAGGGAATTCTTCAGAAAATAAATATTTTTGCTTGCTTGCCGCTATTCCACAACAAGCACATCGAAACGCCGTTTTAGGGACATCATCCTCAGCAATGGATATTTAGTTATACCCAGAATACCCGTCAAGTAGCTAAGGTATTCATTGCCAGCGGCAGAGTCGACTAGCATTTCCGCCACAGGCATCGAGTATTCGTCCTTTGGGGTCGCAGCATTTAGATCTCTAAAGTCTATGCAAACTCTCAGAGTACCATTCTTTTTTATAACGATCACAATGTTTGCAAGCCATTCAACATACCTGGCCGTTCGAATAAATCTGCAACGAAGAAGCCTTTCGATTTTCTCCTTGATCTTCGAGAGAATTGCTGGTGCAAACTGCCTTGGATTTTGCTTGATCGGCTTCTTTCCAGATTTAATTGGCAGCTTTAGTTTGACCAACTCTCTGCTCAAACCAGGCATCTCGTCGTAATCCCATGCAAAGTAGTCTTTGAACTCCTTTAACAACTGGATCACTTCGACCTTGAGCTGTGGGCTAATATTCGCACTGATATATATTGGTCTTTTCGTTGCCCCCTCTCCCAAGTCGATTTCGTCCAAAGGATCTTGCGCTAGCATTTTGATATTGACAGCCAATGGATCCTTCTTGAAACCCAAAGGCTCGTTATCATAAATTGCATCCAGCCTCTGGCCTTGCATTTCATACCGAACCTTATCAGGTGGTTCTGGATCGAAGTCCTTTCCAGGACCTTCTTGATTTTCTTCTTTGTTGGCTTCATCGGCCATATGTTTAACTTCGGCTTCTAAAGCCGCTTGTAGTTTATTTTCGGCTATGTAAGCCAAAATCCTTTCGAGCACCTCAAACTCAGGCATCATCGTCGAATTCACTTCCCCAGCATGTGGGGTTAACTCTGGATGTGCCTTCATAAGCGAAGTCATCTTCTCCTGCAACTTCCCGATCCCACTGGAACCCATTTGTTGGATGTAGGTACAGTGAACAATACGCGTTGTCGTCTGGAGTGAACTCAAAATCGACTGGGTTACATGGAGCGATGTTAGCCAAATTCCTATCAAAGTTTCGACTATCGACACGGTTAGTCGAAGCCAAGAAATAAATTTGGTCGGCCTCAATGTTTTCGACGATACCATCTGTTCGCCAGATGGTGATTCTTTGATGCATCGAAGATGGCACGGCTCCTATTCTGTGGATCCACTATCGTCCCAATAATAGGTTATAGTTGGCATTTGTCTCTACAACCATAAACATGTTTGACCTTGTGACTGTCCCTACAGTCAGGTCTACTTGGATTACCCCAACATGTTACCAATCTTCCCTTCATAATTGGATAGCACCATGTCGTGGGGTTTGGTGTCAGTATCGAACTTTGTTATCCTTCTCAACATGAAGTGCGACATCAAGTTTACAGTAGCCCCGCAATCCACCGGAATTTTGTTTACTGGTACGTCTTCAATCTTCCCAGTGATGAAGAGAGGCTTCATATGGCTTTTCATAGCTTCACTGGGCCTTTAGAAGAATGCATTTTGCTCTTCGACGTACCCGTTATTCATTAGATAATAGCAAATTGACCTATGTGTGGCCATTTCTACATCAATGTTATCCGCCGTATCTTCGACCTCACCTACCTGGTCGAATTGCCTCGGCAGAACAAATACCATGTTGACCAAAATGTCAAGAGACTGCTCTGATCCTGAATCAAAATTATCAGTGAGCAATTCATCCTCAGCAACCTTTCGATCATGTTTTTCCTTGCCTGTTTGTTCTGGTGTAGCGGCAGGTGCTTTCTCGATAGGCCTGGGCTTTTTCCCGTCGACTGGTACGTTGGTGCTGGATTCTGCTTTCGCCTCAACTTCTCTCTGGACTTTCCTTCGTCTTTGTTCCCTCCTCTACTGGGACCTAGACTTGTGGTTTTTCCCTTTGTAGTTCTCTGAGACGTAAGCTGGTTTCTTTGAGGCCATCGAAGTGCCTATTTCTACATCAAAACGCTGCCACTTCTGTTGGCTCTTTTCCTTATTCTCATTTGGTTTTACCCACTTGCTGTTAGAAAGTTCTACAAATGGTTTGAAAGTAGCGGGCCTTGCCCCTGGAACTCTAGTCTTCGGCTGTTCTTGCTTCGGAGCAGACTTTCTTAGGTCGAAACTCCGCTGGCCATGACAGGCTTTCTCCTCGCGCCTTTGTTTGGCCTTTCGAACTCCTTCGAGATTTTGCGCTGCCTTCTTGTCGAATACAGCGCTACATCTGGGACACAACATAACTTCTGACCTCTTCTTTTGACACTTGTGTATAAAGTCAATCAGATTTTCCTCCTCTTTTGGGAAGGCCAACTTGTTGTATTCTTCCTCTTGGCGTTCATCATCAACCTCCATGGGTGTCTCTTGAGAAATATCCGCCATGTTGATTCCCATTTTGACATCCTCAGTGATGTCAAGCTTACACAATTCCATCTGAAGGCCCTCAGCAGCCTTGTCCATCTGAACGAAACCGTCAGCGGTTTCTTTAGTTACCATCATCCACTGGGAATCCTCAGTGATTTCTTCATCGGCGTCTTCAGTAACCCCTATGTCGACACCATCAGCAGTGTTGTTGGTGAAACTTTCGACAGCCCCGCTAGCAAAACTCTATGAATTCTTGGTCGATACCTTCAATAATCTTGACCATGACTGCTCCATTGTTGAAATCGTCAGCGATTTCGACCATATTAACATTGTTGTCGAGGCCTTCAGTAACCTCGATCATGTGGACCTCCGTTGGCTCTGCATAATGAGCATCAGCCACTAGTAAGGGATCTGAATCGATCTTCATCTGGTTTTTGGACTTCTCACCGAACTTGAGCCTTCCTTCTTGGATTGCATTCTGAACAAGATCCCTGAAAAGAAAACATTGAGAAGTCTTATGGCCCAAGAAATTATGGTATTTACAAAACCCTCTTTTTTTCCATTGTTCTAAATGAGGCATTTTAGCACCAAGAGGCACTATCATTTGACCATCCATAACTAACTAACTGAAAATTTAGTCACATTTAGTAACATCGAAAGTGTAAGTTTTCTTGGGGGAATTTATCATTCTTTTCTGGTTCGACAGGATTTTTCCCATTCGAAGGGTCCAACAACTTACAAGAATAAGGTGGGTCTTGTTTCAATTCAGCAAGATCAATCTCGCCTTCGTCGAAACTTACTGGCTCATTATAATATTTTTCATCTTCGTCATTAACTTTGACGTAGGCCACCTTTTTATTCTTATACACCCTAGCCTTTTCTTCCTTTAGGCGTTATAGTTGTTGAACTCTATCAGCCAATTGAGCCATATCTCTTAGATATTGAGTATCCAATTTCTTCCTAATGGAATAATCAAGGCCTCCAACGGCTATTTCGACTAACTCATGTTCCGGCACTTGTGTAAAGCATCTAGCCTTGAGCAGTCAGAATCTGTTCAAGTAGTCATCTATTGGCTCAGTGAATTTTCGTTTTATACTAACCAACTCCTTCAGACTAATCTTCATTTGTCCCATATAGAACTGCTCATGAAATAGTCGTTCTAACTGGGTCCAATTGTGGATCGAATTTGGTGGCAAAGTTGTGAACCACGTGAAGGTATTCTTCGTCAGAGAACTTGGGAAGTATTATATCCTAAGATTCTCATTATTCGCAATTTCTCCAGCCTCTATCACATATCTGGCCACGTGTTCGACAGTGGACTCAGTGGTGTCCCCAAAAAACTTATTGAACTTAGGGACTTTCGTTCTAGGGGGTAACTCCGACTGGAGAATGTATTATGATAATGGAGATGTATAATTTGGCCTTCGAAGGCCAAAGTTTACCCCATTTTGGACGATAATCCTTTCGACCATGGCTGCCAAATTGTTATCTGCTGCCACATCATGACGTCGAACTTGTTGTATAACGTTGTCAGCGTCTTGGTTTCTATTCACCAAAACCATCCTTGGTTGTTCTTCTACAGGAATTTGTGGTTGATTCCTAAGGGGTTCGACTATTCCCTGGTTCGCTACATTCGTCTGATGTACGTTTCCTGGATTTTGTTGGTTCTGGTTAATAGTGGGGTCTTCTTCGAGCACCGCCCCTTGGTTTCCTGCGATATACTCTCTCTGAGGGTGTCGAGGAGGGTTAGGTACCCCAAAGAAATCTGCAAGGCGCGTCATCTACGCAGCCATTCACTAGTTAGTCTGGGTGGTATTTTGAATTAGAGGCTGAAAGATTTCTCCCATAGTTTGGGACATCATTTGGACCATTTGGTGGTTACTTTAATCCATTTGCTACCTTAAATAGGCTGCAGTAGTATTCATCAAGCCTGACATTTGGGTTGAATATCCTATTCCTAAGGATTGGTTATTTTGACCCATGTTAACCCCAGATCCTGACCCTTGTAAAGGTGAAGTTACTATGGATTCTGTAAACACTGGAGGAGCATTCTGTAAGTTTGCCATCATCGAAGTTGGCATCCCATAAGGCGGGTCCCGACTAGGCAAAGGCATAGAAAATCCAGGGGAAAATGGTTGGAAATTAGCATTTCCCACTGGTGGGGGAGTCCATGGTGGACCCCTTGATCCAACATAACTCTGAATGGGCTGAGTATGAGCGATCGAATGCGTTGGGGTTGAACTTGTCATAGATGGTATGGCTTCAGATACGGGCGCAGAAACCGTGAGTCCTCCAGTTGAAGACCCTGGGATTGGTTCTACATTGATACCAGATGTATTTTGAGGATTCGAACTATTTGGCTTATTAGTACTTGCCATTTCCTCGTATATTTTCTCTTTGGTCTATCTTCGTTTGTGGTGACTAATTTACCACTTCTTAATAGCATACAATGTAGTTTTCGATAGAGAAGAGATAATAAAGAATACACAATTTTAATTTTTTTTTAAAACACAAGAAATTCGTTTAGCACCGGTCCCACTGGGCGTGCCAATTTGTTTACTGGTAAAATAGTAAACAACCTCTGGTCTATCAATTTTATAAAAATGAGTAACTTGCAGGATCGACCAAACTAAATCCTAGGACATGTGCTAAAACGACTTAAAAAGATACGAAAAGAAAATTGAATACTTCGACTACATTCATATTTAGAAATACAGGCATTTCGACAAAACTTGAAAAGAAGATAACACGAAGAAATAATTAAAAGGACATTGGAAAGTAACTTAACAAAGTAAATGAGAAAAGGTAAACTTCTGAATAAAAATTAATAGGGTTGCATTGAATAAGAAAAATGGTGTTACATAACACGCACATTTCTTCAGTAACTCGTTTCTCTCTACACACGGATACTTTGAGTGATTTGAGAAATTTGTACAATTTTAACACACACAAATCCTAGTGCTAAGACGTGCTATTTATAATGGTGAAAAGTAACTACCCACTAACGGCCTATTAATAGGGCGAAACACATGGCATCGTGCATGTCTTCATTCTTCAGATGCTCAACACGTGTCTTTTCTCTCAAATGGATAAGGACAAAGTTCCCTCCATTATTTAAATTTGAATTCTCCAAATCGAACGACGCTCATTGGCCTTCTGTCGAAGAATAATTCCAAACTCTTAGAAATATTTCTAAGTCCCTAAACCATATCTTCTCTGCACAAAGGTACTTTTCGACCGGACTTTCTGGCAACGACATTTCTGTCGAAGTCTCCTGGAACTTCAGAAATCCCATTTCTTAGCATAAAACTCTTAATCCAACATCAGGCGTCGAAATTAGGAGCTAACAGAGGCACGACTAGAGAAGGGCCCCCTTTGAAGAACCCCAGGTTGGAAAAGCAAGGAGGCAGCACGAACTTGTCATCAACACCCCCTCTCCCGTCAGATGTACCTCCACGACATCATCCACTCGCTGCCTCTTCTTGGTAGGGTTGTCCTTGTCCTATTAAGGAGATGACTGATCGCCCCCTGGGGAAGATGAAGAGCCGAGGTCGGAGTCAACCTTCCCTTTGGCTATCGCCATCTTAAGCACGCGTTCCTGAAGGTTTGCCATTTTATCTGCGACAAACAGCGAACACAAGTCAATATACCAAGAAAGAATAAACGCAAACAAATTAAAAGAAAAACAGGTACCTAAAAGCAATCTAGCTTCCTCGGCAGTAATACACTCGAGGAGTTCCTTGGTGTTAATGTATCGAGCCTCATATATGGCTTGGCTCTGCTCGTCGAGGACAACCTCCCTGTTCTTAGTCTGCCACAGAGCGGGAGCAAAGTGGTCGACGAACTTCACAAGTTTGTCGAAGCCACGCTGGTCCTCGGGGTCCAACTCATTAGAGTTCTTGATGTAATGGTTTGTGTTCTCCTTAAAATGGGCGTTAGTCCAGCAGAGGGCGAACCTCGAAACCAACTTCGTCACCTGCTTCCCGTCCTCAGTTACGACCACACGCTCGAACACATAGTCGATGGCCGCTAACGACACAAGCTTGACTGTATAATACCTATCTTTGAAGGTACGAACGAAGTTCGTGAACGTCTTGAACAACTTCTTCGGCTGTTTGAGGGACACCCAATTGTGCTTCCCATGCGAAGTCTGTCGTTGAAGATGGAAGCAGCGATAGAACAGGGGGATGGTGGCACCCATCTCGAGATACTGACGCATAATTTCGAATGCCCAAATAAAAGTGACAGAGTTCGGGTGCAGTTGAGAGGGCGCTAATTTTAACCGGTCAAAAATACCCACTTGAAGACAGTTGAACGGCAGACGGAGAAAGGCGAACAAATCTGCTCCTCCCGAAGAAAGGCGAAACGTACTCATACATGGCGAAACGTTTCCCGAGAAAGGCGAGCATATCCGTTCCTCCCGTTTAGTCTTGTAAACTGCCCAGTTCTCCGGGGGCCCCAAAACCCCCACGCCTTCCTCGACGATTGTAACCACGCTCTCCGGAAAGTCAGCGAAGCATGAGGCTATCCCTCGAGGCTCCGGCCCGATCCAAGACAATTCGGGATCGATGATGGTGTTGACCAGTTAAAGACCCTCAGCGTTGCGAGCCATAGGAAACCTGAAATGTAGAGGACAATAGTGAATTCGACAATTAAATCAAATCCATCATTCCACTGCAAATCAAGTGAAAGGGCAAAGACAGGCACGAGGACGCTGCTCTCGACCAAAACCCTTACTGAACGGCGAGCGAGGAAGTCACGAGGATCTTCTCCTCGACGGAGGTCTCAGTCGACCCATCGACAAAATCACGAGGAAAATCCTCCTCGGCGCGAGGATTCATCAGAAAATACACGGACATTCATCATAAAACTCATGAACTTCACGAGGAAAATCCTCCTCGACGTGAGGATTCATTAGAAAATACACGAATATTCATTATGAACTTCACGAGGAAGAGCCTCCTCGACATGAAGCTTCATCAAAAACTCACGATATACGCGAGGAAGAGCCTCCTCGACGCAGAACTTCATCAGAAAACTCATAAGTTCCACCGGGCAAGTCCTATTCACCGCCTGACTCTAAGTCATTGACCCCATGCCTGGGGGCAACGACTTGGGGGGCTCTTGTTCTGGACTGGACATGTGGCTCACCCAACGTCGAGCACAACACAATATATATATATATATATATATATATATATATATATATATATATATATATATATATATATATATATATATATATATATATATATATATATATATATATTCCTTCTGTAAAAATAGACTAAAATAAAATAAATCTCATATATATAATTCATTAGTCCTTATGAAGAAAAGATAATAAAATCAAATGAATCTAACTTTGTATTAGAAAAAATAATGTAGGATAATAAATGTAATACTTTTTACTTGTGGAAAAATATAATGGAGGAAAAAAATCCAACAATATTATAGTGTTTTATTTATTTTAAACACTTAATTAATATTATAATTAGTTTAATTAATACTATAATTAAAAAAAGTATTTTTAAGCTTAATAGTAAATTAAACAAAAATAAAAAATATTAAAAGAAGTTTGTTGTGTATATAATTAAAAGAGGGATTAGTTGTGTATAATCATTGCTACAAGTACATAATTATAAAAAAAAAAAAAGTATTTTTAATGTTAAAAATAAAGAAAAATAATAAAATGTTAAAAGACGGTAGTTGTTGTATATATAATTGAAAGAGGGAGCAGTTGCGTATATAATATTGTTAGAGGTATTTGATCTAGTGTTAAATAGATTTATAGTTTTCATAAATATTTTAATTTCATTTTTATTCTTATAAATTTTTTTTTTAAAATAATTCTTCTAAAATTTTTAATTTATATTTTTTGTCTTTCCTGAAATTTAACAACGGTTTTTACAACTTAACGACATTTTAATTTAGCGACTGAATTAACGATAGTTTTAGTATTATAGATCAATTGTGTGAGAGAAAATTTTAGAAAGACCATTTTTGAAATATTTAAAAAGATAACAAACATATTTAATTTATAACAATATATAAAAAAAATATTTAGTTTTTGTGTAACCTATTGTCTATCATTTTTATTTTTATTTTATGGTATAATGTATTTAATACTTTTCATTGAAATCATTTTTATTAATTTTTATATAATTTTCATTTAGATAAAAAATATCACTTACGTTTTCATTGATGCTAGTTATATAAAAAAATATTTAAAAAAAAAACAAAATGGCGCTATCAGTGTCTTATTTTGGAAGAGAAAAACACAAATCATAATAAAAAATAAGAAAATGAAAAGAAAGAAAGTTTCTTTACTAATTTTTTGAACAGGAAGCTTGTTTATAATTAGACCGTCAGTCAGTGCAAACATTTATAGCTTTAAAGTAAAGTTTTAGGCTAAAATACAGTTTTGGTCCTCCTGTTTGTTAAAATTTTGAAATATTTTAGAAAGACCATTTTCGAAATATTTAAAAAGATAACAAACATATTTAATTTATAACAATATATAAAAAAAATATTTAGTTTTTGTGTAACCTATTGTCTATCATTTATTGTTTTAGTCCCTCTATTTTATTTTTTAACAGTTTTGGTCCCCACCTCTTATTATTTATGTACTGTTCATGTACGGATATGTACTGTTCATGTACGGACCAGGTACTGTTTATCACTTTTTTGGGCCAAAATTGGAGTGGAGGACCAAAACTGTTAAAAAACAAAATGAGAAGACATAAACCATGAATTTTGACAAACAGGAGGATCAAAACTGTATTTTAGCCAAAATTTTATTACCAAGCCGGCTTTTCCTAACATGCAAGAAAACGTCTCCCATAAAAAAGAAAGTAGGTCCGTCCGAGTCATTGGCGTTCTTCTTTCCGCGTTTCGTTCGTCCTTTACGCGTTCTTCTCAATTTTACATGTAGGGGCAAAAAGTGAAATGGGTTCTATTCAAAACTAATAGTGGGCTTTGTATTTTATTTTCACACGCTAAAAACTCTTTCAATTTTAAACTCTATATAATCAGAAAAAGAAACTCAAGATATTATTTAAAACATGTTTTCTTTTTAAACTAATCACAATTAAGATGCTTTTATAATTATAACCCTACATTTTACTTTAAATTAATGTTTGGAAACGTCGTTGAAAAGAATCCACTAGTCATAAAAGAGAGCCATCAGTACAAAGAACACAAATAACGCCGTTGACCCCTTAGACCCCAGAAACGGTAACAAGACATTCATTCCCAAAGCTCTTTCCACGAAATCTTCAAACTTGGAGTCTAGTTTAACTCGCTGCTTCTTAGAACCTTTCCATAACCCTCTCGCTGCTTACAAATACAAACCATTTGTTCATCCAAAATCTTCCAAAAATCCTTTCATCTCATCTCGTCATATCAGCTTAGGTTACATATATTCAAAACTCATCAAATCGAGAAAAAAAATACAGTTAAATTTGTTGTAGGACCTTGGATTCGGTTATGGAGAACTATTTGCAAGAGAATTTTGGAGGAGTAAAGTCGAAAAACTCCTCCGATGAAGCTCTCAGAAGATGGAGAGATGTATGCGGATTCGTCAAGAATCCCAAAAGACGATTCCGTTTCACTGCAAATCTCTCCAAGAGAGAAGAAGCCGCCGCTATGCGTCGTACCAATCAGGTTTCTATTTTTCCATTTTTTTTATTTTTTTAATAACCTAATTTTTTTTTAATTCAACACATGTTGGAGGCTCCAAGGATATTTTAGATTAATTATTAGTATTAATTAAATTGTACACTATTATATTTGAAAGATAGCCATTGGTTGCTTTTAATAGTAAGCTTTTGTTAAAATAATATTTATTGCATATAGGTGTGTGTGTATTATTTGGACTATTAGGCTGTATATGAATCTTATGGGACCACGTTAGACTCTGAGTTAGAAATTATTTGAAATTCAAACTTCAATGTAGATAAATTATTTGGACTATTTTGGAAGTAAAAGTTCATTTTCTCGTTGTTCTCTTAGCTAGAATGCGACTTAATCCGTGTTGGTTTGAAAAAACAATAGGGAAAACTAATTACTTTTTTACTTGTTTTTTCTTGAAACTCACACGGATTAGGTCGTTTTCTCAGCCGTAGAAACGTGGAGGAGAATGAACTTCTACTTCTGAGAAGCGCATTGTTGTCGATCATAGTTAGAGTTTCGGGTGATTTTTTTAAAGTGCGGGTTGACCATGCACTAGGCGATGACTAATGTTTGTGAATTCTAATTAAAAATTTAAATTTTAGCCAAAGATACCATTAAGACATGCTCTCCGCTCTGGCATTACCCCCGATCACACTCTTCATTCGATTTCACGGTTAAGTTCAAGACTGCTGCTTATATCTTATTCTTACCAATTTCTTAACCTTAAGAATTTGTATAATCCAGATCTAGAGCATATCTAGTAGATTAATTGGCAATTTAAATGTTGCTACATTCCATAAATGACAAACATAAATGCATAAATTAGATAATCTAGAGTTTTGAGTTTGATATTGTTGATGGGATATGAATTGTAATTCAAACATTAAATGCATTTTACTAGCATACAAGTTATAAAATGGAAAATTTTCAAAATAATTATGGAAACATCATAAGCTAGCTGACCAACATTTTGATTACATGCCATTCATAGCTTCCCTATCTATTTCGGTTAAAGAAAAAGACCAACATTTTGATCTTGCTTTCCTTTTGCACGCTCGCTTATGATTCACTCACGTTTATGTACCCGTTTACTGTATGAAAACTGTTTTTCTAAATAAAGGATTTGGGAATACTTATAAAGTACTATAAACAGTCATTCCTCAGTATTCTCTTCAATACATAGAATGTGACATATTCACGTTTTGTTTCTCAAACAACTTGTTCTCTCCTTACTGCAGGAGAAGCTGAGGGTTGCAGTTTTGGTTTCCAAAGCAGCATTTCAGTTTATCCAAGGTATGTTTCTTCAGCATTATTTCCATAGCTTACAAAAATTAGAGCCAATATATTTACTTCCGTTCTTATCCACAGGCGCGAAACCAAGTGATTACAAAGTGCCGGAGTATGTTAAAGATGCAGGATTTCAAATCTGTGGCGATGAATTGGGATCTATTGTTGAAGGACATGATGTAGAGAAGTTGAAATATCATGGTAAGATTGATGGCATTGCAGAAAAGCTTTCTACGTCAACCACCGTTGGGATTAGCAATGAGACTGATTTACTGGATAAAAGACAACAGATATACGGAATCAATAAATTCACTGAAAGTCAAGCTAAAAGCTTCTGGGTTTTTGTTTGGGAAGCACTTCAAGACATGACTCTCATGATACTTGGAGTGTGTGCTCTTGTGTCTCTGATTGTTGGCATTGCCACAGAAGGATGGCCCAAGGGAGCTCATGATGGTCTTGGAATTGTTGCAAGTATCTTACTGGTTGTGTTTGTGACTGCAACAAGTGATTATCGTCAATCATTACAGTTCAAAGATTTGGACAAGGAGAAGAAGAAAATTTCCATTCAGGTCACTAGAAACGGGTATAGACAGAAAATGTCTATATATGAATTACTTCCTGGCGATATCGTGCATCTTGCCATTGGTGACCAAGTCCCTGCCGATGGACTATTTGTTTCCGGATTTTCTCTATTGATTGATGAATCAAGTTTAACAGGAGAGAGTGAACCTGTGGTGGTGAACTCCGAAAATCCATTTCTTCTTTCAGGAACCAAGGTCCAAGATGGATCATGCAAGATGCTGATTACTACAGTTGGAATGAGAACTCAGTGGGGTAAATTGATGGCTACTCTCAGCGAAGGCGGTGATGATGAAACCCCATTACAGGTGAAACTTAATGGAGTGGCAACCATTATTGGGAAAATAGGCCTATTCTTCGCAGTCGTCACTTTTGCAGTTCTTATGCAAGGGCTTGTGAGCGCTAAACTCCAACAAGAAAGCTTCTGGAGCTGGAATGGGGATGATGCTTTGGAGATGTTGGAGTACTTTGCGATCGCTGTTACCATTGTTGTCGTGGCTGTTCCAGAAGGGCTTCCATTAGCTGTGACATTGAGCCTTGCATTTGCTATGAAAAAAATGATGAACGACAAAGCCCTTGTTCGAAATTTGGCAGCGTGTGAGACCATGGGATCAGCCACAACTATATGTAGTGACAAAACCGGGACACTAACAACCAATCACATGACTGTTGTGAAAACGTGCATTTGTATGAAAAGCAAGGAAGTGAGCAACAAGACTTCTAGTTTGTGCTCCGAACTCCCAGAATCTTCTGTGAAACTGCTGCTACAGTCAATATTTAACAACACCGGAGGAGAGGTTGTGGTTAACAAACAAGGGAAACATGAGATTTTAGGGACTCCAACTGAGACTGCGATATTGGAATTTGGCTTGTCATTAGGTGGTGATTTTCAAGGAGAGAGACAAGCATGCAATATTGTTAAAGTTGAGCCATTCAACTCAACTAAGAAAAGAATGGGTGTAGTGGTGGAGCTCCCCAGTGGAGGTCTGAGAGCACACTGTAAAGGTGCTTCTGAAATAGTTCTTGCTGCTTGTGACAAAGTTCTCAATTCAAATGGCGATGTTGTCCCACTTGATGAAGAATCAATTAACCATCTTCAGACTACAATAAACCAGTTTGCCAATGAGGCACTTAGAACTTTATGCCTTGCCTATATGGAATTGGATAACGGGTTCTCTGCCGAAGACACCATTCCTGTTACTGGATTCACTTGTATAGGAGTTGTTGGTATCAAAGATCCTGTTCGTCCCGGTGTTAAGGAGTCTGTAGCACTATGTCGTTCAGCTGGTATAACCGTAAGAATGGTTACAGGAGACAATATTAATACTGCAAAGGCTATAGCCAGGGAATGTGGGATTTTAACCGATGATGGTATAGCCATTGAAGGTCCAGAATTTAGAGAGAAGAGTTTGGAAGAGTTGCTTGTGCTAATTCCCAAAATTCAGGTTTTTTTTACCTTCTTCTATTGCCTACTTCTTGATTGCTTCATTACCAATCTATCTTTTAATTAAAGATGATTATGGATGATACTTTAAGTAACATAAATGTTTATTTCCTTTTAGGTTATGGCCCGTTCCTCGCCTTTAGACAAACATACATTGGTGAAACACCTGCGTACCACATTTGGGGAAGTTGTAGCTGTAACTGGTGATGGAACAAATGATGCCCCGGCCCTTCATGAAGCTGACATCGGACTTGCCATGGGCATTGCTGGAACTGAGGTGTGTGTCAAATATCTGATACCAAATTAAAAGAAAAGGGGCTGTAGTACATTTTAGTCACTGATTAATGTTCTATTACAACGATAATACCAGAGTCCTGCTAATTACATTATATGTGCAGGTTGCAAAAGAAAGTGCAGATGTCATCATTCTGGATGATAACTTCTCAACAATAGTAACTGTTGCTAAATGGGGACGTTCTGTTTACGTAAATATTCAGAAATTCGTACAGTTTCAGCTTACAGTTAATGTGGTTGCCTTAATAGTGAACTTTACATCAGCCTGCTTGACAGGTTAGAAAGTTAGATTAATATTGCTACTTTAAATTTGGACTTCATATCAGTTTGCGTGACGGGATATAATTTTAGAAACATTTGATTCCTTGTACTTCTTTATGATATAATATACATTTTCTCTCCAGGAACTGCTCCACTCACTGCTGTTCAACTTTTGTGGGTGAACATGATAATGGACACATTGGGAGCACTTGCACTCGCAACTGAACCTCCAAATGATGATTTAATGAAGCGTTCCCCTGTTGGAAGAAAAGGGAATTTCATCAGCAATGTCATGTGGAGGAATATCATGGGACAATCACTGTATCAGTTTATGGTGATATGGTTTCTTCAGTCCAAAGGAAAATCCATCTTTTCACTTGATGGCCCCAATTCGGATCTAGTCTTAAACACACTTATCTTCAACTCATTTGTCTTTTGTCAGGTACTTTTTCTGAAAAAGTTGAACAACTTGTTTAGGAATAAAAATTATGACTGTTAGAAAAATTAGGAAAGATCAAGTTAAAAGCATATTTAACTGTCGTATAAATGTGGCTTATCAGTTTTGGATTGGTCTGGTTTTGCAGGTTTTCAATGAGATAAACTCACGTGAGATGGAGAAAATTAATGTTTTTAAGGGCATATTGGATAATTATGTCTTTGTGGGGGTCATCAGTGCTACGATTTTCTTTCAAATCATAATAGTGGAGTACTTGGGAACCTTTGCAAACACAACACCTCTCACTCTGGTACAATGGTTCTTTTGCTTATTTGTTGGATTTATGGGCATGCCTATTGCTGCTCGCTTAAAGAAGATTCCTGTCTGAAGAAAGCAAATGAACAACTCTTAATCAAAATGCAATGAAGATTGTTACACCTTAGATTGCACTCATTTGTGTATATTCGCTAACTCATTTGGCATTGTTTGAGGCTGCCTTGGGTTAGAATCAGAATGGAGCAGCAAAGTAGAACTCTAGAGCCTCGCCGCAGTTATCCTTAGGCGACTGATGAATCACCATTTAACAATTTTATGAAAACCTGAACTTGTTGTAGATATTGACAACTCTTGTTGCCTAGAAACAACTCGAGTAAAAATAACTATTCTTCAATTTGTGGTAATTTGAATGGACGCATCTTGTTTGTTAATTTTATGTCATAATGATTCTGAATCAGTTCTTTTGACTTTCATTCTTTAAATAGCAGTTACCTTAATCTCAACTAACCCAATTTGCATTTCAAGAATAATAAATAAAGGAGACAGTAAAAATTCCAAACAAGTCATTTTTTGTAACCCCTTTTTAGCAATTACTGTAGAGGATAATTTTCTGTACAGTGGAAACTTCTAGTCAAGGGCATGAGGAAAAACTCTAGTAAGTTTCTGTACAGAAAAAAAAGATGGTAACGTATTGGAAAACTAAATTGCGTTCGTGTTATATTTTGCAGTTGTATTGTAAAAGCATAGAGTATATACATATCAGGTATCTAAAGGTCTTGGTAAATTGTACCGTCAAATTCCTACAAATAGACATACAAAACAAATAAAAAACTAATTCTAAACATCAGTCATGTCAACCTTTCTAGTTTCATATAGATGATAATTCCAAAGAGGTTCAAGCAACTCCTTTGCATGCAATAATTTCTCCAGTTCATCCTCGTTTCTATCTTCTTTCATTTGTTGCTCTATCATATGATATATTTCTTGCAGAGAAGACAGCATCATGTCACCCCAATCCTTGTCATCGCTGTTAAACAACTTGGAACATACAAACTGCAAGAGTCCTAATGCCAGCTCAAAGTCCTTTCGTTCTAGCCCATCAAATGAACAAACCAGGAAAACATTTCCAACTGCATCCATTATACTTCGATTCTTTTTTAGTAATATAATCAGCATGGCCAGAAGTTTATTGAATGCTGGGCATTTATCTGTCTGAGAACTTTCAGCATCTTCTTCACCTTCATTCACTGCAGAGAGCACAGTTTTGGCTACGACCAAAGGCCATTTTGGAAAACACAACTTCATTTGTTCAGATACAGTTGCATGTTCGCTTTCACTGTCAGTATCTTGTAGAACACTCAGAGACCCCAATGCCAAAATCACATCAGGTAGCCAAGGCCTTGCTGCTGAAACAATACGTGACGCATATACAGAGCCTAAACATGATTCTATTGAAACAATTAAATCAAGTAAGTTATTGGCAAGATTAAAGGCTTTTGATGCTGTAATGGAGGATCCATCAGAACCGGCCAGAATCACATTGAGTATTTTGGCAGCATAGCTGAAAGAACTTTTTAGGCAAATTACAGTATTTTTTTTATCTTCTTCATGGAATTGAATTTTGTTATGAAAAAGATGGTTCAATGAAGACACTATATGTCGAATGCATTTTGATGTATACTTCAAAAATAACCCATGGTTATGAGGAGCAAAATACATTGCAGCAGTATCAGCAATGAACTTGAGAACGGCAGTAAGCATCTTCACCTTGCAAAGTACATATTGAGCTTCACTGTGTACAGATCCTATTTAAAAATATTTAAACAATTAGTCACAAACATCGACTAGGTGTATATCCAGAGCTGATATACATAGTTCAAAGCATCAAATAGTACTAGTAATGTTTTATTTAGAGTTAAAAAAAAAAGAGCCAAACACGTGTTAAAACAAATGAAAACGGCTAGATCAATGATTCTATATAAAACCCTTATAGCGGGGATTAACAAAAGGGCCATATTCCTTCATAAATGAAATGCCAAATAATGATTTGGAAATTCGATGGTCAAACATCATAAGAGAAGAAACCAGTAGATAATGCCCAAAATGCAAAATAGTACTAGAAATCTGTGAACATTAACAACCATATGTACCCAATTACCCATCTAACTATTTACTACATACAAAATCTTTTAAGAAAAAATTTAAAATTGACTGAAATGAAATCAATTGAAGCACTTGAATTGTGCTTGAGCTTTTTTCCAACTTCTGCAGTGTGCTAAGTTACATGTATTTGGTCAAAGCAGCGCAGTTCATTATCAGACCTAAAAGACATTATGACTATAATACATGAAATGAAATATGAATGTATTTTCTTACCTCTTGGGCAGCCAGCATTTGTCAGAGACACCCTTCGCCTATTTTCGGAATTTTGTTTTTTACCTGATGTTGATTTCAAGTTGGATGAACCCACATTGCGACTCCGTACAGAGTCATCCGATCCAAATAATTTTTCTAAGCAGTCCAGCATGTGCTCAATTGTCAGATCCAATACAGTCTGATTAAACAAGTTTTTTTATCAGAAGATCAGCCAAGCAAGAACTAAAAATAAACTGGTTATTCTAAGATAATAATATCAATTCATCAATACAATGGAAGGACTCAAGTTAAATGAATGGGTGAGCTAGGTATGTAGGGTTACAATATCATAGCAATCAAGCTGAAAACCTGAAAATTTCGAGGAAAAAACAATTTAATTTTTTCCCAGACCATTGCAATTTTTAGCCGATAACAAAAATCAACAAATACAACTGGGCAAGAGAAGATGCAAATAAAACCAAATTCCAGGAAAGAATATTTTAATCACTAAATCTACATGAAATTAAAAAAAATTGCAAAAAGAGTGTACTTGCCTCTGAAAGTAATGATGAAGAATCAATGTTACGTCTCTTCCTCTTTGAACCACCACTTCGGCCAACATTATCAACCGTCATTTGCAGAGCAAGGGCAATATATGCCAAAACAGGAGATACATCTATATATTCATACTTCCCACAATTCACAATGCTGATTTCAGATACCATCTTAAGTGAAAAAAACAACTTTTCTAAAGGTTGAGATTTAAAGATAGCTTTCCTGGTATCCTTATGCTGCAGCAAGTCTCTAACTTGCCATGCTACACCAACCGCTACAACATAATCATCTTCAAAAGATTGCTTTCGGTTAATTATCTTTGATTTAACTGAAAGTTTTCCAAATGATTTAGTTTTAACACTTGATTTAACTGAAAGTTTTCCAAATGATTTAGAACTAACACTGTGTGATGACATGTCTGCACCAAATTTAACTTGACAGCGATTAGCAGCCTTATGCAGTAGGATCGTTAAGGCTTCGAACATGTCATCAAAACCTCCCAAAGAAAGCAACAACTTATGTGCAGACCTAACTTTAGATTGGCGATCAACATCTTCGGGTAAACCACTGCAGTTTGTGACAACACTCATGCCCTCCTCTAGAAGTCCTTCAACATTATCTGGACAGACAGTGGAGAAAATGTTGAATAAAGATGATTGAGCTTGTTCAGTAGATGCCGCAGTTAGTAAACCTTTCACTTTCTCTACAGTAATGAACTCTTTGAGGACATTCTTATAGCATGGTTCACAGGTTAAGTTATCACAAAGGTAGCTAGCAGCAACAAGAAAGCCCTCTATCAGATCGGCATTCAGCTTATCTGGTGACAAAACCAAACTCAGAAATACGTTTACAAGTTCCACAAGACGAGTTTTAGACACTCCTTCCAAGATGGCATACTTGCAAAATATTGCACCAGCCAGTGGAGCCCTTTTTACAAGTGTAATGCAGCGATTACATGCCTCCTCAATGGGCACTACTGAGGGAAAGTACGAAGGTATAAGAAGTTTAGTTATCTTCTGAGCTACAGAAGGTTGATCACTAGCAAGCTCGGATAAAAGCAAATTGAGATCCACCACCTGCAGGGCATACACAATAATGGGCAGCCAACCAGTGAGAATTGATGATATTTGCAAATAAATTAGATACAGAGATTTTTTTCTAAAATAATTGAGTTTAAGAATATGTACCTTATTAAACTGATAATTTGGGACATCCTTTAGATGGAGCAAGAGATCTGCCATAGCAACTTGTACTGCGAGCACATTATCCTGGATTAAGTGCCCGAGTCTTGGACAGAGCACTTTAAGTACTTCATGCGAGTGGGGATTCTCAAGCAAATAAATGATGCCATTCAACGTAGAAAGCCTTACCTCGTTGCATACATCATGAGACATGTCACCAATTATTTTTGAAAGCATCTTCGTAATAATTGGCGATGGAATAACTTCCCAAAATAGCTGAAGGACACGACACGAACCCTCAACAGCAATTGTTCTAATTTCCGGACAATCGTCGACAAGCAACCTTTCTAACAAAAAGAACTGTTTATCAATCAATGTATCCTTATCCCCTTTTGGGGCATCAGGATCTTCAAGGGGGAATACATCCAATAGCAGGTGCAAAGCATTTTGACGAACATTTGAGTTTGCAGCCTATATTGATAAGAAGGCAAAGTAAAAATGTTGAACATAGAAAGAAAAATCACAAGCTATTTTAAATATTATAATGCATACACATAACTGATTATAATTTACTGCTAATCCAAATTCCAAAAAAAACTGATTATAGGATGGTATACCAACCAGCCCTCGAAAGTCATATGCGGGTTTTTTTCATCTGCACAGACCAGTGGCCATATACAAATTACAACTTACAATAGAAGAATATGAATGCATGCACAGCACCTACAAGATTTTTAATGCATACAAACAAAGCATCTACAAAGAGTTGTGAAACTCATAAGCTTACAAAACAACACCAGTGTAAATAATCACTCTGATGAAAATTCAAGGACCAGTTAAATGATGCACAAACATTTAAGCACCGGCATAATACAAATCTTTATACCAAAAGTTTAACAAACCAACATTCAAACACTATAAAATGTAGGCTGGAAAGAGTTGATTTTGACAAGGCAATTTACCTGTAGAGATCTAAATATGACAGGCTCGGCAAGTCGATAGAGTAGTTTCTCAACCCCGTCAACAGTCCTCTGGTTGATAAAACCTCCCAAAACCCTTCTAATATACGAAGCAAAAGATCCAGAACTTGCATGAATGGAACCCTCAACCAAACCCTGCAAGAATCCATTCTCAATTTCACTCCTTGAATCTTCTGGGGCAGCTTTCCATGCTCGAAACAGTATATCCCCATAAGCCTCCAACATGGACTTCCTTCCAAATGGAATCTGCGAGCGAATCATCGCCAACAGTTCCTTCCTAAGTTGATCACTCAGCCCAAAGAGAAACGACAGAAACTTCCTTCCATCTTCTGTTTTCAAAAATAACGGCGAAATCACACTCCGGTTCAGCAACAGCTTCAAATCCTCAATACTATCATCTTCAAAATCAAACAGCGAAAACGCTTCACGAAGCATGTAAACCCTGTGCACATCCACTTTCTTCTTCAAAGTCAACGTCCTCGAGATAAGAAAAGGAAGTGTCTGAGAAATCAACGACTCCCGACCAACTAAATTCTCCTTCCACCATTCTTCACAGAGCGTCTCGATCCCCGAAGACAAAACAGAATCCGCTTCCAACACGATTAAATTATCATGCAAAGCTTGAACTCCGGGAAGCAAATAGGAGGGATGGAAAACTTTCTTAGGGTGCGAAACGCATAGAGACAAAACGTGAGTCAGAATTTGAAGACGTTTGAGGAGTCGGTCCTTTTTATCGGGTCGGGGTTTTTGTTCAGTGCCGGCGTTGGGTTTGCGGGAAGAGCGGCGGAGCGCGGTGGCGAGAGGGGTTTGAGGGTTGTCGGAGTTGGATTGTAGAAGGTTCTGGAAGGATTGGATGGTGGAGGTGATGGCGTTGCAGAGAGAGGGTGGGAGAGAAGAAATGAGGTTGGAGGAGGGTTTAATGGAATGGATTAGGGTTTTGAGAGAGGGCTTTGAAGATTTTAGGGTTTGGGTTATGGCTAAGGAGATGAATTCTTGAGGTGAAGAGTGAAGAGATGAACGAAGCTTCTTCTCCATTGCACTTTTCTGCTTCAAACGTGATTCTCTGTTACCTGCGCTGCAGATTTTCAAAATCTATGGACAGTGTTGAGCTGCGATTTTTGAGAGGGAAAAACCAATTTTCAAATTCTTATTTAATGTCAAAGAAAGAGTTCAAATTTTTTATCACGCATTAAAAATATTGATGTAATAAACTAATGATTATGTGGTGACAATAAAAAAATTTTGTTACTCTCTCAAATATAAACAATATGAAAAATTTTAATGATCTTAAATATAAATAAAATTTATCTATACATTATATTCAATGTCACTATTTTAATTTTTTAAATATATCCTTATTTTTTACATTTTTATATTTGTAATTAGCGGTGGCAAAGCAAGCGGTCTGTCCCGTTTAGATCTGCCCTATTTAAACCTGTCTACGGTCCAAGACTTCTTCTCAAACCCATCAGGTTCAAGACTTCTGCTCTGACATACGGTCCAAGACTTCCTTGCTCAAATTCCATGAATTCAAGACTTCTTCTTATACCTACAGTCCAAGACTTTCTTGCTCAATGAACAAGACTTCAATGCTCTATCACATAGCAGGAGACTTACTTGGCTTAAGCTCACAACAAGAAACTTTGATGATCAAGCGCATAACAAAAGACTTTATCTAGACTACTAAACAACTTGTTTAGCATAATAGAGAACAAGGTGTACTTGATACATAATCAGAGGTACAAGGTAAATAACCGTAACAAAGATCACAACACTTAAGATTTCTAAGATATTCAATATTTAATAAATCTCAAGGTTTTGTACAATTTACAACATATAACAAAAATTTTGCATACTCGATTGTATTGCCATTGTTGATCTTGTTATTCTTCCATTCTGATAGAAGCGTAAGACGCTTCTTTCTTCTTGGCTCTCCTTCTTTATTTTTTCTTGTTCCTTGTTAATTCCAGATTGAATCTTCAGCTACTTATATAGCAGTTGTAAAATGATAGACGTTGGAAGAGATAACTTGTACAAGTGTCTTTGTTACTCTATAGTACAAGAGACGTTGAAGATAGATACACCAAAGATCTTTATCCGTTGTGTAACTATTTTAACCATAGCGTCTTCCTTGTGATCTTGTACTATAGATCCGTTGAAAGTAGATATCTGTAAAGCATGTCAACTCTTTTTGAGCCATGTGAACACAAACTCTAGCTGACAAACTGATTTGACATTGTAGCTTGCTTTCTGCAGTACATATAACTTAGATTAGTCCTTGGTTCTGAATGATCACCAGAAGCTGATACATTCACTAAGTGTAGAGATAATATATTGCTCTTTTGATGCTGATACGTTCAGTCTCAGAGTCTACGCAAACCTATATGATCAAACAATGTGCATCAGTTCTGAACCACCAAAAGCCAGTAACTCAGCTTATCTCAAGTGCATTCTTTTGTCAGATTCTGAATGGTTTCTTTTTAAGCTTTAGAACCTGCAAACTTATAACACACATTAGATAACACCATTGTTCTTTCAATACTTTGTTATCATCAAAACCCAAAGGATATATGTCATGAACAAATCTTGTTCTAACCATCTCCCCCTTTTTTATGATGACAAACATAAGTATTTAAAAAACAATATTAGATTATTTTAATTTTCTTGGCCACCTCAGAGTCTGAGGTTTGTAAACACCCCCTGAGTATAATAGTTAAAGGTTGAGGTTTGTATGCTCCCTCTTAGTTATATATTCAAGAAAACTAAAACAAATCAATGTTGGGCTATTTTAATTTTCTTAGCAACATTAGAGTCTGAGGTTTGTAAGCTCCCTCTGAGTCTAATAGTCCAAAGGTTGAGGTTTGTAAGCTCCCCCTAAGTTCTATATACAAGAAAACTAAAATATATCTCCCGAGAAAAACAAATAACTAAAATAACAAAAATAACAAAATTTTAAAAATTATTAAAATAAATAACATTTAAAAACTGGATGGGTTCAAATTCTTATTAAATACTTCTATATCTTTCTCCTCCCCCTGGTACATAAAAAAGAAAAAAGAAAAAAGAAAAAAGAAAAGAAATACTTTCATAAATGTAAAGCAAATCATCATTACATGATCGGTTCCCAAGGAAGAGAAAACAATTCAAGTAATAGAGAGCATTAAAAGTTTATACAGTGCATCTTTAATAATTATTGGTTGTAACACTTCCAAGGATCAATAAAAGGGTTTTATTCCATCATTTGAGTTACCTAGACTCCACTATAAAAACACCCAAAGCATAAGTAATTTTCATCAAACATTCTTTAGAGCAACATGAAAGCAACATCTGAAAGTACCAACATCTCAACCATAATTGAGATTTCAGAGGATGCTACAATTTTGGAGACGCAAGGTCCACAGAAACCAGCAGGTTGTGAAACATCTGAAACTGGTTCTTTGTCCTCAATATTGAGACCTTCCGAGGCAGGTTCATCATCAGTTGTAATGAAAACTTTTGAAGCAGATTCATCGTCAACTCCTCTGAGGCCTAAGAAGAAATCAATGAAGAAGAAAAATAGGTCTAGAGACAGGATGACATTTCAGAATTTTATCTCCAACTATGAAGATGAGGATGAGCCAGACTACACATGGGAAAATCATATGAGTCTTAGTGCTTTAGAAGAGTTAGATTGATGTAATCTAAATATCTTCATCTTATTTTGTAATCTCCCTTTTTGATCAATGAACAAATATTTTGTTTTGACCATTATTAAATTTGCATGCGTATAATTTTTACTTTTCCCGTTTATTTGATTTTATGACATATACATAAACGAAGTAAAAAAAGAAGAACATATTAAATAATAAAACCAACAAATAGCTGTCAAGGTGGCATTTATAGTTGTCTTAAGAGAATCTTTATTAGGATTACATACTAGACATCATTTCCTATGAGTCAGACGTTAAACGGTTGATTTGACTAATCAAAATTGAAACTCTAAATGCTCAAGGTAACAGATGAATTGACTCTATAAAACATTCATCAAACTATCTTTCTGAATCACTTAATCTTTATAACACAAAAAATGTATAAGCAAAAGCAAATCTGGGTACCAAAGAGACATTTTAGAAAGGCAGCAATACTGAAAGCAGTAACTCAAGCAAACAAGAAGGATGTAGCAACTCAAGCATCTTCAGACAAGCAGATTTCTTCAGAGGCACATACATCACAACAACCTTTGTTGAGACACAGAGAAGAAAAAGAACTTCTAGTTCAAAATGCAGAAATCTTATGAGGAAGGAGGTTGTTGAGATTGCAAAGGAAGATTAGGAGGATTATTTAAACAACCTAGATATGTCAGATGAGCCTAGGGAATTCCTTAGAACAAATCCGAATGTCTAGAAAGTTTTTGATAATATGTAATGACTACCAATCTTTTAATGAGTATGTTGCAAGTTTTTTGAGTTTTAATCCTAATTTTTTATTCTCCAAAAAACACAAGAAATACACATATAACAGTTAAGACACATAAGAACATGAACAAATATTTAATAACAATATTTCTTAATACAAGATGTTTAACAATAACAAGGCATATATTTGCAGAAATCCAACATCAGAATCTCTTATAGATAGCATTAAGCTTTTCTCTCCAGATTTTAGAAGAATCATCCTTTGATCTTATGACGACTCCTTGTTGGATCAACAGTTCAAAAAGAACTCGTCCATAAGGAATGAAGAATGCATTTCCCCCATGAAAGGATGAAAGAGTCTTCTTCAGATAGTCAAACATAATTTGAGAAAGATCAATCTGCAAGTCTGAATTGAGAAGAAGTAACAAATCTTTTTTAATAGAGTTCACAAGGTCTAGATCCATGTCCTTAGATAGCAAGTTTGATTCAGAATCTGATTCCAAATAATTGCATTAGGATGAAGATTTGAGACCATATAAAGGTTTTATAGATCTACAAAAGTACGCCATGTATGAAGATGGTATTCCCAAACAAGAGTACCTGGGATTTCTCCAATCTCCTCACAGTTGATTACATTAGCAATTTTCTTAGAGGTTACTATTATAGAAACATTAGAAACCTTGGAAAGAATAGCATACTAAGAATTCAGCTCGACAATGGAAGCATTAACCCAAAATTCTTTGACAAGATTTGGACAAGTAAAACCACATAGCATATCAAAGTATCCATTCCAGCCTTGTTCAGAAACAGTCTTCCAGAAGTTAAAGCCTAGCTTAAGCAGCTCTTCAAAATCCATAAACTTTTAATTGATGACAACTAGTTGATTCAGTAAAGAATTGACTAGAGAATTCATCTCAGGTTTAGTTCGATAAACATACAAAAGAAAAACAAATAAAAAGAAAAGATCTGAACAAGATTCTGATCACAGAGGAATGGGAATCTTGTCAGAGGGACAGAAAAGGTGACACGAAATGATGTTTCACAAAGACAAGGGATAGAGGCCATAGACATATAAAATAAGAAAACGTCATTACCCAAGGGTTCTTACCTATCAGACTTCTTGAACATACTAAATGATTTCAACTTTATGGAATTTTAAGTAAGACAGTTTTTAAAATAATTCTTACTTAAACTGCTTTATCAACAGTAAAGATTCATTTTCTGAATCTCAGAAACTGACAATTTTTCTGAAGACATATGTCATCAAAGTCTAGTAGGATTATACTTCGAGTGAGACAACTTCTGTTAGTTATCAGTCTTTGATATTCTATTCAGAGTCAAGCATTTTCTCTTGAAACTAGAGTCATGCTTGATTTATGAATATTGAATTGGTTTCTTTGACTACTAACTAGCAACAGTATTATCACAAAAGGTGAGAAAACAGTTTCCATAAATATGACCATCTTCTAGTTAATGATATATTCAGTATAGTCAAATACAACATAGTTTCTTTTCAAAGATTTATGAAGATTCTTTTGTTGTCAACAAAAATAATTTCTCTAGAGATCTAACAGAGACTTTGTATTCACTCATACTTAAATAGTTCATTTAGTTAAGAAGTTTGCAAGAGTAAAAAACTGAACATACCTTTTCTTTTTGAGTTCTTCTTGGCCAGGCTTCGGGCAAGTATTCAGATTTGACCATGGAATCTGAATCTTGTCTTCAAGTGGATTTTGAGTTAATAGAAGTTAAACCAATGATTCCACTTTCTTCTCCAAACTCTATTCTTTTTGTATTCTTCAGCTTTTGAGTTTGGTGTGTAGGCTTTACTTCCATCATAGGTTGTAAGCAACCATTGATCAAGTGTCATGGAAGATGCCTTGCTCCTTTCTTCTGTGATACTTGCAGCAAATACAATTTAGGATTTTGGTACCCATATTTCTGTGGTCCAAAAATGTTAGTTCTAACAGGCTTTCTTTTACTTCATGCCTTAGTCTGATAGTAGTACCAAGATTCATTCCAGAACAGAGTCTAGGATGAGTTATGGCACTTAACAAAATCTTGTTCTTAGCAGAGTCTTTGATTTTATTGTATTGGATAAAATCTTTTGACTTTATAATCCTTGATTTTGAAATTTCTAACTAGCATAGAAACAAATAGTGTTTACAATCAGAGGTTAGCATAAAATAAGTTTTAAGCGTAGTCTTACTATTTCTAGAAAAAAAAAGATATGAAAAGTTTATCACAAAATTGTCCTTTAACACAAATTCTATGATAGCCTTCAATTTCCTTAGGAGAAATGGAGTCACTTAAGATTTTATCTTGAGAAGCAAACTCCTTATTAACAATATTGAAGCAAGATAGATTATAAACTGCCTTTTTCTCTTCAATATTTTATTTGTTCCTGGATTCAGATGCTTCTTCAGAAAATGTAATGGCCATCAGTGCCACACTTTTCATCGAATTTTGAATTCTCAACTTTGTCAGCTTCATTAGAATATGCTTTGAAGATCTCTGACATTTTCTTTTTGGGTTTTTCTGTCTGGTAAATTTTCTCCTTGTTCTTAAGGTTGGGATAATCAGTTGAAATATGAATATTTCATAAGCTTCTAAAGTTACACATCCATCAACAAATATCACACACCATTTAGCCAACTGAAAGAATCTTTTGATAAGGAAGGCAAATTCCTCATCATCAGTCATTCCATAGGAATTTTCTTCAACAGGCTTAAGAAAGGTTGATCTTTTAGCAACTTTTCTTCATCTAATTCCATTTTTTTTACTTTGAAGATTGCTAATCAAACTTTCAAGACTCGGCATACTCAAGTTTTTGACTTCTTGAATAACTATGACTTTTGGTATGAATCTACCAGGCAGACTTCTCAGAATTTCCTTGGAAAGATTAGACGAAGTGTAACTAGATAAGCTTCTAACTGATTCCCTTCAAATTT
This sequence comes from Lathyrus tuberosus, assembly GCA_022829125.1. Taxonomy (NCBI): domain Eukaryota; kingdom Viridiplantae; phylum Streptophyta; class Magnoliopsida; order Fabales; family Fabaceae; genus Lathyrus; species Lathyrus tuberosus. The sequence continues at coordinate 3,567,238 of JALAZF010000565.1, forward strand.
AGAACACAAGGATTCAAAGATAGCCTTAGCAGTAGACACATCAATGATGTTGATATACTCAAAATGAGGTAGAGCATCTACCAAAATGCTACTAACCCCAAGAAGATTCTTGTAAAGCTTCTTCTGAGCTGGTGTAAGAGACTTTCTATCTTTGATCATCTCTACACCATCAACTTCTATAGTAATTGTTAGAACTAGATTTGTTTATGACATATATTCCTTGGGTTTTGATGATAACAAAGTATTTAAAGAAAAATGGTTGTATTTGATGTGTGTATCTTGTATGCAGGTTCTAATACATGTAAATATTTAGATACATAATCTGATATGAAATTCTGGCATATGCAGACAGCAAATGTCCTAACACTTGTTAAGACATTGTGCTACATAATCATTTAAACACAGAGGCGCAACAGCAGACTGATACCTTGAATATCAGAACTGCAAAATCACAGATGTCACGACATTTGATCCAACATGTTTATCATGAACCCTGACAAAAAACGTAAATCTGTAGAATGATAAAGAACACAACAATTGTTAACCCAGTTCGGTGCAACTCACCTACATCTGGGGGATACCAATCCAGGAAGAAGACTTCACTATCTGTAGAACTGTTACAAAGCTAAACTCCCCCGTTTACAACTTTATCCTAACATCTACCCAATGAACATCTTTACCAAAGCTAAACTCTAACGTTTACAACTCTAATATGAGATACCACACTCATTTCCCTTAATCACCAACTGTGATTTCTACATCATCCATGTCAATACAGAAATCTGTCAAGCTTTTTTGACAAACAAGCTAACTCGGATTTGCTTAAAAGCTTCATCCAAGAACAATACACAATCCAATACCTCAAGGCTTATGGATATATGTGACACCTATATCTGCCACAATGCATCAACTGATACAAAGGGAGACTTACAACCTAGAGAGCCAACGGCTCTCAAAACCCTAAACCGTTGTTTCTTACGCAATAGAACTAGGTTACAAAAGGCATATGAAATCATAGGTCTAAGTCTTCTTTTATAGTCTTCAGCAATCTTGGGCTTTCTATCTTTGGTCCTTGATACATGCGCATTAACTCTTGGCAGATTTGTTACAGATTTAACACTTGCTAAATCAGTGCAGTACTTCAGGATGTCATGTCTTCAGGTTAAGACATCTTCTTCGACATCTTTGTTCATGCCATATTTCTTCATCTTTATCATTAGAATTGTTTTACCAAAATTCTGTCAAACCAAAGATGCTTTCAATCTCCCCCTTTTGACAAATTTTGGCTAAAATACCTTTTAGTTTGAATGGCGGTTATGATTGGAATACTGAGCATGTTGGATTCATGTTGGTGTACATGAGGAGGAAGATAACACAACCTTCATCTTCCCAGGGTGAGTGAAGTTAAGAAAGGTCCAGGAGTTGAGACTCTTAAGGAGACAAGAAGAAAGTCTGAAACACCAGAACCCTAGACACTTTTTTCAAACACACTCCCCCTCCAGAGATCAGTTGTAGACTTCGTGAATCTGAGTACATAAAGCATGTAACTCAGGTCACAAGACCCAACTTGATCTTTAACTCAAGTCATAAGACACAAGAGAAAAGACAAGATGATAAAGCCAACACCTTGTTCAATGTTCTTGCAAAGCAACTGCACGAACAACAAACACATCCCCTGTACCCGAGACTCACACTCCCCCTTTTTAGCCAAAAATTGAAAAAGGTAACCAAGACATTCCCATACCCAACCAATACTAATCCAGACTTGAACAAAATACATCTTGAATACACCACAAAGAAAACACAGTCTGAGACAAACAGCTCCAAGAACTCCCTTAAATACCCAAGAATTTTCCTTCGAATGTAACGACCTATTGAAAATAACAATGGTCAATTCAATGAGGTCATTAATCTAAAGTTGTAACTTCATCAGAAACTAATCCGCACCGACCAACAGTGCTTTGACTGTTTCTTCTTTGAAGAAAACCTTCCAGAAGTAATAAGCACGCATGTTATCCACCGACCACAAGACCAGTTACTTTTACCACTAGTCCTGACATCATGTCAGACATCGTCCACCAAAGAAAGCTTCTGTATTAACCAATATCTTCACAGTCTTAAGATCACAGTCTGCAGAGAAAAATAAATTCCCCCAGACTCTACCAATGATTCTTAAGCATCCAATAAGAACCATGTAACTTGTATTGCCAAGTCTCCCCTAACTTGCAACAATACAAATATGTCAAGGAATCCTTCTCGACATCTCATCCTCCCAGGATGGACACATAATCATAGCTTGCTTGACGCACAATATAAACTGGAACTTCAACTGCACCCTCGCAGTAATACATCTTAGATCAAGAAGCAACTCCCCTTATCTAAGATAACCAGTGCTCCTCCATAGAACACTTAGCTGATGAATGGAAAACATAAGACGCATCTTCATGTCTTCAAGAGCACACTCTCAGTCCAAACTACCTGCGAAACACTTATTGCTTCTTCTAACAAAAACCAATAATCACTCACACATGAACGCCATCATGCTACCCGTGAGGAAATATTAGGATCGCCATCCTACCATATCAAACTCTTGGATTGAGATCAAAGCTCCATTGATCCCTCTCATCCAGAAACTATCTATACACCACACGAATTCCTTTTGAATTCTCATGTATAGACCTCCTTGTTCCCTGAGATACAATCCAATTGAATCAGAATGATTCACATTCCTCAAAGAGACGTACAGGGCCCCTTAGTTTGTTATAACGATGTCAGATATCGTATACATGCTCTAGAACTTCACAGCTTCCAGACTGATCCACTACTAGCATGACTTGCAGCAAGGGACAGTATCCCCTTCACAAGATTTTCCACTGACCTTACCAAGGCCAGCAACTGAGATAGACACCTCATAATCCAAGATAGTCATTCCTTCATCATTCTCCCGTATGATAACCTACAATACTTCTAATTTTCTGGTGAATATCCATATTCAGACTTCCATGCAATCAACACATGATCCACTTCAGCCTTCTCCACACCATCCTCCCAAGGCAGTTCTTCTACTTCATCATTATCCCGTATGACAAGATAGATACTCCTTAGCCATGATGTAGCCAACAAGTTCCTAGACCAGAACTTAATAATCCTCCACCAAGGATAACCGACCCAAAAATGTTCTAACATCAGTTAGGACATTCTTAACACATCATAGACACCACACACCATGGTTCTTGATATGCTCCACCACTGGACTTACTATCAGCATAGTAATCCAAATTGAAGATCATCACACAACACTGCGCCACCAGCTTGAACAAAGAGAAATTCAGAAACCCAGAGAGAAATAAAATCTCATCCACCAAAAGAAGGTATACTTCCATCCTCATTCTAGAACTTCTACCACAAGCTCCAAGAGAACCAGAACCTCCTTAAGTTTTCAACTAACTACTCTTCTGCACAAGAGCAATCAGTTTCAAGCATCCTGTTTGAATGCACACTATGAAACCAACCAAATGCCACCTTTTGATTGATCTCACTCTTCTTCAGAACTCCCACAAGATACATTGATCTACCAATGAAATCAGATCTTCAAGTCACATGAACTACTTGCACCATAGCAAGACATCTTGGATCCACCAAGCCTATAGGCATGTAACATCTTCCCATCCACAGCTCCTGCAAACTGCATGAGATAGACCTTTTTTAAGCATCCGTAACTTCCATTCTCCTGTATATCACCTTATCTTAAGCTGATGTGCCACATCACCAGCTGAGATTCTGATGTTAAGCTAGATGTCAGAACATTCTGATACGACATCTAACTGCTGAATTCAACTCCTCCTTCTGCCACTTAGAAGAACCTCCTCCCTTTGTAGAACAAGAGTTTCATGCTCTCATAGACTTTATTCAATAACCAAGTTTGAGTAGACAACCTCCATCATGTGAGAGCAAGAGTTGTCTCTACAAGTCAATTTATGTTTTGATGATAACAATACGTATTTGTGAAAGAACTATTTTATGTTCTAACGTGTGTTGTGTGCAGATCATAATTACTGAAGATATCATATCCGACAAAGCACCAGCCAGATGCGCGTAAATGATTATATGCGAAGTTACTATGTGTGACACAAGTTGCAAGAAGCAAGAATGCTTTTGTATCTGATCATGATCAGTCAGATCCAAGGATGCCGATATTGCTGTTGCAATGCTCTTGTGGATGCTCTTTGAAAGTGGTTGTGATTCTGAAGATAGCGAAGCTTCTGAAGAAGATAATCTTATGGAGAACCGAAGTGCTGAAGAATCTCATGACTTGAAGCTCTGAAGGCGGAAGGCTCTGAAGACTTATGTGTTCTGAAGATTACAGTTCCAAAGGTCAAGTGCTGAAGACTCTGAAGACAGATTCCTAATGGACGAGTTCTGAAGTTTCGGAAGACTTGAAGTAGTAAAAGATAATGTTCTTAAAGACAAGTACTGAAGTTCTGAAGACTGATTCCTAATGGACTTCTTCAAAAGACTGAAGACTTGACGTATCAGATATCCTGTTAAGAAGTCTCTACTCATACTTCAAATAATTACCATCAGAAGCCTCTGAAGATTTGAAGACAATTGTTATCGTTGTGAACAATTGTACACACTGCCCAAGAAGATATCCCGTTACTTCTCCCACAACAAAAAGAAGATGTGTCAGTACAGCTAATTATTACACAACGTCTCTTTTCTAACAGCCAACAGTATTTCAACGGCTATATTTTACTGGGCTATTTAAAGAAAGGAGTAAACGCTTCTGAGGGTATCGATTAGGTCCATGAATGGAGAATTGATCAAAGAGTTGGTATGATGATAGTAGCAACGATGAGTTCTCGTTGTAACACTTAATATTCAAAGCTATCACCATTCACACATAACCATTGTTGTTGAAGCTCAATGATCAACATTCAACACAATAACAACAAATTGGTACAGAAGCTGTTGATGAAGAAGACAACATTGAAAATCAGTCAAGTCATCAACCACCTTCTCGTCAGTGCTACATTGAAGATATGAAGCAAGGAGTTGTTGTTCAAAGCTTGCTCACCCAAGAAGATGAAGAAGAAAAAGATCTACAAGATGTCAATAACTATCAAATCATTATACATCTTTGTAGTTTCTTAGGATAACAAGGAGTTGTTGCTTATATTTTGCTTGAACACTTATGTGTTCTTTGTACTTAAACATTAGGAGTAATCTGCTTGTTAAGAAGCATCTTTGTAATCTCCTGTATAACTAATTCTTGGTGAATTAGGATTCCTTAAGTGGTCAGTGTGACCGGAGACTCGAGAAGACAATGGCGAGATGTCATTGTGGTAAATCCTGAAATAGGGTCAGTAGCGTTATATTCATTGCGATGAATCCCTGAATGTCTAGTTGTGAAAGCCTAGTAGTAGATCTTGCGAGATTGGAACCTGCAGGTCAATGTTCGTTATATTCATTAAGTTGAATCCCTGAACGGTTCATTGTGGGTTAGTTACAGCTGCGGTTGTGCATGTTGTTAGTCACCGGCTGTTGCCCGTGCATCTGTAATCGAGATTGATTATAGTGGATTAAGACCTTGTGTTCAAGGCGAAATCACCTGAGGAGGGTGGACTGGATTAGCCTTTGTGGTGAACCAGGATATATCGTGTGTTCTTTACTCTTATGCTTAATGTCTTTGTTTATGTTTCTACATTGAGGATCAGAACTTTACATAAGCAAGTCAGAACCTTGCAACTCTGATAAGCTTCCGCTCTGCAAGTTTTGAATGATGTACATAGCGTTCAGACTCGTATTGGTTCTCACGATCTAAGCATTGCCAAGTTTGAATATAACTTCACAAGTTAGAGTCTCTCAACAAACTCTGATGTAACGTAAAAGTGTCATATTGACATGAAGCGAAAAGCTGTTAAAAGAGTAAATACACAATTCAAACCCCTCCTTTCTTGAGTTTTTCCCGCACCTTCACATCCTGCTTTAAAACTCCAAAGACTTCACACCTGCCATGTCTGAATCTTCAGAAGATAAAGTAGTCCTAGACTACACCATAACCATACCGAATGCCACTTTCCTTAGTAGAGTTGTTTGTAGAAAGTCAGAGATAACTGCCACTTAACTTTGACCTTCAAATTGAGCAAAATCTCATGCTCCCAAGTACCTAGATCAGAAATAAACTGATCCAAGCAGTAACCATCAAGATTATGATGTCTTCATCTTCAACTTCAACAACATCAAAGTCTAGACCAGTTTCTTTCCAGGAAACTCTCCAGAGAACACATGCTTCTGTCACACCCGACTGAAGCCCATTCTTAGGTCAACACCTAAGATCAAAACAGATGCTAAAGCGTATGCAGTACCCCTCCCATGATTTTGCACAAACTCTGATGATGAGATTTCCAACATCTTGTTGAACATCAACAATCTTGACTTTCAAGGATAATCAATTAAATACACGTGAACTCCACAAATAGCAATTGATCTTAAATCCTTGTCCAATGAACCTTCCTCATGTTGTAGCTAAGCTCCACCAAATCACTTCATGAACACTTATCAAGTATTCAATCTTTTGCAAGTATCATCTTTGACAAACAGTGTTGAGATACCAAGGCTGCCACCCTTGACTCAAGTAACTAAGATTCTCTTTGAACGAATCTTATTTACCTCAATAATTCTGAATGCTCCAACCAGATTAGATCCACCCTTAGGATTAAGAGAGATGAATCCTTCCTTGCTGTTTTTGGATGGTGAAAATAAATCACCTCCATTTTCTTCAGATTATGTTTCAAAGAAACACCTTCTAGTCAGAAGAATAAATAGAAGACTCCAGATGCACGACTGAGATGCCTTTATGAGTGGACTTGAGAGAATTCTCAAGTATCTTTGACAACCTAGCCAATCAATAATTTATCAAACTCCCAGAGCAAGAACTTGATAAACTTAACTCAACTCCTCTCCTCTTCAATTGACTTCAACTGCACCAAGAAACCAAGCTTCCAAGTACCAAGTCACCATACCAGATATCTACCAACAACTTCCTTTATTCCATCGCTCCCGACTTTGGAATAAAAGAATGTAGATATCTTCACATATAGAGGCCGACGATTGAGATCTTCCACCAACTGTCTTCAGTAACAACTCCAGAATACCATAATTCTAGAGCTCTTCCATCAGAAACACATGTAGCGGAACTGCTAAGGAATAGATCATGCTTGCCCTAATAAGATATCAGAACATCTTATAAGACACCCCAACAAGAGAACTAACCACTTATCCTGCAGTTGTTTTATAACCTCCTCAGCAACATGAATAGCGAACAGGTTGTTACCTTCGATCCAGAACATCCATCTCATCCATTAATACCCTTGAGTATGTCTGAGTTGATTGATCTGATCTTCAAAACTCCTCCTTGTTTAAATACCAGAAAGTATCTCCCAAAGATCTCATCCAGAACCAGACAGGATGCCTGCTCTGATACCAATTGAAATCCTGGCATATGCAGACAACAGATGTCCTAACACTTGTCAAGACATTGTGTTACATAATCATTTAAACACAGAGGCACAACAGCAAACTGATACCTTGAATATCAGAACTGCAAAATCACAGATGTCACGACATCTGATCCAACATGTTTATCATGAACCCTAACAGAAAATGTAAATATGCAGAATGATAAAGAACACAACAATTGTTAACCCAGTTCGGTGCAACTCACCTACATCTAGGGGATACTAATCCCGGAAGAAGACTTCACTATTTGTAGAACTATTACAAAGCTAAACTCCCTCGTTTACAACTTTATCCTAACATCTACCCAATAAACATATTTACCAAAGCTAGACTCTAATGTTTACAACTCTGATATGAGATACCCCACTCACTTCCCTTAATCACCAACTGTGACTTCTACATCATCTCTGTCAATACAGAAATCTATCAAGCTTTTTTGATAAACAAGCTAACTCGGATTTGCTTAAAAGCTTCATCCAAGAACAATACACAATCCAATACCTCAAGGCTTATGGATCTGTGTAACACCTATATCTGCCAAAATGCATCAACTGATACAAAGGGAGACTTACAACCTAGAGAGCCAACGAATCTCAAAACCCTAAACCCTTGTTTCTTACACAAGAGAACTAGGTTACAATAGGCATACAAAAGGCATATGAAATCCTAGGTCTAAGTCTTTTTTTATAGTCTTCATCAATCTTGGGCTTTCTATCTTTGGTCCTTGATCCATGCGCATTAACTCTTGGCAGATTTGTTACAGATTTAACACTTGCTAAATCAGTGCAGTACTTCAGGATGTCATGTCTTCAGGTTAAGACATCTTCTTCGACATCTTTGTTCAGGCTAGATTTCTTCGTCTTTATCATTAGAATTGTTTTACCAAAATTCTGTCAAACCAAAGGTGCTTTCATGATATACAAAGGCACACATGAGAGAAGCTGAATTGCTAGCTTCTGGTGGTACAGAATATGAAGAACACTTGCTAAGTGATGTCTGGCGTAGACTCTAGAGCTGAAGGCCTCAGCATCAGAAGAAGCAACATAATTGTCTCTACACTTGGTAAATGTAAATTGGCTTCTAGTATTGTTCAGAGTTGGTGATAAAGTTGAAGTTGTCCGTACTGCATAAAACAAGCTGCATTGTCAAATCAGTTTATCAACTGGAGTCTGAGTTCACAAGGCTCAAGAAAGGTTGACATGCTTTACGGATATCTACTATCAATGGCTCTATAGTACAAGATCTTTTTCAAGACTCAATGGTTAAACATGTTACACAATGGATAAAGATCTTTTGGTGTATTTATCCTCAACGGCTCTTGTACTATGGAGTAAAACAAAGACACTGATCAAGTTATATTTTCCAATGGCTAGTCTGCTCACTGCTATATAAGTGGCTGAAGGTTCAAACCGAATCTTCAACAAGGATTAACCAGAAGAAGGAGTAACAAGATCAACAATTATAGACTCTATCGTGTAAGCAGATTTTCTGTTGTAGGTTGTAATTGTAAAAGCCTTAAGATTTCTTACACATTGAATATATTAGAAATCTTAAGAGCTTTAGGTCTTTGTTATGGTGATTTCTCGTACCTCTGATATTAACATCATGTACACCTTGTTCTCTATTCTACTGAACTTGCTTAGCAGTTTAGATTAAGTCTATCGCAAAGATGCTTGAGCCATGTCAGTCTCTTGCTATGTGCTTGAGCAATGAAAGTCTTAATTAAGTGGATTAATTGAGCAAAAGTCTTATATCATTGGGATACAAGCAAGGAAGTCTCTCGCTAAGATTCTTGAGCCATGTAAGTCTCACGCTATGTGCTTGAGCAATGAAAGTCTTAATCAAGTAGATTGATTGAGAAAGGGAGCCCGGTTCATGAAACTTGGAGCAGGAAGACTCATTTCATGGAACTTTGGAGCAGAAGTCTTGGGCCAGTGTGGCTTGAGAAGGTGTAGGGTGCGATTTTTGTCGGTGACGCGACCACCTTATCGCTAGGTTTTCTCACCACAATGATAGGAGGGGTGCTACTTTCTGATTTCTTATTTATCCCATGAAGCTGAAAGGGAAAGGGAAGCTATCTAAAACCAACCTTGCACGCGAAATGTTTAACTGAACAAAATGCTTAGAAGATATTGAGGGGTCTGGGGTTAGGTTATACAATGGGGAGTTGTCAATTACCCATCCTATATGTGGTTATCCATAATATATTAGCTTTAGGTTTCGCTTTGTAATTAATGGTGTTTATCTGTTAATGGGTTGGGAAAGTTTCTTGGGAAGTATGAGTGAGAGAGTGAGTTTTTGTTGATGTTCGAGTTTTTCTGATGTTTTTGGTAAGATGCAGGACCTAAGTTTTGGTTGATGTATGAAGGTATTGAACCTAGGTTTTTTTTATTAGTATGCTCGCTAAGATTTTGCAATCTTATGCCTACGTATTCCTGTTTAAACGAAACAGGGAAATCAGAGCAATCATAGTTCCTCCTATTCTAAGGGAGGAAAAAGATGTTTTGGTGTCTTGTTAAAAGCCCAAGATTGAAGCTAAAAGGTTTATTTGTGTCTTGTTCAAAGCCCAAGATTGAAGCTAAGAAGGTTTGAATGAGAAAGAACTTGTCATCTCTAAAGAGGGATTGTTGATTTTTGTGTGCCTAGATCAAAGCCCAAGGTTGAAGCTAAGAGGTTGATTGACTCCACTAGGGAAGTCCTTATACAAAGCCTAAAAGGAGGCTGGAACTGATTGACTCAACAAGAGAGTGTTTATGTGTCTTGTACGAGGCCCAAGATTGAGGCAAAAAAAGAGACTGACACTTTGGGGATATCATTATACAAAGCCTAAGAGGAGGCTAAAAGTTGACTTTTCTGGGGAAAGATTTTGTCTGTCTTGTACAAAGCCCAAGATTGAGGCTAAAGGGGAAAACTGACTCTACTGGTGAGAGGTTTTATCTGTCTTGTACAAAGCCCAAGATTGTGGCTAAAAGAAGATTGACTATGTTGGAGAGATTTATACGGTGTCTTGTACAAAGCCCAAGATTGAGGCTGAAATTAGAAATTTAACTGACTCTGGTGAGGATATTTTTAGGTGTCTTGTACAAAGCCCAAGACGGAGGCTAAAAGGATTTAACTCTGCTGGAGAGTATTATCTGTCTTGTACAAAGCCCAAGATTGAGGCTGAAAAGAGTTTGACTCTGCTTGGGGAAATCATTCCTCAAAGCCTAAAAGAAGGCTGAGAGGAAGTGACTCTGTCGGGGAAGATATATGTCCCCAAGTTTAAAAGATGAAGATTTATGTCTTGTACAAAGCCCAAGATTGAGGCTAAAGGGTTTGACTCAACAAGAGAGTGTTTTTATCTGTCTCGTACAAAGCTCGAGATTGAGGCCAAAAGGATTGACTCAACAAGAGAGTCTTTTTATCTGTCTCGTACAAAGCCCGAGATGGAGGCTAAAAGGGTTGACTCAACAAGAGAGTCTTTTTATCTGTCTCGTACAAAGCCTGAGATTGAGGCTAAAAGGGTTGACTCAACAAGAGAGTCTGGAACCTGATTGACTCAACAAGAGAGTTTGGAAGTTGATCGACTCAACAAGAGAGTCTGAAAGTGATTGACTCAACAAGAGAGTCTAAAAAGTTGATTGACTCAACAAGAGAGTCTGAAAAGTTGATTAACTCAACAAGAGAGTCTGAAAGTTGATTGACTCGACAAGAGAGTTTGAAAGTGATTGACTCAACAAGAGAGTCTGAAAGTGATTAACTCAACAAGAGAGTCTAAAAAGTTGATTGACTCAACAAGAGAGTCTGAAAAGGTTAGCTCCGCTGGGGAGAATCATTGTACAAAGCCCAAGAGGAGGCTGACTGTGTTGAGGAAAGATCATTATACAGAGCCTAAGAGGAGTCTATCTTTGCTGGGGATTGTTAAGATCCCGAGGCAGGTCCAAATGGGGAATCAACTCTTGCTGAGGATTACAGAAGAGTTGAGATATCAGAGACCTTGAGGTTCTGATTTGGGATAAGCTGACCCTGGTTGGGGAACTCTCAAGAGAGAGGTTAGGTTTCTGTTGGAGATTGATCCAGAGAGCTCGGGGTTTCTTCCTATATTCGTAAGGAACTTGAGAATGTCTTTGAGACTCAAGGGATTAGACTGTCCAAGTCTACTAGTGTGGAAGAGTTTTATCTTTTGTATGATGCCCAAGAGGAGGCACGGGTATTAAGGGATGAGGATCAACCCTAAAATCCGATATTTGACACTGGAAAGACTGCTCTAGCAAAGGATGACTAAGTTATGTCTTATACCTTTAAGAGGTCATCAGGGTCCTTGTATTAAGCCCAAGAGAAGGCATGAGAACTTCTAAGAAGCCGGAGGGTCCTTGTACAAAGCCCAAGAGGAGGTGGGGATGCTTGTAGGAAGCCTGTGGGTCCCAAACCAAGAAAAGTTCAAGAAATGCTATTCACCGAGAATAGATTATTTAGTGAAAGTTCTGTAATTTGAAGAAACTCAAGAGATGCTATTCACCGAGAATAGATCAGCTCTGGGGAGTAGAATTTCTTTGACAATTTCTAATAGTGACAGCCTGAGAAAAGGTTCACGAGAAATACTGCCTTTCTCTTTGTTCCATATTATTTAAGCCCAAGAGAAGGCAAGACTGTATCTGGAAATCCTATGGGGATCTAGTTTTGTTTGTATTTTAGAGCGACCAACAGGGCTTTACCTAGTTCTAGACCTAGTTGCCAGGGAAAACTCTAAATAACTATACTAGTATATATACAGATGATATACGACAAGTATGTAAAAGGGTATGAAAGAAGATTAACCATGCACAACTTCCCACAATACAGTTATATATATCTGACATGTATTTAAAAGAATGAAAGAAGACTCACAGTTTGTAGCTACCCATAATACAGATATATATATATATATATATATATATATATATATATATATATATATATATATATATTAAAGCAAGTAAATGAAAGCGGATAAAACTTACAGGTGAGCAAGCTTCCATGCTGTATGGTTAGTTGTTCAAAGAAATTAAAGAAAGTTTTGATAACAACTGTATATTGAATCTAAATCAAAAGGGAATTGTTTTGAACAGATTGTTGGGGCTTATACTCAAAGAGAGGCCCAAGGTTTTAACAGTGATCGCAACGTTGTTTTGAATATCGTACCGGGACTTATACAACGACTGAGGCCCAAAAAGGTTTATCTACAAAAGGGTTGGGTCTTATAACTCAAGGAGAGGCCCAAAAGGTGTTTTAAAAGAAAAGAAATGGGACTTACAACACGAGGGTAGGCCTAGATGATTTGATTTTGAACTGGCAATCGCGCCGGGATTTTTTTAACGCAGAGGGACTTATACAATATCTGAGGCCCAAAAAGGTTTTGGTTAAAAAGGGATTGGATCTTACACTCTATTAGAGGTCCAAGTTTGAAAATGAATAAAGATGGGTCTTATAGCTCAAGGAGAAGCCCAGTTGATTTGTTAAAAAGGCGACGATCGCGCCGAACTTTTGAAAATATACAGAGGGACTTATACAATGTGTGAGGCCCAAAAAGGTACTATTTACAAAGGGGTTGGGTCTTACACTCTATTAGAGGCCCAAAGATTATTTAAAGAAAAGGAATGGGACTTACAACACGAGGGTAGACCCAGATGAAAATTTGTTTGAAAACGACGATCTCGTCGACGTTTCTGAAACAGTATTGGGACTTATACAATACCATGAGGCCCAAATTATTTTATTTACAAAGAGGTGGGACTTACGCTCTATCAAGAGGCCCATGAGTGTTTGAAAAAAGATTGATGAGGGTGGAATTAATCAAAACCCTAATTTTATTTAAAATGGAATTAATTTTGTTTAAAAATTAATAAAAATTATTGAAAACATGTGAAAAATGAGTGGTGATCTTGGATTAATGTTTCAAAAATCATGTTTTTATCCATAAAATGATTAAGAACCATTCAAGTTTGGAAAATCAAGAAGGAAAAAATATTTTAAATGTTAAAAAACAAATAAAAATTAATTCTTTGCAAAAATATCAAGTATATCAAATAAATAATATTTTTGGGAAATTTTTGTAAAATAAAACATTTTAACATTTTTGTGAATTATTAAAAAAAGAATCAACTCAAAATCATTAAAATTCAGAGAGAAATTATCTTTTTAATCAATTAAATAAAATCACAAAAATTCAAATATTTGAAAGTTTGAAAAAGGGCGCCAAGAACATCTTGGTTTTGCCCGCGTGCTCTGTTTTGCCCGGATTTGCGTTTTCTCATCAATCTCACTGAATACTTGATGAAATCACACAATCCACATATCAATCTACTCGTTTTCACCTCACGATAATGTCTATGGTCTTTAACTTCATTTATTTTAAGCATGGAATAAGAAATCAAAGAGAAACCTCAAGAACCCTAATTTATGCATGAAAGCTGAGAAATTTGATACACGACTCATACAAAGCAATTAATGGAGGGGAAACACTCTATACATGATTATGAACATACGGCAAAATTATTGTGCGAGGAAATATGCATGAATCATGAGATGACCAAGTTGAGGCTTACCTCTTGCAGCTGGTGATCGAGTCCTAGGTTGGAGGTGTTACAACTTGGTTCCAATGATGTGGACAACTTCCTTAGGTGCTATGGAGTGTGTCTGAATGCTTGGAGTGGATTGAATTGAGCTGGAACTTGATTTGGCACCTCAACTGTAAATCTGTCAAAGGCTTGTGCAAGTGGCTGGTGATTTTGAGAATCTGATGTTCCAGATGTTGGTTTAGTGTTTGGATCACTTCTACATGTTATATGTGAGGTGTGTGTGATTGGTTTGGTTGGAATTGCTCTCAAACTCAAAACCCGATAGTGACTTGCTTTAGAAGGCAAATTTGGAAGTGAAAGTGTGATTTTGAGAAAGGCAAGTGTTATAGGCCTTTAGTGTACTCAAACTGATCAGAAATGAGGCCTATTTATAGTGTGTCAAGTTTGTTTTGCAAGGAATAAGGAATGACAACTGCAACAGGCCTTTGGCCAGTGGTGATAAAATGGAATCTCAAGTCTCCTCTAGCCATTGACTTGAGATTAGAGCACAGGCATATGGTTCTCTAATTCAAGGATAAGGCTTGACTGAAGTGCTCATCTTTGCTCTGATACATGCCACGTCTAAGCATCCATTGAATACCTCAAAACAAAATTGGAGCCTTAAGGCATTTGGGAAAATGCCTCTACATTTGGGATAAAATAAGGCAGATTCTGACTTAGTGAAAATTTCACTAAGTGTTGGAAAAATGTCACTTTTGTGTTTTCAGCCATTTTGATCACTCCATAACTAAAAATGCATGAGGAATTGGAATAAGCTGTAGTTGACACTTTTAAAGTATGCCATAAAATCTACAAATCTAGCTTTAGACCATCCAAAATGGTTGCTTGGATCTCAAGTTATGGTCCTTGGAAGTTGGTACCCTAGCCACTTTGTTCCATAACACAGAAAAATTCTAAGTTTTTTTATGGTTACCCCTTTTACAAGTTAACTCACTTTCTTTGATTTTTCTTTATGAATGATGATTCTAATCACACATTAACATCATTTTAGGGTCAATGAACCATAGTTGTGAAAAATCTCAAAAAGTCAAACTTGGTTTTGTGCACAGTTGACTTTTTATCGGACGAAATCCAAACTGTGCGATCCTTTGTGAAATTAAGTCCTTGACCTAAATCAAACCTAATGGATATATTCCATAGGTGTTATAGGGTGTATTGAATCATGTCCCAAGGTTTGGGAGTATGTCCTAGTTAAAAGTCAAAGGTACAGTTGACTTTTTCCTCAAAACCCTAATTGTGGTCCTGATGAAATTGATGCTTGTGGATCAAGCTTCTTGGATCAATCCATTGTTGCAAATGGATCAATGTAGTGTGTTGGAGACCCTCAAATCATGCCTTGAGGTCTTGGCTCATGTTTTGTCCCAAAAGTCAACTTAGGGATGAATTAGGTCAAGAAACCCTAATTCCTGATTTTTTTGTGTGGATGCATCCCCTGAGGTAAAATTGACTTGATGATTGGGTCCATGAGGTCCCTTGTAGTATCTTGGGTTGTGATTTGAAGCATTAGTTCATGCCCAGAGGAAAATTTCCACCTGGAGGCCTTGGTCGACCAAAACCCTAATTTGGTGACACTGGCGATCTTGAGGCTCGATCCACTTGGAATGTTGCAACTTTGTACTTTATTCTTGATGTGGGAGTCCTCTTGATCCATTGGGGGTGTTTGAGAGGCTATACAAGTTGAAGATCATGTCATTTCTTTATTGATCTCTTGTTTAAGTGTCCTAAGAGGGCTTGAAACCCTAATCCTTGATTGTAGTGAATGTTCAACAATTCCTTGAGGAGATTGATGAGACATGAAAGTATCTCCATTTTGTGATGATGATTGGCACAATGATGGGAAACCTTAGTGGTCAAAATTTGGGGTATGATAGATGCCCCTATTTAATCTTCTTGGACCCGAAGGTATGAATGGCTAAGGTATTCGGGCATTCGGGGTGCAAGAGGATTAAATATCGAAATACCCAAAATATTGATGGTGGTCATGAATGGAAGCTTGCTCATCCATCTTTTTTCTCTAAGCAGTGATGCTTTAGAAAAGGGTAAAACTTCCCCTCGATCATGGTCTTTAACCAAGGAACTGATCTCAGTTTCTTTTGAAATGAACTTCCCCTCGATCTGGGTTTCCTACCAAGGAACTGGTCTCAGTTTCTGATATAAACTTCCCCTCGATCCTGGTTTCCTACCAAGGAACTGGTCTTAGTTTCTAATATAAACTTCCCCTCGATCCTGGTTTCCTACCAAGGAACTGGTCTTAGTTTTTAATATAAACTTCCCCTCGATCCTAGTTTCCTACCAAGGAACTGGTCTCAGTTTCTGATATAAACTTCCCCTCTATCATGTTTTCCTACCAAGGAACTGGTCTCAGTTTCTTTTGTTAATAAACTTTCTTGACAAGGGACGCTATTTGTAGCGGTTTTCCTCAAACTTCTCGCCGAATTTTCCTGGGGAGATGTCATTTGATGGGAAAAAGTTTTGATGTCAGACTTGTTGGGGAACCCATTCGTCTGAGTTGTAGAGGTGCACAAACTTCTCTATTTCGGATACGCCATTTGTTAACTCTACTGGGGAAAACGAGTCTCTTGAGAGACTGTTTCCTATTTGGGGATATTACATCATACTTTCCCTCGAGATCTTCTCGGAGAAATGCCATGTGATGTAATCCAATTTTGAGGTGTTGATGACCTTTTCGTCAGCGAATTTTCCGGAGAAAAATTGTTGTACTGCCGAATCTTTAATTAAGAGGCTTTCTCTGGGGATTTTCCTTAATCTGGGAAAGCGAAGATATCATCTTCAATGGCGAAGAGTGACGTTCATCGAAAGTTTTCTTTCTTTTCAGAGGTTCAAGTTATCAAAGTGGTCGAGGATCGTTCCCATTCCAGAAATAAACCGGGGAAGAGATTGTTTAGATGCGACATTTCCTAACGAGGAAAGAACTGACAACTCGATTGAGAGGACTTTTATCACTAGAGGACAAGACCAACCGGAGTGATAGTGATGCAATATGAATGTGCATGTAAATTAATAATGCATAATGCATGTATGTTTATGCTGACAAAACTGACGCGACATACAGACTAATAGATGACCATGATTGGATACTCGGCCACTGCAGGGGATGAAAAGTATCACTGGTTCAAAAGTAGCAATTCTGCCTTGCTTAGGAGAGATAGTCCTTGCGAGGAAAACCGTTGGTCGGGCTTAGGAGATAAGAAATTTGCCAGGGATATTAAATGGAAAAATCACATCTGATACAGTTGATCCTTCGTTCAAGCGTACTGGTTTAGAAGGAGTACTTTGATTCTGCACTTTAAAGCTCGATTACTTCTGGAGAAGCGATCGATGTTCTTTCGATATTCAACATTCAAAAGAAATTGCCATCTTAATTTTAAAAGCAGAAAAAAATTTTTGACAAGTAAATTCATTTTTGTTTTATTTCAAGAATCGTTAATCATATTAAAATGTCGTTCTGTAAAGCTAAAACAAATAAGAATTGCAAACAAAAGCACTAGGGCTCAAATTTCATTGATAGGATGGAAATTAGCCAAACGCGTGATTCCATGGAGTATTTACAAAGTTTAGAAAATGGTAATTTAAGGGAAAAGGGCTACATCGAAACATAACGACCATTATCCTTCTACCAACTTTGAATTCTGGACATCCTGAGCTTCCGTCGAAGATGACCTTGACTGGAGTTTTTCCTGACTGATGGCATTACTGCTGCTGAGGGATTTGCCCCTTTATTGGACGTAGCTACTTGCCATGAATCCCTAATTTTGCCTGGATTGTACTTTGAGATATCCAATCCACCGAGACGTTTTTTTATTTAGGCGAAGTATTTCTTGACTACGCCAACATTTGTGGGGTAGGCAAATTCCTCTCCATCTATGGTTGCGAGTCTCAAGGCACCACCTGAGAAAGCTTTCTTGACCACATAGGGGCCATCATAATTAGGAGTCCATTTGCCCCGGGAATCAGCGAGAAATGACTGTATCTTCTTGAGCACGAGGTCTCCTTTTCTAAAGATGCAAGGTCGAACCTTTTTGTCGAACGTTTTCTTCATTCTTTGCTGATACAACTGACCGTGGCACAAAGCCGTTATTCGCTTCTCTTTGATCAGATTCAGTTCGTCGTGCCGACTTTGGCACCATTCGGCCTCTGTTAGCTTAGCTTCCATCAATACCCGAATTGACAAGATCTCTACCTCTATGGGGAGCACTGCCTCCATGCCATATACTAGAGAAAAGGGTTGCCCCTGTTGAAGTACAGACATATGTGCGATAACCGTGAAGAGCAAAGGGTAACATCTCGTGCCAGTCTTTGTAGGTTACAACCATCTTTTGAATAATCTTCTTGATGTTCTTGTTAGCTGCTTCTACCGCTCCATTCATCTTAGGTCAGTAGGGAGATGAGTTATGGTGTTCAATTTTGAATTCAGCACACAACTCTTTCATCATCTTATTGTTCAAGTTGGATCCGTTATCAGTAATGATCTAGCTAGGAACACCATAACGGCAAATGATATTTTTTTTGATAATTCGGACCACCACTTGTCGGGTTACATTAGCGTATAATGTTGCTTCGACCCACTTGGTGAAGTAATCAATGGCCACCAGGATGAACCAGTGTCCGTTCGAAGCTTTGGGTTCAATCATACCAATCATGTCGATTCCCCACATGGAAAAAGGCCACGGGGAAGAGAGAACTTTGAGATGTGTTGGCGGTACATGGATTTTGTCTAAGTATATCTGACACTTGTGACATCTCCTCATGTACTTATAGCAGTCGAATTCCATTGTCAACCAATAGTACCCTGCTCTCAGAATTTTCCTCGCCATTGTGTGCCCGTTGGTATGATTGCCAAAGGATCCTTCATGAATTTCTTTTATCAGCATGTTTGCTTCTGGTCTGTCTACGCAGCGAAGCAAGACCATGTCAAAGTTTCTTTTATAGAGTGTATCACCACTCAGGAAGAAGCTACCTGCCAATCTTCTGAGGGTCTTTCTGTCTTTTCTTAATGCCCCAGGTGGGTATTCTTGTTTCTGAAGGAAGCACTTGATATTGTGATACCAAGGTTTGTCATCGATGACTGCTTCGATTGTGAAAATGTAAACGGGCCATTCAAGGCGCATTATGTCGATCTTAGGTATGTCATTCCATTGACCTACACTAATCATGGAAGAGAGAGTGGCTAATGCATAAGTCATGTGATTCTCTTCACGAGGGATGTGATGAAACTCAATTCTATTAAAGAATGGTAACAACCTTCTCGCGTAGTCTTTGTAAGGAATCAGTCCTGACTGGTATGTGTTCCAATCTCCTTTGATCTGATTGATAACCAGGGCTGAGTCGCCATATGCATCCAAGTTTTTTATCCTTAAATCAATTGCTTCTTCAAGACCCATGATGCAAGCTTCGTATTCGGCCTCGTTGTTTGTACAGTTGAATGTCAATCTGGCACTGAAAGGAATGTGGGTACTCTGAGGTGTTATGATGATTACCCCAATTCCATTTCCATAATGGTTGACAGCTCCGTCAAAGATTAGTCCCCATTGGGAACCTAATTCTGGCCCTTCACAGGGTAGCGGTTCATCGCAATCTTTCATTTTCAAATACATGACAACTTTGTCTAGGAAGTCAAACCCGACCGATTCTTGATCGTCAATCGGTTGATGAGCCAAATGATCAGCTAAAACACTTACCTTAACGACTTTCTGAGCGTGGTACTCGATGTCGTATTCTGATAACAACATTTGTCAACGGGCAATCCTTCCCGTGAGAGTAGGCTTTTCAAAGACGTACTTGATTGGATCCATCTCAGAGATTAACCAAGTAGTGTGACGAATCATATAGTGGCGAAGATGTTTGGCTGCCCAAGCCAGAGCACAACCATTTTTCTCAAGCATAGTGTACCGAGTCTCGCAGTCAGTGAACTTCTTGCTCAAATAGTAAATGGCAGACTCTTTCCTTTTGGTTTCGTCTTGTTGGCCAAGTAGACAACCCATAGAGTCTTCCAAAACTGTTAGGTATATGATCAGTGGTCTTCCTTCCACTGGAGGTGATAGAATCGGGGGATTCAATAGGTATTCCTTGATACTGTCGAAGGTGGTTTGGCAGTCTTCTGTCCAAATGCAGTCCTGATTCTTTTTGAGTAATTTGAAAATCGGCGCACATGTCGCGGTCATGAGGAATATGAGTCTAGAAATGTAGTTCAAACGTCCCAGGAATCCTCTGACTTGTTTTTCAGTCTTTGGAGAAGGCATTTCTTGAATGGCCTTGACCTTGTCAGGATCAACCTCAATTCCTTTCTGGCTGATGATGAACCCTAGCAGTTTCCCTGAACGGACACCGAATGTGAACTTATTGGGATTCAAGCGGAGTTTGTACTTTCTCAACCGCTCGAATAGCTTTAACAGGTGGGTCACATGCTCCTCCTCTGTTTGGATTTGGCAATCATATCATCGACATATACCTCGATTTCTTTGCGTATCATGTCATGAAATAGAGTAGTCACGACCCTTTAATAGGTTGCCCCGACGTTCTTCAAACCGAATGGCATTACCTTGTAACAAAAGGCACCCCATAGGGTAATGAACGAAGTTTTCTCCATGTCTTTCGGCGCCATTTTTATCTGATTATAGCCCGAGAATCCATCCATGAAGGAGAATACTTTGAATTTTGTTGTACTGTCTACCAGCATGTCTATGTGTGGTAAGGGAAAGTCATCCTTTGGACTGACTTTGTTCAGATCCCTGTAGTCTACACACATTCTGACCTTTTCGTCCTTTTTTGGAACTGGTACTATGTTGGCTAACCATTGAGAATATTCTGATGTGGCAAGGAAACCCGCATCAATCTATTTCTGTACTTCCTCCTTGATTTTGATGGCCATGTCTGGGTGAGTCTGTCTTAGTCTTTATTTTACCGGCAGACATTTTGATCTCAATGGTAGATGATGTTCCACGATGTTGGTATCCACCCCTGGCATGTCCTGATAGGACCAAGCGAATACATCGGGAAACTCTTTGAAAAAATTTATCAACCCTTCTTTGACAGTCGAACTAAGCAGTACCCCAATCTTGACCTCTTTTCTCTCTTCTTCTGAACCCAAGTTGACCGCTTCCAACGACTCTTTGTAAGGTTTAATGGACTTTTCCTCTTGTCTGAGTAATCGAAAGATCTCTTCTGGAATTTCTTCGTCATTTTCTTCTTCAGCCTCAAATACCGGGAATTCAAAGTTGGGAGAAGGCATTGGATCATATGTTTCAATGGGGTTTAAAACAAGCAATCTGCATGACGTGATGATTCGTTTTTAGAAGAGATGAGAGAATGCAAGAGTGTGTGCAGTGTATTTTTTTTACTGCTTGTTTTTATTATTCGAGTTGTTTTTTTAGGATTACCATTTTCTGAAAAAGTAAAAAGACAAAACAGCAATAAATGCGGAAATTACAGAACGACGTTATTTTATTTATGCTCTTGTCGATTCTTGAAACTACAGCCCTATAAAACAAAACTCTGTCGCTGTGGGCAAAGCGAAGAGAGACATTTACAGAAAGTGAGCCCTATAAAACATCTGTTTCACCTGGGCAGGGTGAAAGGTTAGAGTAAAGACGACAATTACTTCGGATTACGAACCACTTTCGGAACGTTGACAGCAACCCATTAGCAGCGAACTCCTCGGTGAATCACAAAGTCTGAAACTTTCCTTCTTGGCTTGTCTTCAGAAATAACGCTGATTTCTGGTGGAGCAGGGTCATTGGAATATGTCTCCCAGGTAGAGTTGTCGTAGGAGGATTCCTCAGTTGTATCTTGCACAGTGTTTGCACTCTCAGGTATATCTCCCCATCCAGTTGGCTGGATGTCTTCAAGTTTGATAAGAGAGCTTTTGGGAGCGGTGTACTTAACCAGGTAATCGAATTTGCCACTCGGTTGTGCCAAGGTGTCCCACACTTCTTTGGAGCTGGAGGAGTCATCCCTCTCGATGACGTTGACCTCAGGAAAAGCATAGTTAAGGAACTATTATCCTACAATTATTGCGAATTCATCGTTGTACTGGATATTTTCTGAATGCCCTGAGTAATGATCCCATGATTCTGTAGGGACGCATGTATTCTTTTCAATGATGCTCAACTGATATGCATCGTTGGGCTGACTCTCTTGCCCCGAGTCTCCTGGGTACGGCTGCCAAATAGGCAGGCCATCCATTGGGCCATAATAGTCGTGGTCAAAGTTGTCTTTCATCAG
The DNA here is from genome assembly GCA_022829125.1 of Lathyrus tuberosus. Taxonomy (NCBI): domain Eukaryota; kingdom Viridiplantae; phylum Streptophyta; class Magnoliopsida; order Fabales; family Fabaceae; genus Lathyrus; species Lathyrus tuberosus. Next base: position 3,589,596 of record JALAZF010000565.1, read on the forward strand.
AGTGTCTTCCTCTAATGAGTTTGGTGGAGCACGACATCCTTCCGGATCACAATCTCCGTATATCATCTTGACGTCTAACCTTGGTATATATCTTGGACTCTGTGCGGGAACAAAAAATGGCCTAGGCACCTCTTCCTGAGATATATAACCGTCCTTGTTAAGATAGGACTTCCACTCTTCATCTGTATCGGAGGACTCACCCTCATTGATGGTATGTACTTCTTGAGACACTGGGTGAAGGAAACCTCCATTGTGGAAGAAGTTCTGAATGGGATGAAGAATTTCATCGTTAGTAGCTGTCCAGGCATAGTTTTGAAGAAAAACCAAGACCTTTCTTTTTCTTATTGTCAGTAGGAATGACAAGCTGTCCCCATCCTTTGGTATTGTTACTTTTGATTGCTTCGAGAGCATCTTTGTACGAGGAAATCGACGTTCCTCCTTTTGATTGGTTGTCGTGACTCACCGAAAGTGCCTGGAACTGGGTTCCGATAACCTCCTTTGGTTCCATGTAAGTGGATGACGATAGGTTACTCACGATCAAGGCTTGCTCTCCGCAGACTGTGACTAGTTGGTCGTTCTTGACAAACTTCAGCTTCTGGTGAAGTGTCGAAGTGACTGCCCCAACCTCGTGTATCCAAGGTCTTCCTAACAAACAGCTGTATGCTGCCCGGATGTCCATGACCTGGAAAGTGACTAGGAAAGTGTGAGGACCGATAGTTATGGGAAGGTCGACTTCGTCGATAACTGTTTTTCGGGATCCGTCAAATGCTTTGACGATGACCTCACTGCCTCTCATCGGAGATCCTTTGAATGATAGTCACATTAGAGTGGACTTTGGCATCACGTTTAGAGCTGATCCGGTGTCTACCAGTACGCTAGCTAAAGCATCGTCCTGGCAGTTGACTGTAATATTGAGTGCCATGTTATGATTTGGGCCCTCTTTCGGCAGTTCCTCATCACTGAATCCCAAGTTGTTACAGGAAGTGATGTTGGAGATGATGTTGTTGAATTGTCTTATTGTTACATCCTGTTCCACAAAGGCCTGCTCTAAGAATTTCTATAAAGCTTCCCTGTGAGCTTCGGAACTGAGTAAAAGTGATAATATTGAGATTTTTGAAGGAGTTTGCAATAGTTGATCAACAATGTTGTATTCACTCTTCTGGATGAGCTTCAACATCTCATCATTGTTCTTTGAAAAGTCAGGATCACAGGATTGACTGACTGGTTGATCGGGAACTTCTATCTAAGGTTCCTTTTCTTTGCTGGGTTCTCCAACTCCTCGGTTGAAGATTAGACCGCTCCGTGTTACTCGAATGATGTCTGCAATATTCACGACGGAGGGTAACGAAATTTCTTTTCCATTCTCAATTGTTGTTGCACCGTATTTGTAAGGGATAACCTTATCGGATTTGTACGGTACTGGTCCCGACAGATAGATAAATGTGAGAACAAAATTTGATTCTGCAATATTATCTCTAAGTTTTGATGATAACAAATGGGTATTGGCATGAACAATTTTGCACAACTAATGTTGTTACTTGTGAGAACCTAGCAAATAGGTTATGCTCATGAGAATCAGCGCAATGCTTAAAGAAAGACATTTCGTCTATGTACTTAAAAGAGCTGAATGAAGATAACACAAAAGACTTTATTTCGAAAGGAAAAGAGTATGAGTTCTGAAGATCTGAAGACGAGAGTTCTGATGGAATGAAGTCCAGATGCTGAAGCCTCACGCTCTCTGATCAAGGTTCTGAAGACCTACCCAAAGTCGACTCTCATGCTTCAATCAAATATTATCAGAAGCCTCTGAAGATATGAAGGAAGTGGATTAAGAGAACAAGGTTATGTAGATAAGTTCTGAAGATTCTGGAAGCGCATAGCTGATGATTCGAAGACTTGGTAATCTCAAGAACCGAGCAATGTTTTCCCTTCTTACTCATGCTCACAAAAAGCCTTTGAAGTTGAGAAGCCAAGAAAACTTGCCACACTGTACAGTTGTACCACATTACAACGTTAAAATTCTTGAAGACCGTACGAAATACAAACAAGACAATCTGACACTGACAGGACGCACAACATGCAGAAGACTTTGTACCTGTCCTCACGCTTCTAGCCGTTAGCCCACTTAGCTATCATGATTCCATCTCAACGGCTCTTTTCACTCAGCTATAAAAGGAAGCTCAAAAACTTGAAGAAAGCACACACGCGAACTGCTACAATACTTTCTAACTCTGTTATTTCTTAAGTCATTCTTGGTCTAAAAACTTGTTTACATTATCAGCTTGATAAGAAGCAATTCTCTGTAAACACCATTGTATTTGAACTTAAAGTTGTATTCCTTAAGAGAGTCTTAGTGATTAGATCTCTTGAGAAGTCTAGGACGTGTGTCTTAGAGGTTGTGCCTTAAGTAAGACCTGTGTGGTTGGATTACTTGAGAAGTCTAGAACGTGTGAGTTCTAGAGGTTGTTGTTAGTCACCAGCTGTGTTAGCTCGTGCAGTGTACTATTTTGTTGAATAATGGATTAAGACCTCGTTGAGAGAGGCGAAATCACCTTGGCGGGTGGACTAGATTAACTTGAGAGGTTCTCAAGTGAACTAGTATAAACATAACATGTTTATATCTCTTTGTTTAACCAAGTTGTTTTTCTTTAGAAAAGGGGTAAAGTTTTAAAGAGAAAGTTATTTTTAAAGAAACGATTTATTTTGAAAAACCAATTCAAACCCCCTTTCTTGCGTTTTTCACACCTTCAATTGGCATTAGAGCTCCGGTTCTGAGGTGATAAAAAGATTGAATTTTTATCAAGCACTTAACAGTGTTCAGTACCGATCCAAGTGTGAAAAACAATGACCACACCACCACCAACAACTTCTGAAACAAATGTTATTGAAAGAGAATCTTACACTGCAAAACCTCCTATCTTTGATGGCTAAAAGTTTGATTATTGGAAAGATAAAATTGAAAGTTATTTCTTATCATTTGACCTAGATCTATGGGATCTAGTACTTGATGGCTATAGTCATCCTGTAGATTCTGTAGGTAAAAAGATTGAAAGAAGGGAGTTTACAGATGCTCAGAAGAAAACTTACAAAAATCATCACAAAGCAAGAACCATTCTGTTGAACGCAATTTCTTATACCGAGTATGAGAAAATCACAAACAAAGAAACTGCAAAGTCCATCTTTGAATCTCTTCGTATGACTCACGAAGGAAATGCTCAAGTCAAGGAGGCGAAGGCTCTTGCTCTAATCCAAAAATACGAAGTCTTCAAAATGGAAGATGATGAGTCTGTTGAAACCATGTTCTCAAGGTTTCAAATGCTTATTGCCGGACTCAGAGTTTTGGACAAAGGCTATTCTACTGCTGATCATGTCAAGAAAATCATCAGAAGTCTTCCGGCCAAATGGAGACCAATGGTGACTGCCTTGAAACTTGCAAAGGACTTGAATAGTACCAGTCTTGAAGAACTTATCTATTCTTTAAGAAGTCATGAAATAGAACTTCAAGGAGATGAACCTCAGAAGAAAAATAAATCCATTGCACTGAAGGCAAAGCCAGAAAAGAAGAAGGCGTATCAGGCAGAAGAAGAAATGGAAGAATCTGAAGAAGATTCAGAAGAAGATGATATATCACTCATATCAAGAAAGATAAGTCACTCTAGAAATACAGAAGGAACAAATTCAAAGGACCAAGGAGAAGATCTGAATCTACATCCGGTCAAAGAAGAAACTATGGAAAAGATGTTATGTGCTTTGAATGCAAAGAACCTGGATATCTCAAAAATGGCTGTCCAAAGGCCAAGAAAGAAGAAAGACCTAGGAAAGCCAAAAAGGGTCTCATGGCACCTAGGATGATTCAGAATCTGAAGATGATGCTGATGAAGGCCGGGTTAACATGGCATTCATGGCAAAAATCAAAAGCGACTCGTCAGAGGAAGAACTATCAGAATCCAACGATGAAAGAGGGGTACTTTCCTCCTTATCACGTTCTGAACTTGAATTAGGATTAACTGAACTTATAAAAAGATATCAAAACCTTCAAAGCAAATTCAAAATCTTGAAAAAGAGTTTTATAGTTTCTTCAGAAGATCTTACTAAAAACAAGAAAACCATTTCTGAACAAAATGAGAAAATATTTGTCTTAGAAAACTTAAACACTGTCCTGAAATGTAAATTATCTAAGTTAGAAGAAGAAATTGTTTCAAACTCAACTAACACTAGCGAAGAAGACAAATATGATAACACATTTAAAAACTTTCTTGCCAAAAGCGTAGATAGAAGCAAAATGGATTCACTAGTCTATGGAGTCAGTAGAAATGGCAGTAGAGGTCTAGGATATTCAGGACCATCTCAACCATATGATGAAACCAAAAACATCAAAATAATACCTCTGTCCAAACAGTTTATTCCCTCTGGTACTAGCCTTAAGCATTCAGAACCGAAAGGTTCAAACACTAGGATTACACAAACACACACACTAAAGAAATATCCTAAACACGAACACTATGCACAAACTCCACACCGTTTTGCTAACGTAAGGAAATCTAAAGGGATCAGAACCTTTAGAAAAACTAATGTGAAAGGACCCACAAAATGGGTACCTATAAACAAGATAATTTATGTTGCAGATATCCTTAATAGCTCCATTGAAACACCAGTCATGGTACCTGGACAATGGGTGCTCGTGACACATGACGGGAGAAATGTTTATGTTCCAAGATCTGAAACTTAAGCCTGGAGGCGTTGTCGGTTTCGGAGGAAATCAGAAAGGAAGAATCATTGGCTCCGGAACTGTTGGAAATGGTAAGCTTCCTTCCATTAAGAATGTTTTATTAGTAGAAGGTCTAATGCATAATCTGTTGTCAATAAGTCAACTTAGCGACAGTGGCTATGATCTCATTTTTAATCAAACGTCTTGTAAAGCTGTAAGTCAGAAGGATGGATCTGTCCTATTCAACGGAAAGAGGAAAAACAACAGTTATAAAATTAAATTAACTGATTTAAAACATCAAAATGTAAAATGTCTTCTTTCTGTAAACGAAGAGCAATGGGTCTGCCACAGACGTCTTGGCCATGTCAGTTTGAGAAGAATCTCTCAGCTTAACAAGCTTGGTCTTGTTAGAGGCTTGCCAAATATGAAATATTCGTCAGACGCTCTTTGTGAAGCATGTCAGAAAGGAAAGTTTTCAAAAACCTCTTTCAAAGCTAAAAATGTTGTTTCCACCTCTAGACCGTTGGAAATTCTTCACATCGATCTGTTTGGCCTTGTAAAAATGGCCTCTCTCAATGGTAAGAAATATGGACTAGTCATTGTTGATGACTACAACAGATGGACATGGGTAAAATTCTTAAAACACAAGGATGAATCACATTCTGTGTTTGCTTCCTTCTGCACTCAAGTACAAAATGAGAAAAATTGTAAAATAGTCAGAGTCAGAAGTGATCATGGTGGAGAATTTGAAAATAAAAACTTTGAAGAACTTTTTTCACATGGAATATCTCACGATTTTTCTTGCCCTAGAACTCCACAACAAAACGGAGTTGTAGAAAGAAAGAATCGAACTTTACAATAAATGGCTCGCACCATGATCCAAGAAACTGACATAGCTAAGCACTTATGGGCAAAAGCAATTAACACGGCATGTTATACTCAAAATAGAATCTCTATAAGACCTATCTTAAATAAAACTCCATATGAATTGTGGAAGAATAAAATACCCAACATTTCTTATTTTCATCCATTTGGATGTGTCTGTTTTATGCTTAACACTAAAGAGAATCTTAGCAAGTTTGATTCCAAAGCACAGAAGTGTCTGTTGTTGGGATACTCTGAATGCTCGAAAGGATATAGAGTCTACAACACAGAATCAAGAATCGTGGAGGAATCTATTTATGTTAGATTTAATAACAAGCCTGACTCAAGTCAGAGCTAGTTGAGAAACTTGCAGATTTCGAAATCAGATTCTCCGAACCTAAGGAAAGGACAGATGAAGTTAAAGAACAACAAGATCCTACACCAGAAACCACTGAAGTAACTCCAAATACCCCATCTCAACGAAGAAGAAGACTGTCCACATCCCATCCTGAGGAACTAATTCTGGATAACAAAGATGCTCCTATCAGAACCAAATCAGCCTTTAGACCATTAGAAGAAACACTTATAAAACTAGTATCATTAATAGAACCAGCTACATTTGAAGAAGCCCTCATGGACAAAGACTGGGTTCTGGCTATGGAAGAAGAACTTAACCAGTTCTCCAAAAATGATGTTTGGGATCTAGTTCCTAAACCTAAGAATGTTCGTGTAATAGGAACTAAGTGGGTATTTAGGAACAAGCTAAATGAAAAGGGAGAAGTTGTCAGAAACAAAGCGCGACTTATTGCTCAAGGATACAGTCAACAAGAAGGAATTGACTACAACGAAACATTTGCTCCAGTTGCTAGACTTGAAGCAATACGTTTACTAATATCCTTTTCAGTAAATCATAACATCGCTATATATCAAATGGATGTTAAGAGTGCATTCTTAAATGGTTATATATCAGAAGAAGTTTATGTCAAACAACCTCTTGGTTTTGAAAATTCAGAAAAATCAGACTTTGTTTTTAAACTTAAAAAATTACTCTATGGTTTAAAGCAAGCTCGCAGAGCTTGGTATGATAGATTGAGCAAATTTTTATTAGAAAACAATTTCACCAGAGGAAAGGTTGACACAACTCTTTTCTGCAAAACATATAAGAATGACATTCTTATTGTTCAAATCTATGTTGATGACATTATTTTTGGTTCTGCTAACTCTTCTCTATGTGAAGAATTTTCAAAGTTAATGCAGGATGAATTTGAAATGAGCCTTATGGGAGAACTGAAGTTCTTCCTTGGAATTCAGATTGATCAAAGATCGGAGGCCACTTACATCCATCAAACCAAGTACACAAAAGAACTTCTGAAGAAGTTCAATATGACGGATTGCAACATTGCTAAAACACCAATGCATCCAACTTGTGTCATGGGAAAAGAAGAAACATGAGTTAAGATTTGTCAAAAACTCTATCGTGGTATGATAGGTTCTCTCTTATATCTAACTGCTTCTAGACCTGATATATTATTCAGTGTACATCTATGTGCTAGATTCCAATCAGATCCAAAAGAATCACATCTAACCGCTGTCAAGCAAATTCTAAGGTATTTGAAAGGAACAACTAACCTTGGCCTGATGTATAAGAAAACATCTGAGTATACTCTTTCTGGTTACTGCGATGCAGATTATGCCGGAGATAGATTAGAAAGAAAGAGTACATCGGGGAACTGTCAGTTCTTAGGAAGCAACCTAATCTCATGGTCAAGCAAGATACAATCTACAATTGCTCTCTCAACAGCTGAAGCAGAATAAATATCAGCTTCCCTATGCAGCACTCAAGTGCTATGGATGAAAAAACAGCTGGAAGATTATCAGATATATGAGAGTAACATTCCTATCTTCTGTGATAATAATGCTGCTATTTGCTTAAGTAAAAATCCAATTTTGCATTCTAGGGCTAAACACATTGAAATAAAACATCATTTTATTAGGGACTATGTTCAGAAGGGAACTCTATGCTTAAAATCCATTGATACAGACTATCAGTGGGCTGACATTTTTACAAAACCCTTAGCTGAAGATAGATTTCTAATCATTTTAAAACACCTGAATATGGAGTACTGTTCAGAATAAAAACATTTTCAGAACCTCATGTGTTTAGTCAGAAGAAAAGTATTTTCAAATCATCAGAACCTTTTTTTAACGCATCTCAAGTTCTGATAAATATGTGACATGTCATATATTCGGAAAATTATTTCTGCATGTGATTTAAATAAAATTAAGTCACTTTAATTATTCAAATTGAACGAACAACATTTTTCTCGAGATTGACTCAATTTTATCACATTTATTCACTTATTCCCTTATGTGTCTATCCACTCAAATACTTCACAATCTCATAAATACCAGAAATTTTCACTCCATTAGAGAATAGTTAACACGCGTAACCTAGATCACCTATAATTCTTCTTGGGAACAATCCAAAGACGTTCATTCTTTTCCCTTCGTGTTCTTCAACTCTTCAAAACATTCTATCACTCTCACTCCTCACCAAAACCCTAAAAACCCTATATCTCTACTCTTCCTCTAAATCGCTCATCTTTTCAAAATGATGAACCCAATGCAAGAAGAAGCCGTCAAGTTCTCACAAGAATTTGAAGCATTATCAAGGAGATTGTCAGCTCCCTTAACCGAGCCATCCTCAACAATATCTCTAACAAACCAAATGGCCGCTTCATCTTTATCTCATTCTTCTCAAATAAACGAAGAACACATTACCCAAAGAGAAGCTTCTGACACCTGTAATCTTGTGAATCTAATTGTACTCAAGGAACTGCATGTAGATTTCCAGAATCTTGTCGAAAATGGATTTAATCTGATCAAAGAAGTAGAAGCTCAAGGATGGACCAATTTCTTTGATAGGCTCAAAAGACCAGTTTTTGAAGCACTTGTAAAAGATTTTTGGAGACAAGCTGTTTGTGACAAGATCCATGTTGTCTCCTATGTCCTGGGAAGAAAGATCGTCATCACCGAAAGATCCATTGCCGATCTTTACAACCTAGAGTTTATAAAGAACAAGAGAGTCTATGGGATGAACAATAAATCTTCATTTGTGGAAAAGAAGATCAACCCAACCATCTACGCTAACTATCAACTGAGTAAAAAGGAGTACAAGAGAGAAGATTTGCATGCACACTTAAAAATCTGGCACAAGATCATTCTTGGCTGCATCAATCCCAGGCCTTCATCACATGTTGCAGAAATACATGCTTTACTATCTGATCACCATAGAAAGAATGTGCCTACCTTCTATCCTATTTTACTATCTGAGAGACATGGTAACAAAAACCAGGACCACCGGTGGATACATAAATGATATACCAAGATACATCCCTTTTGGAAGAATGCTCTCAGACATTTTCTATGAAAGTGGTATAATAGACACTCTGGTTACAGAAGTCAAATACACAGAAGATCTGACCACAACCCTTGGAGAACCAGTAAATGCCACAACTCTTAAGGAAATGAGAATAATCAATAAAGTAAAGGTGAATCTTTTCACCATCTCTGACGATTTAAGTAAACGAAGGGTCACTGTGTCGGGTTATCCTATCTATCACAGAAGTTGCCAACTTGAAGAATTAGTTGTATACTTAGATGGAGTAAAAGCACGAGGGTATGATGTCCATGAAATCAAGCATGAAAAAGAAGAATGGGAGCAAACAGAGCAAACTAAGCAGACTGATCAATTGAATTCTGAACCAACTCTTATTGAGTCTCCTAAAAAGAAAAGAAAGCATGCTACCATCATCTCTAAGCCTCAGAAAAGAAATAGGAGTAAAAGTCAAATATCCTCGATGAAATTCTGGTACAGACATGTGATGTCAAGTGCAATGTCACAACATCAATATCTGTTGTATGAACAAGTCAATAATAGAAACAGAAACGCATAAACCACACACAAGGATTGTTCACCCAGTTCGGTTCAACAACCTACATCTGGGGGCATACCAAGCCAGGAAGGAAGTCCACTATTAGCAGTATCAAATTCAAGACTCAACAAACCAGTTGACAATCTACCTAATTTAATCACTACCCAATGACCCTTCAATCTAAGTCCTCCCTAGATAAGAGACTCCATCTCACTCCCAATCATCGCAATGATGTCTAGCAGTCAACTTCTCCGCCACTGCATCAACAACTTGATTTCCAACAACTTTTCAAACACAGAAAAGTCACCTTTCCATGACACACATTGGAGTTGCTTCAAGGCTTCCTCCAAGAACAATACAATACTCATTACCTACAGGTTTCTGAGTAATAACACAGTGACCATCTCACAACCCGAGTGGTTCACTTAGACTAAGCCCTAATGATCTACATCTTGGACCCGTACCTATTCTAGATTACAAGCATTTTATTTATAACTTTTTCCCAACTGGATTTGGGCGTTCAAATCTTCTGCACCAAATCTGCAACAGATTCTTTCCTCAATAGATCTTCAATTAAATCTTCATAATTAACTCTGATTGTTCTCCATATCTTTTTGCATTAAATTAGCAACAAACTAATCTTCTTCATTAATGATTGCACCAAGAAATTCCCATCCAATCTAGCTAACATAATGCGCGCAGCCCTAAAAACATCACAACCTAATGTTTTAATGTTCTGGTATAGTGATGTCAAGACATCGCATGTGACATCACTCTTCAGCACTTTAACTCTTCAACACCTTAACTACTTTCACAACACCAGAATGTTAACCAATCATACCAATAATGTTATAAGCTCATGTTGCAACATCAACCATGACATTAACATAGGTTTTACCAAAATTTCAGCCAATCACAAGAACTAACAATCTCCCCCTTTGGCTAATTTTGGCTAAAATAAATATATAAACATTACAGCTCTAATTACATCAGCTATTACAACCCTATACTATTGTTAGAAGTCATCTGATCCTAACAGTAACCATCAATAGCTATTGTGTACAGCAATCATGGAGAATAATCTTTTTGGCTAATTTTGAATGATGTTAGGACATCATGTTGGACATAACATCACCATATAACAGCAACTCCAGGCAACATATCAGGACCTAAGTAGTAGACAGTCCTGAAGTCATTTGGTGCACATGAGGAAGAAGATATCTGACACTCCTCCTCAACACAACACATTTCTTTTTCCTTCCAGGATAGACCCAGAACAAATGTAGAAGACTCCTCCAAAAAAGAAATGTTTGTCTATACATAAAAGACCAATGGTGGCATAAGATAATTCTGCACACCTTCATTGATCAGACACTGGGTTTAATCTGTGGCATAAGATGAAACTTAAGAAGTGCCATTCTGCCAACCCAGGTAACTCAGAACACAAGTCACAACTGTGTTCATAACTCAGGACACAAGTCACAAAGACTCAACACCAACTTAAGGATAGGACATCCTCTTCGACATCTCTGAATCACATCTGGAACTGCAGACTCCAGACATAGCATCTGCGTAAACCATTTAGCAAAACCCTTTCCTTTCTCCCCCTTTTTAGCCACAAATTGGCAAAGGAAGCCCCACAGAACCAGACCCAAGTAGTGCTCACCCAAAAACAAACAAAAGCTATAAGACTTATGAAACAAGAACACTCACTGGTTGAAGGAGAACAGAATAACCCCTATAAATAGCTGATCAGTTACTTAGGAATTAACGAGCTTTGAATATGTCAAGGTTCTTGGTCACAGAAACGCTATTTTAGGTACTAAAAACTCCTTCCAAATTCAATGCCTACCGTCCAAAACAGTCTTGACCACTTTTATTGTTTCCTAATTGATCTTTACCATAAATTGTGCCAAAACAGTTCCATGCATAGTCAAAGACACGTGTTTCACCTTATCCCTACACCACCGTCCAAAATAATTCCTTGTCTGGCTCAAGACAAACATGTCCTATACCATGTTCTGACATCGCATCAGACATTGTCTGTTGGCTCACAATATTATCCACCCAAGACACTTCGAAAGATTCCAAAACACAAGCACGACATCTATTAATCAGCACAACTCACAATCCCTCCTAGATTTCTCCTGAAAAATAACTTTTCCCAGATACAACAATTCTGCTCTTCAGCCTCCTCATAAGAACTAGCATACCAGCCTTAGGAACACCCAACCATACTCAGTAGTACATGTCCCAACATGTTGATTGACACCACTCTGCGCAATCTTCACAACAATCTGCACCCTTGCAGTAAAAGATCATAGACAACAACCTTAACTCCCCCTGACATAAACACCCAATGATCCTTATGAAGATGAATACTTGACACCAGATAAAAGCACAATGAAATTGCCACATTCTCAATAATAAGAACTGCCACTTCTTGTATTTGTTGAGCATAATCTCATCATGTTTGTTTCAGATACATGGTCTGCCAAGTCCAATATAAACGCCCACTTGATTTGGAATTTCTCACATATTCCATACCAAATGTCTTTAGATTACTTGCAACACACGATAAGGGCTGCCACCACCTTTTACTCATATTAGAAGAACCCTCCTTATATTCAACCAATCTGATCAGATCATACCACTTCAGACACTAATTCTGCTTCTTCCAACTTCATACGCACAGTCCCAGACCTTCACACCAGACAAAGATGTTGTACCATCATGTAGGACATCAGCATTAGATAACAGCTCACATCTTCTGCATTACAACCACCTGATCACAACAGAGAGGAATAAGCTCTCACACAATTCAGAAAACTGAATTCCATCCACACATCAGACAACTGCCAAGCTCCCAAAAAGGTCTTTACAAACAGCCAACAGATGATGCTCACTCCTTCATTCACGCACTTCTGATACAGTTAGCTGATAAGGCTACCTCAGGTTGTCATCTTCAAATATCAAGCTACTCCATCATGGCCACAAAAAATCCAGACACAGATTTGCATAATTCTCTAGACAAATACTTTGTCTCCCGTCAAAGTATTTACCCTTCTGCACAGCATCACTAATAGACAAATACTAAGTCTCCCGTCAAAGTATCCACTATTAGACAGAATAAGATTACCTTCTCACACAAGGCATGACATTTGGTCTGACCTACTTTTATGCACACTTGTGGCACTAGCTGATCCCTCTTTTATAAATTCACACCGCTGATCACTTCAGATTAGGTAAGTGGCTTGACCTGATACTCCACCATGAGCACAACTAACTTTCGTGGCTGAAAACTCAACACCTTTGGAGTGTTGTCCCAACATCAGATATAATTCCCTCTTGGTTTGCTATCTTCACATGCTCCAAAACTCCACATCTTGCCAGGCTGATCTAGCATGACTTGACAATAGGTCCATGTCCCCTTCACAGGCTTTTCTTCTGCCTTTAGCAAGACCCAGATCTACTTCAGTCTTCACTACATTCTCCATCCCAGGCAGACCTTCTACTTCATCATTCTCCCGTATGACTATGTAGACGATCCTTATGCATAATGTAGGCACCAAGCTTCTGAACCAGAGCATAAACATCCTTCACCAAGGATATCCAACCAGATAGTACCTCAACACGAGTTAGAACATCTCTCATCCACCTTCAAGAAGAATAATCTCCTTGAGTCTTCAACTCATCACCCTTCTGCCCAATAGTAACTTGTCCCTCAATAATAACCAGCTACCACACTCTGATTATCTTGATCCTCTAAGGAACCTTGATCTTCAAGTCACATGTTCCACTTGCTCAAAATCAAACACACTTAGACTCCCTAAGCCATGGTCATGCCACATTTTCTCCTTCCTGCAGCTCCCGCAAACTGCCAAGAGAACGTTCTTTTTGAAGCATCCTATTGTTCATTCCTATAGATCACCCTATCATTAGCTGATGTGCCACATCACCAGCTGAGACTCCTGATGTTAAGCTAGATGTCAGAACATTATGTCATCCAACTGTTGAATTTAGCTCTACCTTCTGCCACTCAGAAGAACCTCATCCCTTTGCAGAAACAGATTTCCATGCTCTCATAGACTTGATTCAACAATCAAGTTTGAGTAGACAACCTCTATCCTGCTTAGAAACTCCAAAGACTTCAAACCTACCACATCTGAATCTTCAGAAAATAAGTAGTCCAAGACTACCTCATAGCAATACTAAAGAGAGTCACTTCCCTTAGTAGAGTCGTCAGTAGAAAGCCAGAGATAACTGCCACTTATCCTCGAACTTCACAACCAGAGCAAACACCATGCTCCAAACCACTTAGATCAGAAATAAACTAATCCAAGTTGTAACCATCAAGATTATGATGTCTTCATAGTCTTCCATCTTCATCTTATCAACTTCCAAGATTAGACCAACAAAACTGCAGTAACTTGCATAACACACTCTTCCAGAAGCTACTTCTTATAAGCACAAGGTTCAGACCTTTTGTCTAGCTTAAGAGTGATAACTACCATCCTTCTGCAACTAAAGCCATACCATAGACAATCTGTTACTTCCAATCCTTCAAGCCACAAAACTGGAAGAGTTCATTCCATACAACTAATGAAGACACCAATTGACCACAGACTGATTTACACTGCTACTGCACACAGACTCTTGGATGCATTTTCCTTATAATATTGTCCTCAAACAGTTTAGCTCAAACAAGGATCATCTCCTTCTCTTCTGCTATCAATATTACTACTTTTTCTTCAACCAGCTCCAGCTGAAATGCATAAATCGCTGATGTGTAGCGCGATGTCGAGACATTGACATATTAAGCTCAGCTTCTTTCTTGATGAAACTTCCTCCTCCTTAGGTCACCACAACTAAACTTAAGAGATGACTTATCAAGATCTTCACTCCCGCATGAAAGATTTGACAATGATACTCTTTTGCTTTGGCTCTACCATCAAGAAAGATGATACAGAAGGAATCACTGTACTGAACAGATTGGTCTTCAATGTCTGACTTGAAATATATTCTTCTTCTGATCCTTCCATGTCAAACAGTCTTTAGAAGATCCATTTACCTTATGAACACTTCTCTCCCAAACAAGGATATGAGATAATCCTCAAGTAATGTTGGCCTCTCTAACCAACCGGTTGAAGCTGTCTTACATAAACTACAACATCATAGGACATCCTGCTGAGGAGACCAAACCCTAATGTCTTTCCAAGAGAATATCTTCCTAAAATCTCAACACCAGAGATGCAAGAACCAACCAGGGTTACAACAGATATCATGCGGCGGAACTCATAACAACTCCTCAACAACCTTCAGGCACTACTCAAAAATCCTTGCACACTATCAGTATAAACCACGTGCCCTCAATACTTCATCATGAATAGTCCAACCTTCACTCCAAGGGATCATCCAAACAACTCTCTTCCTTGCTCATGAACCATAAAGTATCTTCCCAAGATCTCATCCAGAAACAGACAGGATGCCTGCTCTGATACCAATTGAAATTCTGGTACAGACATGTGATGTCAAGTGCAATGTCACAACATCAATATCTGTTGTACGAACAAGTCAATAATAGAAACAGAAACGCATAAACCACACACAAGGATTGTTCACCCAGTTCGGTTCAACAACCTACATCTGGGGGCATACCAAGCCAGGAAGGAAGTCCACTATTAGCAGTATCAAATTACAGACTCAATAAACCAGTTGACAATCTACCTAATTTAATCACTACCCAATGACCCTTCTATCTAAGTCCTCCCTAGATAAGAGACTCCATCTCACTCCCAATCATCGCAATGATGTCTAGCAGTCAACTTCTCCGCCACTGCATCAACAGGTTAATTTCCAACAACTTTTCAAACACAGAAAAGTCACCTTTCCATGACACACATTGGAGTTGCTTCAAGGCTTCCTCCAAGAACAATACAATACTCATTACCTACAGGTTTTTGAGTAATAACACAGTGACCATCTCACTACCCGAGTGGTTCACTTAGACTAAGCCCTAACGATCTACATCTTGGACCCGTACCTATTCTAGATTACAAGCATTCTATTTATAACTTTTTCCCAACTGGATTTGGGCCTTCAAATCTTCTGTACCAAATCTGCAACAGATTCTTTCCTTAATAGATCTCCAATTAAATCTTCATAATTAACTCTGATTGTTCTCCATATCTTTTTGCATTAAATTAGCAACAAACTAATCTTCTTCATTAATGATTGCACCAAGAAATTCGCATCCAATCTAGCTAACATAATGCGCGCAGCCCTAAAAACATCACAACCTGATGTTTTAATGTTCTGGTATAGTGATGTCAAGACATCGCATGTGACATCACTCTTCAGCACTTTAACTCTTCAACACCTTAACTACTTTCACAACACCAGAATGTTAACCAATCATACCAATAATGTTAGAAGCTCATGTTGCAACATCAACCATGACATTAACATAGGTTTTACCAAAATTTCAGCCAATCACAAGAACTAACACTCGAGAATACAGGTTTATCTACTACATCAAAATCTAATCCTGATCCATCAGTCTGTGTCAAACCATCTAACCTACAACCATCAATGTCTCATTCAGAAACCCCATAAATTCCTTCTTCATCAACAACCTTACCTTTCATAAAACAAGACATACTTGTCTCACCAACGGCCTATGCTTTACATCAGAAAATCATAACTGAATCCTTAATCCAGCCTTCTGATTTTCCTTCTCCTAAAATCCATAACAATCTGGAAACACTTAAAGTATTCTCTCCTACCGATCAACAACAACCACCTAAACCTGCTGCTACTGAGATTGACCTATCTCAGCAACCACCACCTGAAATCAACTCTGATAAATCCAACCTCGCTCTGGTTATCTACAATGCTCCACCTCCAACATCCTTTGAAGAATGTACAAGTCAGTTTCATGACAAAGCACTTGAGATGCTTGCTAAGCTAAGAGCGGAACTTTGTACAAGCACAAAGCTCATGGAACTTGAGAGTGCCTGTCAAAGTTTTCAAAAATGGTTGGACATGGAACTTACAAGAATTGTAAGTTTCTTAAATATAACCATAACTATTGAACTAGCAAAGGCTAAGGAGAGAGCAGAAGCTGAAGCAAGAGTCAAAGTACTCAAGTGCTTGGCTACCAAGCAGAAAGAAGCTGAAGAAAAGGCTGCTAAAGAAGCAGAAGAGCAAGCTGCGAGAAAGGCACAAGAAGCTGCTGAAGCTGAGAGAGCTAAAGAAAGTGCTATGATTGCTTCCACTTCTGATCCTGTTATCAAGCATCTGGGAGACGCCATTGATGAAATCAGAATTGAACAGAAGAACTTCAGAGAAAGGTTTGACAAGCAAGATACTGTCAATGAAAATCTTCAGATCATGATGAAGAAGATTTGGGACAAGATGTCCTCTGACAGCAAATAAACCTCTGTTTTTCTTTTAAGTTTTAATTATGTGTTTTTCACCCTTGGACTACCATGCGTTTATCTTTTTGATTCATGACGAAAAGGGGGAGAAAGTATATGAATGTGATAATTTTGATCTTATAGTCATTCTCTGAAAAACAATGCTGCTTACATGCTAACAGATAAATCTATCATCTTTATTACATTGTTTTTCTGTATTTTTTCTCTGTGAAGATGACTCAAAACTCTAATGATGAAGAAAGACTCAAAAGGTTAATGAAGTCAGGGGGAGCCCGAGCACGAACCTTAATCAAATCCAATACTCAGGGGGAGCACTTCATAAAAAGGATAAGCTATCCTAAAAACCTTTTCCATGTTCTCTGTGTTATATATTTATATATCAAAATTGCGTCATCAAATACATAGTTTTGTCATCATCAAAAAGGGGGAGATTGTGAGAACAAGATTTGATTCTGCAATATTATCTCTAAGTTTTGATGATAACAAACGGGTATTGGCATGAACAATTTTGTACAACTAATGTTGTTACTTGTGAGAACTTAGTAAACAGGTTATGCTCCTGAGAATCAGCGCAATGCTTAAAGAAATACATTTCGTCTATATACTTAAAAAAGATGAATGAAGATAACACAAAAGACTTTATTTCGAAAGGAAAAGAGTATGAGTTCTGAAGATCTGAAGACGAGAGTTCTGATGGAATGAAGTCCAGATGCTGAAGCCTCACGCTCTCTGATCAAGGTTCTGAAGACCTACCCAAAGTCAACTCTCATGCTTCAATCAAATATTATCAGAAGCCTCTGAAGATATGAAGGAAGTGGATTAAGAGAACCAGGTTCTGTAGACAAGTTCTGAAGATTCTGGAAGCGCAGAGCTGATGATTTGAAGACTTAATAATCTCAAGAATCGAGCAATGTTTTCCGTTCTTACTCATGCTCACAAAAAGCCTCTGAAGCTGAGAAGCCAAGAAAACTTGCCATACTGTACAGCTGTACCACATTACAATGTTAAAATTCTTGAAGACTGCACGAAATACAAACAAGACAATCTGACACAGATAGGATGCGCAACATGCAGAAGACTTTGTACCTATCCTCACGCTTCTAGCCGTAAGCCTACTTAGCTATCATGATTCCATCTCAACGGCTCTTTTCACTCGGCTATAAAAGGAAGCTCAAAGACTTGAAGAAAGACACACACACGAACTGCTACAATACTTTCTAACTTTTTTCTTTCTTAAGTCATTCTTGATCTAAAAACTTGTTTACATTATCAGCTTGATAAGAAGCAATTCTCTGTAAACACCATTGTATTTGAACTTAAAGTTGTATTCCTTAAGAGAGTCTTAGTGATTAGATATCTTGAGAAGTCTAGGACGTGTGTCTTAGAGGTTGTGCCTTAAGTAAGACATGTGTGGTTGGATTACTTAAGAAGTCTAGAACGTGTGAGTTCTAGAGGTTGTTGTTAGTCACCAGCTGTGTTAGCTCGTGCAGTGTACTATTTTGTTGAATAGTGGATTAAGACCTCGTTGAGAGAGGCGAAATCACCTTGGCGGGTGGACTAGATTAACTTGAGAGGTTCTCAAGTGAACTAGTATAAACATAACGTGTTTATATCTCTTTGTTTAACCAAGTTGTTTTTCTTTAGAAAAGGGGTAAAGTTTTAAAGAGAAAGTTATTTTTAAAGAAATGATTTATTTTGAAAAACCAATTCAAACCCCCTTTCTTGCGTTTTTCACACCTTCAATAACTACAGGAGCCTTCTAATTTTTCCGACCATTGTAAGTAATTTCAATAAGTTCCTGGTTGGGAACTTTTCTACTATCCAAAGGAATTATTGATTCGTCAAGTAGAGGGATTATGGTACACACATCTTTGGTCCTCTTATGATCAGAGATTATGACAACATCCCGAATCTGATCAGTGACACAGTCAGGCATCGAGTTAATTAACCCAGAACTTGGACACGGTCGAATCTCTTTGTTGTCCAACTGACTTTGAAGGGCTACTCGCACGAGGTAACATCCTTGATTATCTTCAGAGCAAACTCTATAGTGTTCATAGTTGTGTGGTGGCACCTGGCCACGTCCGCTTTGAATGCAGTGCAACCTCACTAGGTCTGTTTCCATTGATCGAACATCCTGACTTTGATGCCTAGTAGGGTTCCCGTTAGTCATGCTGACTTGTTGTGTGTCTTCATCCATATAGATCGGAAGCCACCAGTGGTTTAACAAGTGTTGCAGCGTTTTTTGAACGAGAGCACATCCTTGGTCGCTCTCACGGTATACTGTATAGTTCTGATAATTATGCGAAGTCAGAAAATCGAGCTGAACTTGCTTAGCGTGTAACTCCACCAAGCTGGTATTCATCAAACAAATATCAAAGATTTGAATCATATTCACTTGATAATGACTTCTATCGCGGTAATCCTGAATCCATCCAAGATCCATCTGGCGCTGGAGGGCCTCTTGTACAAAAGAGCATCCCTGGTTATTTACCGAGCAAATCAGACAGGAATCATAATCGTGCCGTGGCAGATTATGATGTTGGCTTTACCTTGAGTGCATTGCCACCAAGTTGACATTCATCGCACGAATGTTGTGGTTTTGAATGATGTTGGAATTTGTATAAGTCATGTTGACCTCACGAATTTGGTGGTCTTGGATCCATCCGAGATCCATCTGTTCCTGTAGAACGGATCGTACTGCAGAACATCCTTGATTGTCTTTAGAGAAGATATCACACTAGTGATAAATGTGAGACGGTACATGACCATATCCACTCTGTCTGCGATGCATCTTGACCAGGTTGGTTCCCAATAAGAGTACATCATGAATTTCATAATTGTGCTTAAATTCTCTTTCTATCAAATTTACCGCAGCTTTCTCGTGTTGAGGCAACAGGTTTGTCTGAACATTTGGATTTGTATCCTTGAAGGATAAGACCCTGTTTCTGACAAGATTTTAAATGTCGGATTTGAAACTGAGACAGTTTTCTATGTTATGCCCTGGTCTTCCTTGATGGTAAGGGCAAGTCTGATCCGCTTTGAACCAAAAAGGCGGATTTTCCGGTACTGTAAGAGGAGACCTGGTTTGGACATGCCCCTTGACCAGCAGTAATGGAAACAATTCTGCGTACAACATTGGTATAGGGTCAAACCCTGGTGGTCGTGTTGTGCGGTTGTTGTTGTATTGAGGACGAGCCTGCTAAAGAGGCTGCTGTATCCTTTGCTGATATTGTTGTTGAATCGGTTGGCTCTGAGCAACCAGAGGTTGATACGTCGGAACAAGCGCAGGGTTAATAGCAGGAGTTACAGCTACTACTGGTTGGTATTGTCGCCTTTGCTTTCCGAGAGAGATATTATCAATATCTTGCTCTTTTTCTTAGGGAAAGCACTACCGTATCTTTTGGTACTGCTTGATGGTCCAGCGTCTTTAACTAAACGTCCTTCTCGGACTGCTTCCTCAAGACGAACTCCCATGCCTACCATCTCAGTAAAATCGCTGGGCGCACTGGCGACCATTCTGTCGTAGTAAAATGAGCTCAAGGTTTTCAAGAAGATCTTTGTCATCTCTTTTTCCTCAAAAGGTGGACAAATCTGGGCGGAAATTTCACGCCATCTCTGGGCATATTCCTTGAAGGTTTCTTTGTCCTTTTGCGACATGGCTCTGAGTTGATCTCTGTCCGGTGCCATGTCTAGGTTATACTTATATTGTTGAATGAAGGCAACGCCAAGATCTCTGAAAGTTAAGGTCTTAGTGCAGTTTAAACCCATGTACCATTTGAGCGCGGCACCGGTTAAAGTATCCTGGAAATAGTGGATCAGTAGATGTTGGTTCTCTGTCTGTGTTGACATCCTTCGAGCGTACATCACCAAATGACTTTGAGGGTAAGAGTTACCCTTGTAATTTTTAAATTCGGGCACCTTAAATTTGTGCAGAACTTTCACATTGGGGACTAAACAAAGGTCTGCAGCGTTCTTTCTAAATAGATCCTGACCGTGAATGGCTTACAGTTCTTTCTGCATCTCCAGGAACTGTTCCTGGAATTCCCTCATTTTATCGTCCATACTTTCATTTCCACCAGAAGTTATCTGTGGAACCTGTCCTTCTGGGACAGTGTGTACCACGAGAGGTGGTACAGTCATTACGGCAGTGACTCTTGGTGCTTCCCGAAGTTTGTAACCTTCAGGAGTTGTTGTCATGCCCTTGGCATCTTCGCTTTCCCGAAGTTTGTAACCTTCAGGCCCAGCAGTTCCTGCTGGAGTTTCCGGATCTTCAGTGATCGGCGGAATATATCCTTCTGGGATATAGTTAATAGGCATGCCCCAGGGACGATCTTTAGGCATGTTATACCGATGATCATACTTCTCCACTATGGACGTCGATGTGATCTCTAAGATCACAGTCCTTTGTTGTTGCATCTGAGCTGTTGCCAGAGCTTGCATGTCATGGTGAAGTTTCCTTAGATCTTCTTTCAGAGCGTCGAGTTCTTCTCTTAACTATCTATTCTCTTCCTCGAGATTATCCATTTTCTTTTGTTGACTGGCTCGAGTATTGTACGAATGACACAGTTTGACTCTAGAATCGAGACACAAACGTGAGATTCGTAGAGAAGAAGAATGCGTTTTTGTGAGAATGATGAATGATATGCAATGATTATATTAATTATATATTTTTTTAATCAAAAGAAACTTCAACAATTGGATTACAAAGATCATACAATGGAAACCCCATTTTATTGAATTCAAAGATTGTGGAAATGGAAATACAGTAATTTACATAGTGTTGTAAAAGGAAATGTCTAAGCTAATGGATCCTGAGTCCTCTCTGAAGAGGGCTCAGGTGCTGGTTTTGGTATTTTCCTTTTCTTTGACCGGGCTCTCGAGCCGTTGTCGGGTTGTTATTCCTTTGCCAAGTGAAAGGAGCGAGCAAATTCCTTTGGTCTTCTTGATTTTCTACAACATGTTGCTCTAAAATCTCGATAAGAGCATCTTTTTCTTTTAACAGTTGCTGTATTTTCTTACACTCCACATTGAGAATACGATACTTGTTCTTCCAAGGCTTCTTCTCCTGTTGAACTTTGTTGAGAGTAACCTGAAGTTTTTCTGTATCAGACATAAAATAAAGGACAGACTCCTTTAACGGGAGAACTTCCTGACGAGGGTAAGGCATCCTCAGCTTGAGAGCTCTAGTTTGTACCCAGTGGAGATAAGGTTCCACTGAGACACAGTCTGGTTTTCCTAGAGACTCTCTTCCTTTCCTGTGAACATATTTCCAAGCATGCACTATTTTTGTCTTTAGTTCCCTGTTATTTTCTCCTTCCTTGAAGAAAAGACCTTCCAGATGAGCATTACGCGTGACATGCCTCGTCGGGTATCCAAATTGACGACGAACTAAAATTGGATGATAGTTGATTCCTCCTTTAGTTCCTATGAAGGGTACATTAGGGAAATTTCCACAACGGTCAATGATTCTTATCCCGTCATAGATTCGATTGTACCAATCGATGTCAGAGTTGGTAAGAGACATGATTCTCTACGACCAACGCAAAGTACTCTTATGATCCCAAAAAGCAGCAGACTTGGGTAAATGGGAATTGAACCATTTGTACAGCAAGGGTACACAACATGTGATCATTCCTCCACTATACAAATGCCTTAAGTGTACAGAATGATAAGCATCTGCGAGCAAGGTCGGTACAGGGTTTCCAATCAGAAAAACCTTAATGGCATTGATATCAATGAAGTCATCAATGTTGAGAAATAGAAATAACCCGTAGGTGAGCCGAACAAATACGCTCTCGAAAGCAGTCATGTTCCCTATACTAGAAAATTACAGAGCCTTCTTTATCAGAAACTTGGATGGCAAACCATGGATTCCACCCTTAGTGGTCATGTGAGTCCTGACTTCTGACTCGTCCAAATAAATTGCTCTTACAATGGTTTGATCCTTTGGAATTTCTTCCAGTCCAGAAAAGGGAGCTTGGTCAGTGATGGGTAAATCAGTCAGGTGAGAGTACTCCTCTAGTGTTGGTGCTAGTTGATAATCCAAGAATGTAAAACAGTGATAGACCGGATCGTAGAACTGAATGAGCGTAGCCAGGATTCCTTCAATTACATGGACCCTTAACAGAGACACCAGTCCTCCGTACTTAGCTCTGAAACCATCAGGGTTGGTGATCATCCTTGCCAACCCTCTAAAATCCTCTAGTTTTGGAACCTTAAAGGTGTACTTGTGAGTCTTCCTTCTACCGAAATCCATAACGCAATCTTTCTTTCTCTCTGAGTCTGACATTTGCAATTATTGTCTTAGTTTAATTTGAAAAAGAGAGACTAGAAGAGAAATTTTTTTCTTTGTTTTAATGTTTTTTAATGAAATGAATGCATGGATGCAGCACACAAAAACATAGAAAAAACATGGGGTCAAAGGTTTGGTGTCATGAAGTCATGGCTCTACCCATCCCCAAAGGTTGTACTGGTGATTTTTTGTACCCGTCCTCACAATCATCGATCCCTTTTGGGATAACAACAGCAGGCTGGTTCACCCGAGCGAGCTGCAGTATCTTAGAGTAATCTCAAATGAGGGTAGTATCGCATGACAACTATTTCCGATAGCTTCCGCACTACAAAATAGTAACATGGTCTTAGGCTACTAAATCCTCAGTTTCATAGAATACCACAATCAAACTATCTGCTTTCAACAACCGAAGTCGTATAGGCATTAAATCCGCAAAGGGTCTCTCCACTAATTCGATGGTCGACCGAGATCTCTTATTCGAGAGTCACTCCCAGTAAGATTACCCGTCTAGTGCCATCACTTATCTTAGGTGTCACTCAAACTTTCCAGATACGGCATCACCCGCAGTTCCATTAGCAGAAAAATAAACACGTATATCAATTAGGAAAAGCTATATATATATATATTTATTCCTAAAAATAGCATCCTAGACCTCTTAAGAATTCTAGTTTATAAGCCTATACAAACAAAATGACTCCCCAACAGAGTCGCCATTTTTCTGTAGCGAGCGATTTTTGTCGGTGACGCGACCACCTTATCGCTGGGTTTTCCTCACCGCAATGGTAGGAGGGGGGTGCTACTTTCTGATTTCTTATTTATCCCATGAAGCTGAAAAGGAAAGGGAAGCTATCTAAAACTAACCTTGCACGCAAAATGTTTAACTGAACAAAATGCTTAGAAGAGATTGGGGGATCCGGGGTCAGGTTATACAATGAGGAGTTGTCAATTACCCATCCTATATGTGGTTATCCACAAGATATTAGCTTTAGGTTTCACTTTGTAATTAATGGTGTTTATCTGTTAATGGGTTGGGAAAGTTTCTTGGGAAGTATGAGTGAGATAGTGAGTTTTTGTTGATGTTCGGGTTTTTCCGATGTTTTTGGTAAGGTGTTGGACCTAATTTTTGGTTGATGTATGAAGGTACTGGACCTAGGGTTTTTTGATTAGTATGCTAGCTAAGATTTCGCAATCTTATGCCTACGTATTCCCGTTTAAACGAAACAGGGAAATCAGAGCAATCGTAGTTCCTCCTATTCTAAGGGAGGAAAAAGATGTTTTGGTGCCTTGTTCAAAGCCCAAGATTGAAGCTAAAAGGTTTATTTGTGTCTTGTTCAAAGCCCAAGATTGAAGCTAAAAAAGTTTGACTGAGAAAGAACTTGTCATCTCTAAAGAGGGATTGTTGATTTTTGTGTGCCTTGATCAAAGCCCAAGGTTGAAGCTAAGAGGTTGATTGATCTCCACTAGGGAAGTCCTTATACAAAGCCTAAGAGGAGGCTGGAACTGACTGACTCAACAAGAGAGTGTTTATGTGTCTTGTACGAGGCCCAAGATTGAGGAAAAAAAAGAGACTGACTCTTTGGGGATATCATTATACAAAGCCTAAGAGGAGGCAAAAAGTTGACTTTTCCCGGGAAAGATTTTACCTGTCTTGTACAAAGCCCAAGATTGAGGCTAAAGGGGAAAACTGACTCTACTGGTGAAAGGTTTTATCTGTCTTGTACAAAGTCCAAGATTGTCGCTAAAAGAAGATTGACTCTGTTGGAGAGATTTATACGGTGTCTTGTACAAAGCCCAAGATTGAGGCTGAAATGAGAAATTTAACTGTCTCTGGTGAGGATATTTTTAGGTGTCTTGTACAAAGCCCAAGACGGAGGCTAAAAGGAGTTAACTCTGCTGGAGAGTATTATCTGTCTTGTACAAAGCCCAAGATTGAGGCTGAAAAGAGTTTGACTCTGCTTGGGGAAATAATTCCTCAAAGCCTAAAAGAAGGCTGAGAGGAAGTGCCTCTGCTGGGGAAGATATATGTCCCCAAGTTTAAAAGATGAAGATTTATGTCTTGTACAAAGCCCAAGATTGAGGCTAAAGGGTTTGACTCAACAAGAGAGTGCTTTTATTTGTCTCGTACAAAGCCCGAGATTGATTCCAAAAGGATTGACTCAACAAGAGAGTCTTTTTATCTGTCTCGTACAAAGCCCGAGATGGAGGCTAAAAGGGTTAACTCAACAAGAGAGTCTTTTTATCTGTATCGTACAAAGCCCGAGATTGAGGCTAAAAGGGTTGACTCAACAAGAGAGTCTGGAACGTGATTGACTCAACAAGAGAGTCTGGAAGTTGATCGACTCAACAAGAGAGTCTGAAAGTGATTGACTCAACAAGAGAGTCTAAAAAGTTGATTGACTCAACAAGAGAGTCTGAAAAGTTGATTGACTCAACAAGAGAGTCTGAAAGTTGATTGACTCAACAAGAGAGTCTGAAAGTGATTGACTCAACAAGAGAGTCTGAAAGTGATTGACTCAACAAGAGAGTCTAAAAAGTTGATTGACTCAACAAGAGAGTTTGAAAAGGTTAGCCCCACTAGGGAGAATCATTGTACAAAGCCCAAAAGGAGGCTGACTGTGTTGAGGAAAGATCATTATACAAAGCCTAAGAGGAGGCTATCTTTGTTGGGGATTGTTAAGATCCTGAGGCAGGTCCAAATGGGGAATCAACTCTTGCTGAGGATTACAGAAGAGTTGAGATATCAGAGACCTTGAGGTTCTGATTTGGGATAAGCTGACCCTGGCTGGGGAACTCTCAAGAGAGAGGCTGGGTTTCTGTTGGAGATTGATCTAGAGTGCCCGAGGTTTCTTCCTTTATTCGTAAGGAACTTGATAATGTCTTTGAGACTCAAGGGGATTAGACTGTCCAAGTCTACTGGTGTGGAAGAGTTTTATCTTTTGTATGATGCCCAAGAGGAGGCACGGGTATTAAGGGATGAGGATCAACCCTAAAATCTGATATTTGACACTGGAAAGGCTGCTTTCGCAAAGGATGACTAAGTTCTGTCTTATACCTTTAAGAGGTCGTCAGGGTCCTTGTATTAAGCCCAAGAGAGGGCATGAGAACTTCTAAGAAGCCGGAGGGTCCTTGTACAAAGCCCAAGAGGAGGCGGGGATGCTTGTAGGAAGCCTGTGGGTCCCAAACCAAGAAAAGTTCAAGAAATGCTATTCACTGAGAATAGATCATTTAGTGAAAGTTATGTGATTTGAAGAAACTCAAGAGATCCTATTCACCGAGAATAGATCAACTCTGGGGAGTAGAATTTATTTGACAATTTCTAATAGTGATAGTCTGAGAAAAGGTTCACGAGGAATACTGTCTTTCTCTTTGTTCCATATTATTTAAGCCCAAGAGAAGGCAATACTGTATCTGGAAATCCTATGGAGATCTAGTTTTGTTTGTATTTAAGAGTGACCAACAGGGCTTTACCTAGTTCTAGACCTAGTTGTCGGGGAAAACTCTAAATAACTATACTAGTATATATACAAATGATATACGACAAGTATTTAAAAGGGTATGAAAGAAGACTAACCATGCACAGCTTCCCACAATATAATTATATATATCTGACATGTATTTAAAAGAATGAAAGAAGACTCACAGTGTGCAGCTTCCCACAATACAGATATATATATTAAAGCAAGTAAATGAAAGCGGATAAAACTTACAGGTGAGCAAGCTTCCATGGTGATGGTTAGTTGTTCAAAGAAATTAAAGAAAGTTTTGATAACAACTGTATATTGAATCTAGATCAAAAGGGAATTATTTTGAACAGATTATTGGGGCTTATACTCAAAGAGAGGCCCAAGGTTTTAACAGTGATCGCAACGTTGTTTTGAATATCGTACCGGGACTTATACAATGACTGAGGCCCAAAAAGGTTTATCTACAAAAGGGTTGGGTCTTATAACTCAAGGAGAGGCCCAAAAGGTGTTTTAAAAGAAAAGAAATGGGACTTACAACACGAGGGTAGGCCCATATGATTTGATTTTGAACAGGCGATCGCGCCGGGATTTTTTTAACGCAGAGGGACTTATACAATATGTGAGGCCCAAAAAGGTTTTGGTTAAAAGGGGATTGGGTCTTACACTCTATTAGAGGCCCAAGTTTGAAAATGAATAAAGATGGGTCTTATAGCTCAAGGAGAAGCCCAGTTGATTTTGTTAAAAAGGCGACGATCGCACCGAACTTTTGAAAATATTCAAAGGGACTTATATAATGTGTGAGGCCCAAAAAGGTACTATTTACAAAGGGGTTAAGTCTTACACTCTATTACAGGCCTAAAGATTATTTAAAGAAAAGGAATGAGACTTACAACACGAGGGTAGGCCCAGAAGAAAATTTGTTTGAAAACGACGCTCTCGTCGAAGTTTTTGAAACTGTATTGGGACTTATACAATACCATGAGGCCTAAATTATTTTATTTATAAAGAGGTGGGACTTACACTCTATCAAGAGGCCCATGAGTGTTTGAAAAAAGATTGATGAGGGTGGAATTAATCAAAACCCTAATTTTATTTAAAATGGAATTAATTTTGTTTAAAAATTAATAAAAATTATTGAAAACATGTGAAAAGTGAGTGGTGATCTTGGATCAATGTTTCAAAAATCATGTTTTTATCCATAAAATGATTAAGAACCATTCAAGTTTGGAAAATCAAGAAGGAAAAAATATTTTAAATATTAAAAAACAAATAAAAATTAGTTCTTTGCAAAAATATCAAGTATATGAAATAAATAATATTTTTGGGAAATTTTTGTAAAATAAAATATTCTAACATTTTTGTGAATTATTAAAAAAAGAATCAACTCAAAATCATTAAAATTCAGAGAGAAATTAATTTTTGAATCAATTAAATAAAATCACAAAAATTCAAATATTTGAAAGTTTGAAAAAGGGCGCCAAGAACATCTTGGTTTTGCCCACGTGCTCTGTTTTGCCCGGATTTGCGTTTTCTCATCAATCTCACTGAATACTTGATGAAATCACACAATCCACATATCAGTTTACTTGTTTTCACCTCACGATCATGTCTATGGTCTTTAATTTCATTTATTTTAAGCATGGAATAAGAAATCAAAGAGAAACCTCAAGAACCCTAATTTCTGTATGAAGGCTGAGAAATTTGATACACGACTCATACAAAGCAATTAATGGAGGGGAAACACTCTATACATGATTATGAACATATGGCAAAATTATTGTGCGAGGAAATATGCATGAATCATGAGATGACCAAGTTGAGGCTTACCTCTTGCAGCTGGTGATCGAGTTCTAGGTTGGAGGTGTTACAGCTTGGTTCCAATGATGTGGACAACTTCCTTAGGTGCTATGGAGTGTGTCTGAATGCTTGGAGTGGATTGAATTGAGCTGGAACTTAATTTGGCACCTCAACTGCAAATCTGTCAAAGGCTTGTGCACGTGGCTGGCGATTTTGAGAATCTGATGTTCCAGATGTTGGTTTAGTGTTTGGATCACTTCTACATGTTATATGTGAGGTGTGTGTGTGATTGGTTTGGTTGGAATTGCTCTCAAACTCAAAACCCGATAGTGACTTGCTTTAGAAGGCAAATTTGGAAGTGAAAGTGTGATTTTGAGAAAGGCAAGTGTTATAGGCCTGTAGTGTACTCAAACTGATCAGAAATGAGGTCTATTTATACTGTGTCAAGTTTGTTTTGCAAGGAATAGGGAATGGCAACTGCAGCAGGCCTTTGGCCAATGGTGATCAAATGGAATCTCAAGTCTCCTCTAGCCATTGACTTGAGATTAGAGCACAATCCTATGGTTCTCTGATTCAAGGATAAGTCTTGACTGAAGTGCTCATCTTTGCTCTGATACATGCCACCTCTAAGCATCCATTGAATGCCTCAAAACAAAATTGGAGTCTTGAGGTATCTTTAGCTTTTAGGGGTGCCAAACCTATATGTAGTTCCAAATACTTGGGAGGCTTATGGATCAATGATTGTCCCTTGGTTGTTCCCCCTTGATGTGTGCAGATGGATAACCATGCTTGAAGTTGCACAATTTGGGCAATTCGAGCACTAATGCACAAATCTGCCTTGCCAAGACAGTTTGCAACAAGGCATGTTGCAACTGTCATAACTCCTAGCTCAGATGGAATTTGATGGAGTTCTTGGGCATTTTGGAAAGCTGACATATCCTATTTCAACATGATGTCCAACTTTGGTTTTGAGTCAACCTGAATTATAATGAAAAATGCCTCTACATTTGGGAAAAAATAAGGCAGATTCTAACTTAGTGAAAATTTCACGAAGTGTTGGAAAAATGTCACTTTTGTGTTTTCAGTCATTTTGATCACTCCATAACTAAAAATCCACGAGGAATTGGAATGAGCTGTAGTTGACACTTTTAAAGTATGCCATGAGATCTACAAATCCAGCTTTGGACCATCCAAAATGGTTGCTTGGATCTCAAGTTATGGTCCTTGGAAGTTGGTATCCTAGCCACTTTGTTCCATAACTTAGAAAAATTCTAAGTTTTTTTATGGTTACCCCTTTTACAAGTTACCTCACTTTCTTTGATTTTTCTTGATGAATGATGATTCCAATCACCATTAACATCATTTTAGGTTCAATGAACCATAATTGTGAAAAATCTTAAAAAGTCAAACCTGGTTTTGTGCACAGTTGACTTTTTATTGGACGAAATCCAAACTGTGCGATCCTTTGTGAAATCAAGTCCTTGACCTAAATCAAACCTAATGGGTATATTCCATAGGTGTTATAGGGTGTATTGAATCATGTCCCAAGGTTTGGGAGCATGTCCTGGTCAAAAGTCAAAGGTACAGTTGATTTTTTCCTCAAAACCCTAATTGTGGTCCTGATGAAATTGAAGCTTGTGAATCCAGCTTCTTGGATCAATCCATTGTTTCAAATGGACCAATGTAGTGTGTTGGAGACCCTCAAATCATGCCTTGAGGTCTTGGCTCATGTTTTGTCCCAAAAGTCAACTTAGGGGTGAATTAGGTCAAGAAACCCTAATTCCTGATTTTTTGTGTGGATGCATCCCCTGAGGTAAAATTGACTTGATGATTGGGTCCATGAGGTCCCTTGTAGTATCTTAGGTTGTGATTTGAAGCATTGGCTCATGCTCAGAGGAAAATTTCCACCTGGAGGCCTTGGTCGACCAAAACCCTAATTTGGTGACACTGGCGATCTTGAGGCTCAATCTACTTGGAATGTTGCAACTTTGTGCTTGATTCTTGATGTGGGAGTCCTCTTGATCCATTGTGGGTATTTGAGAGGCTAGACAAGTTGAAGATCATGTCATTTCTTGATTGATCTTTTGTCTAAGTGCCCTAAAAGGGTTTGAAACCCTAATCCTTGATTGTAGTGAATGTTCAACAATTCCTTGAGGAGGTTGATGAGACATGAAAGTATCTCCATTTTGTGATGATGATTGGCACAATGACGGGAAACCTTAGTGGTCAAAATTTGGGGTATGACAGCAGGTTGGGTCGGTTCATAAAATTTGGAGCGTAAGTCTTGAACTTGAGGGGTTTAAGCAGGGAGGCTCGTTTCATAGAACTTGGAGCAGAAATCTTGAGTCTGTAGGACTTGAGCAAGAAGTCTTGGAAATAGTGTAAAAGACTTATGCAGAATGCATAAGCGATTGTAATCATGATTTGGTTATAGTGAAAATCTCTTGTGAAGCAAGGGGACTAGACTACTCTCATTTGGGAGGAACCAGTATGAATCTTTGTGTCTTTTGTTATTATTTATTTACTTTTGTTAACATGTGCTGCTAAGTATAATCAGAATCTGAACACCAGTTCAGATTTTGAACTCTGATCAGACGCAAAATTAAGAAAATAGAAAACACAACTCAATCCCCCTTCTTGTGTACTTTTCTCACCTTCAGTAATACCTTTCTCAAGGGTATTCCATAGACCTTCATCAAAACTATTTTATTAAGACCAAATATGCTTTTCTTTTTCCATCTTTTAAATTCAGCGAAGTCACCACTAAATATGGGAGGATTGGCAAAGTAATATTTTTATATGGTACTTGATTCCTTCTTGAGAGAAAGTCTTTAGCAGACATATTTTTCTCATTGGATCATTATCTGCACCACCGTTAAGTGTTGTGTACAAACCATGCTCTGATACCAACTGAAGGTGAGAAAAATACACAAAAGGGGGATTGAATTGTGTTATCCATTTTTTGCTTTGCTTCTGAATAGAGTTCAGATTCTAAACCATGTTCAGATTCTGATTATAAGTTGCACCAGAATAATAACAGAAGCAAATAAATAATAATAGAAGACACGGAGATTTATCCTGGTTCCTCCCAAACTGAGAGTAGTCCAATCCCCTTTCAGCACAAGAGAGTCTTCCTTGTGATCTTGTACTATAGATCCCTTGAGAGTTGATATCCGTAAAGCATGTCAACTCTTCTTGCGCCATGTGAACACATACTCTAGCTGACAAACTGATTTGACATTGTAGCTTGCTTTCTGCAGTACAGATAACTTAACTTAGTCCTTGGTTTTGAATGATCACCATAAGCTGATAAATTCACTAAGTGTAGAGATAATATATTGCTCTTCTAATGCTGATACCTTCAACCTCAGAGTCTACGCAAACCTATATCATCAAACTTCATTTAATAATGTGCATCAGTTTTGAACCACCAGAAGCCAGTAACTAAGCTTCTCTCAAGTGCATTCTTTTATCAGATTCTGAATGGTTTCTTTTTAAGCTTCAGAACCTGCAAACTTAGAACACACATTATATAACACAATTATTCTTTCAATAATTTGTTATCATCAAAACCCAAAGGATATATGTCATGAACAAATCTTGTTCTAACATTTAGTATTGGTGAAACATGTCACTTTCGGGGTACATGTGGCCTTCTGCTGTTCTTTGGATCCGGTGGAAAGTTCCCGCTCTTACAGAGGTGGATTTCAAAAATATTGATCCAGAGCTCATTTCCACTGGCCTATCTCTTCTTATCACTTCAGGCTAACTTCTCTGTCTCTAGAAGAAGTGAAAGTGAAAGAGTATTTGCATGCATGATATCAAGGACTCAGATATGAAGAAAGGTTTGGCCTCTTTGAAGTGCTTTTCTTTCAGCAGAAGTAAAGGCGAATATATACTTGTGCGATTTATTGTGCATCTAAACATTCCGAGAGACAAAAACTCTTTAGTGAGAATGGAGATCTGGGTTCCCCTTTTTAATTATATAACTTGTTCTCTCATAGATAACATGAATTAGTTGATTCAATTGTGTTAAGCTTTGGAACTTGCAAATGAGCAGGGCCTCGTTGTTCGCTCGACTATCCCAGTGCCGGCTGTAACACCCTAATTCCCCAACTTAACATTTAGTAAGATAATTCAACTTTAAATCAACACTTAGATTGTCATGCGTGTTTCACAAAACATTAAAAAAATAAAAAAAAATATAATCATGTGAGTTAAGCAGCGAAAACAAAAGAGTTTGACATATAAATTCTCAACAACAAATGAATAATACAACGATTCAACAACTTCAAAGAGAAAAAGACATGTAACAACAAAATACAGACAACTCGTCCCCAGTTCTACATATCATAGTGACTCCACTAAAGACCCAAACGATTAATAACTAAAGAGGCTTCAACGCCATCCTCTAGCTCAAGCAACTACTCATTTACCTGATTTTATGTACTCCTGAGGAGCACAAACACCACAACAAACAAACAGGGGTGAGAATACACTCAAAATATGTTAAGGTGTAAAAGTAATAAAGGGTAGTACACACCAAGCATCCATGCAATCATGTCATTAATGACTTTCATGAAACATCAACATATTTATAAAACAATCACAATCATCATCAATCATCAGTATATATGTACATGTAATGTACTCATGTCCTCATCACTAAATGCACGTGGTACCATCCTACTCACCAATTTGGACATCAGAGTTTTATTACTGATTTAGTCCCATCACCAATCATCACCAATCCCTATCTCCGATATACATGATGGATGAAAATTCCATAACAATGTAATATGAAAATCATCACCAATAGGTTGTATTTGAACCCCATTACTCGCCATAATGAAACACCATATGACAACATTCACCAATATACATATTCCATATTAATACGCAACAATACATTACTGACACACATGATGCATGATTTATGCAACAACTATATACAGGGGTAACAACACCACTGGTTCCACCTCAAATTGTACACAATACCAATTAAGGTAATCATAAGAGTTCTCACTTCAAACTACACGCCTCAATATCAACAACATATAATTATATTCATCAACACATAATTATACCAACATTCCACAACTCATACACATATTTATAATTCACAACATATAGTTATGTAAAACATCTCAAATATTATTAAACTCATCATAGTATTTCACCTTAACATCAAAATCAAGGTCATATAATTTCTCATCAATAATCATCTCAACATCAACATCCCTCCTCATTGGATCATTATTAATTCAATCAATCACAACAATCAAAACAAAATATTTTCATCGACATTAACCATTAATTAGCATTACACAAAAAGTAACACTATATAATCATGTCCTCAAGTACACTATTAACCTCTTAGGACCTTACCATGAGGTAATACTACACGTTAACTTTCTAACGCTTCAAATCGCACCTTAATTGGAGCCACGGAATTCAAGTTATGACGAAAATAATATTTGAACAAAATTAAACTTGTCCGATTTGAATCATGTTGTTTTCCTGATTTGAATCAAATGGGCCAGGGGAGTTTTTTCCCAAATTTTGACTCATGATTCAAATCATGTTGTAATATTGATTTGAATCAAACTTGCCTGTAACATTTTTTTGCTAAATTTTCACGAGAATCTCACTCCCAAACCCAATTCTCTAACCTAGACTTATCCCACTTCAGTTTGAACACGAGTAATCACACCTACTCATATAAAACATCAATTACCACACATATTTGGCTTATTAACATCGATTTATCACAAAATCATCAATCTATTCCAAATCTAAGAACATGTTTATCAAACCAAAACCCCATGAACATAAACATTCAAACTCATATTTGCACATACGCATCATACATTTATCAATAAAATAGGACACAGATTTCATATGAATTACAACAAGCATGATAAGTTTCACACAATCTCATTCTAAAACTCATAAAACACCAAAAATGAGGAAATATATAAGAAAAACCTATAGAAGGGTGATGATCTCTCTCTATCCTTCATGCATTTGACACCCATATAAAATAATTCCCCTTACCTTAATTTTCAACAACAATTCAAAGTTTTGGTTTGACTTCTCCTTTCTAGAGCTCTCTTTATGTTTTCCTTGCCTCTTCCTCCCTTTTTGCCTCTTTTTCCCAAAAGTCACGTACTGACTTTTTAGCTCTCCCCACTTTTATATTTAAGTGATAAAAAACCTAATTCCTATTTATATTTTTTCAATCCCACCAATTAACCTCAACTCTTGTTAATTCTCCATTCACCCTCTTATTTTCACCCAAGTCTCAATTATCTTATTATATTTTATATTTTTAATTAACTTAAAACTCTAATAATTCTACAAAACTCCCAACAACACCAAAAATACACACAACTCATTGATAAAAATATTTAAGCGCATAGAACGTAATAAAATAAAATAATTTAAAAATTGGGGTGTTACACCGACAACACTTGTTGTTGTTTCTACTTCTGTTTCGAAGGCTCATATTCCTACTGTGGTAGCTACCCCAAAGATGGTTGAAACTACTGTCCCAGTTGCGATTGCGACACCTGAAATGGATCAGTTGGTCATTAATGAAGCTCATTTATCTACTCGAGGACCTTCACTTTCTCTTCCTCTGCCAAGAGGAGTCGGGTTGACAGTTCATCCACTCTTGCTGAAGGAGGTTCTCCTAAACGGGCTCACTTGATGGGGGACGATGAGTGAGACGCTTTGAATCCTTTCTTCCAGCTTCATGCTATTCTCCCTTCCCGGGTACCAAAGACACCAAAAGAGTTTCCTGCTATCGTGGCTATTAAGGACCTAGATTTTGTTTGGGATTTATCTGTGACTAATAGGTGGGGCCTTTTTGCAGACGCCTCACATACTTTGTTTAGGGTCGGGTCCCTTATTTCTATTGTAGCTACCAACCAGGATGGAATTTTGGGCTTTGTGAGCTTTCAAGGGAACAAGATGAGTTAAGGGAGAGATGTGAAGCCCTTGAGTGGAAAAATTATGATGCTGAGAAGGAATTGGTCGAGCTTCAGGAAAACGATGATGCTCTTAGCATTTGACAAGAAGAGGCAGTTAAGTATGACCGACCGTCCATTTTTTATGCCCCTTGCTGACAGAAAGCAACACAATGAAAAAGTTTATGCAGATGTGGCTTAAGCATACAGGGTGTTCGAAGAGGATAAAAAATTTCTTCAGCAGAGGAAGGAGGACCAAGCTAATGCTTTGAAGAGTCTTAAAGAGGAGGTGGTAGCTACTTGATAGAAATCTCAACAATCTCTTGAGCGGGCAATAAAGGCCTTGGTTATGGCCCGAGATGAAATATTGGAGTAGGCTCTGACGTTTTGTCCTGGTCTAGCTATCACTACAGACCAGCTAGACTCTTTAGCAGACTCGTTTAAGAGGGATACTGGAGGTGGTCTAGGATCCGAGGAGCGAGGTGCTGACGCCTGAACACTGTTTTGTTTTTTCCCTTTTCATTTTCTCCTGTAATATTTGATCAGGCCTTTGTGCCTCAGCTTGTAAACAATAGTTTCATATATGAATTTCAGTTTTTACCTTCGCATGTTTACGCTTTTTGGTATAATTTTGTTCCTTTTTCAACAGTCGTAATTTTCTGGCTAGTATCCGAGGAGAATTTGGATCTGATGATAACTAAGGATTGCTTTTAGAATCATGCAATTTGAGTTATTGGTTGTCGTAAAAAGTAATAAATAATAGTTTCTTAAAGTGTAAATGACCTTAAGTATTTTGCGGGGTTGTGTGAGATTATTTTGCTCAGAGGCGAGTCGCATTGTACGCGATGTGGTGATAAAATTCTGAGGTAGTAGCGCATGGTTGTGCTCGAAATTAGCTTGCATGACTGAAGCATTATTGATGTTTTAAATGTCCTAGTTGTACCTATGGGTATTTCATGCCAAACCAGCTAGACACGACTATGCCTTAATCATGTTTACATTGATTAGGCACGAGTCTGGTTAGTCATGTTGGTGTTTGGAATTATACTTATACACGAAGGGCATAAAGTCGACTATATGTGGCCATGCTTTGAATTGTGCTCCACATCATAGAGGATCTTCATCCCTTCCCCGAAGCTATAGCTCGGATCGAGGTGGATGTATGTAGACTTCACTGGGCTCGCCCTCAGATTGGTTAGGTCTAGAGAGGGTGAGCTAGCTATACGTGAAAGCATGTATTTCTTTAACATAAGGTATTTGAATTTTTTATTCGGACGTGCAAAGTGTCTCTGATAGCACTCCTTGGGGAATTAGTTATTGTAGTCGGACGTGTAAAGCGTCTATGATAGCTCCCTTGGATTTTAAAGGCGCATGAGGTGATGTGGGAAATTGATTGATGTAATCGGGAGCTCGAAGCATATTCAACATCACCCCTGACTTCTAAAGGCGCACAAGTCATTGTGGGAAATTGATTATTGTAGTCGGGCACTGAAGTCGTATTTGACAGCATCCCTGACTTCCTGTATGCAAGTCCCAGGGGGTTGTGATCGTTGTAGACAGGCATTTGAATAATATTCGAAAGCACCCCCAGTTCCTAGGGACGGATATCAACTGTATTGGTTGTTCCCTGCAACGTGCATTCGTGTGTTGGTGTCCTAAAATAGGACAAAGGAGGAAGCAATACTACAAAAGTATAATATATATATATATATATATATATATATATATATATATATATATATCACTATTATATAATTAATTTACATATACATTACTTAAACCTTACGATCGGGTGCAAGTGTATACTAGACGCCTCCTTCGGATGTGGTATTTGAATGGCTTGATGCTCGGCTAGATCTGGAGGGGCCGAGCTCTTGAGTTGGGATGCGTCCAACCTATGTTGTTTTTTTTAGTCTTCTTTCTGATGTCGTAATGGCCCGGTCTTCTTGGGCACGAACTTGCTCCGTTGATGCACCAGGGGGTGCTTGTATTGTCCGGGGCTGAAGGGATTCTGATTGGTATCTGTTGAGATTGATAACTCTTTTGATTTACTTTTATCCTTCTAGCATACAAAATCTCTCGGGTAGTTATTCCTTGACATGCTCTATCAGGTGTGGGCTTCCTTCCTCCCCTCTTAATACTCCGACATATCGCCTAACCCTCATTTTGAGTTATGGTTAGGGTATTAGAAGGTTCTCTTGCAAATGGAAAGTAATGTATTATTAAGTGAAAAATATGACCTATTTTGAACCATCTTTCTTTACATTTTTTAACTCATTTCTCATGTTTTAATAGATGTAATCCATGTTCTTGTATGATTCTTCAATTATATTGCAAATACCTTTGGATTCTTTGATGCGTGTGTTATTTATGCAGATATTAGACATAAAACATCAATGAGTAAGACACAAAAGATTGGACAAGGATTTCCAAAGAAATGAAGAACTTCAGGAAGTTCGCTTTGCGAACTTGCCAGCGAAGGTTCGTTTTGCGAAGTCTGGCGATGCTCCAGCGAATGTTCCCAGGAATATGGCAGAAGAAAAAGGCACCTAAGTTCACTCTGCGAACTTGAAGGCGAGTGTTCGCTTTGCGAATAATCCTTCGCATTGCAAACTTATGCAGAAATTCTGTGGTGGTTTAGCTTATCAGAGGCACCTCAGGTGCCTAAATTTGGTGTTCGCTTTGCGAGTGAAAAGTTCGCAGTGCGAACTTGGAAATTCCTGAATGTAATTATATATACATTTTTCACACTTTTTAGAGGGAGAGAGATATTTTTCAGCATAGAACTTGATCTCTCTTCATTTCAAGAATAGTTTAGAGAGAGAAACTTAAACCCCAAGGGGGAGAAGGTAAGATCTTCAATCTCTTGTTGGGTGAGAGTGTAATCTTTTGATACCTTATGTAATTAATCTAATGTATATTTGTGAATTAGTTTTGATTCTCTGTTGTTGGTTGTCTTTGATTGTTTATTTGGGGGTCTTGACAAAACCTTTTTCAAATCCTTGATCTTAGATTTTCATCTATCAATGAGCAAACTTTTGACATGGTTTTGTGAATTGATATTCATTGTATCTTTTATTGTATTGTGTTGATTAGTAGCATGGCTAGCATGAGTAGGATCGATATGGTATTGCGAGGATGCGTGATAATAGTGATGAAGAACGATGTTCACATACATTTGGCAAATTAGTTGAATACATGTAAAAAAAGGTTAAGCGTATGTACGTATTCTGATCAATGGCGTTTAATATGAAGCAGTCATTTATCTGATTTGGGTGGCATCTTTGTTTACCTGTTTATCTTTGATTTGAACCGCTATAGACATATACTCTTCAGATCTGGATCTAGGATGATTACTTATTAGGTTCTAAACTCTAGACGTAGATTTAGGCTTAGCATTTGCGTGAGTATCAGTTCTCAATGCTCTGTGTTGGTTTTGTTGCGTGAGACATCACCAATGAGACAATATAGTTGTTCTCTCGACGTTGCGTTAGACATAACCTCTGTTGTGAGTAATACGCGGGGATATTAGGCGAATGATTGATTTGTGTTTACTTGATTAGAAGAATGCATGTGTTATCAATTGATGAGATCCAATCCCAACAAGGCTCCGTTTATAATTCAGTCTTTACTTTATATTTTCAGTCTTTATATTTTTATGCCTTTAATTTTGGTGCCTTAAATGTTTTAAACCAAAACTTTTGCACCATAAGCTTAGAAATGTAAAAACCGTTGAACGACATTCTTTATCGCACTGATCCCTGTGGAGACGACAAAACTGGGTACTTAATTAATTTTTGCTTGCTGCTATTTCCGCACCAACATGTATCCATCAATTACTTTGTTGGAAAGAGTCTCTGTTGGCTGGATTGTCCCCTGAGTTGCCCAATATTTGAGTATGTCTGTCATTTCATAACTCCCTAATCATTCTTGGATCCCGAAGCCTTGTTGATTGTACGATACCATAATTTTATTGTTACGATGATGAGATACCCAACATGAGACCTTTACAATGATGAGATACTAGATAATGACCGATCATTGAAGTATTGGTGTCGTGCCATTTTCCAGAGGTGGTTTCTTTTTTCCTCATCCTGACCCGGGATGGGTTCTAGGTTGAATTTGACAAGGGATGCTTGGTCAAAGTTGATCTGGTGTGACCTTGTAAATTTGAACCTCAATTGGATGGAATTAGAGGACAAGTAGATGACGAAGTAATTATGGATTGATATGGGAATGAATTCTCCACAAAGTTGACATGTCTAGATACATAAATCCTATTTGGCAATGGTTCAAGACAAAAATATGCATGCTGAGACAGTGAATAGCCTAGGAATATGCAGGGTTTAGACCTGGGTTGGAGCTTATTTTTCATATATGATTTTAGCCAAGGAAAACACAAACATCCAAATGAATGAAGTTTAGTATAATCTGGTTTGCTTTTAAACAATACTTCAAAGGGAGAGATCATATTAATGATTGGTTTAGGCATCCTGTTAATAAGATACACAGCAGTGGTGAAAGCAAATGACCATAGTTGGGAGGGTAAATTAGCATGATGCAAAAGAGCACGACCTGTTTCAACAACATGTCTGTGTCTCCTCTCTACTGTGCCATTTACCTCAGGTGTGTGAGGTGGTGTGGTTAAATGAGAAATGCCATTATTGGCAAGAAAGGATCTTAATTTGATAAATTCTCCAGTGAAAAGAGAAACAATCGGCAAATTAAAAGATTTTTCAACAATGGACTTGAATTGAACAAAAATAGAGAATACATCTGACTTATGTTTCATTGGGTACAACCAGACATATTTGGAAAAATGATCAACAATGATTAAATAGTATAAAAACCATCTAATGATCTAACAGGAGCGGGACCCCAAACATCATAGTATAACAGTTCCAAAGGTTTGCTGCTTGTGAGATGTTGATTTGAAAAAGGAAGCTTGTGGCTTTTTGCACAGTGACAAGAAGTACACTCATGTGAGGCTGGAAGCTTTATTGGTAGATGATGATTGCCAGTCAGATGCTTTATTATTTTGAAAGAAGGATGTCCTAATTTATGATGCCATGTAGATGTAGACTGGATGTTTGTATTCAAAATAAAATATTAAAATTATATATTGTGATTTATGTATTTTATATGATTAAACCAAATCATATTTATATTTAAGAATCATTTGGGTTAATATTTTGGGTTATTAAATTAAACAAGTTTTTTTTCCGTCCATCTAAATTTTATCTCTATTTTAAATTTAACGGAAGTAATAGATTATAATAATCTTTTGAACTTACACTCGTTTTAAAAAAAATAGAGTGTCTATTGTCGCGTGCTAAGACCTAAAATGACACATTATTTATAAAATTGATACTATTTTTTATTTACACTCATTTTTAATATAACGGATGTAAGTTTTAAAATTATATTCTTCTTTTTGTACTACTATCAGTGCGTCAGATAATTTTAAAAAAGTGTTTTATGAATAGACGAATAATCTGAAAAAAATTGTTGTACATGTGAATATTTTATGTTAAGAAATAAAGTTCTTTAAGTGTTATTAATTGTCAGTTGTATAATATTAAATATTTATTTATAACAAATATGTCAAATTAAAAGAATAAAGCAATTGTAATAAAGGTAATGGTACAGTCATGCAACAGATGGAAAATTTACAACGGTAATAATTTGCAATATAATAATAGGTTACTCATTTTATTACAATCTATTTATATATACTACCCTTACATAATTTTTCATTTACATTATGAATTGCCCTTAACGGTAATTTACTAACTCAAAAAATAAGGACCAATAGAATTCAACCATTATTCCAAGTGGCACCACTTTTTCAAATTATTTTTCAAATTTTCTTTCTCTCTCTTTTCAAATTTCTCTTTCTCTTTCCACAGATATTTCGCTTTCTCTCTACCCCTTTCTCTTTCTCCCTCTCATTCTCTTTCTTCCTCTCATTCTCTTTCTTCCTCTTTCTCTCTTTGTTCACTTCTTCCTCCTCCCTCTTTCTCTATGTCTTCCTCCTCATTCCTTTTTATCAAACCATAAAATCAAATCAAAGAATATGAATGGAATTGAAAATGGATTTAACCGGGAGGTGTTTTTCGGCGAAAGCGAACGACGGTATCAAAGCGTAATTCCGGCGAGGGAGACGCGATTCCGGCGAGGGGACTCATGGTCTTCAGTGATGGCAGCGTTCTGACTCGTGGCGTCTAAGGGTGGTGGAAGAAAGAATATCGCTTGCTGTGAATCTGACCTAGGTACATTTCATAAATACCCTCCTAGTCTATCACCTTATTTACCGTTATATTTGAACTGTGAACCATTTGTGTTGTTCTTTGACGCTTTTCGTTGTTGTTGCTTTCAGCTTGATCTCTTTTCATAGTGGTTACCGACACCGTGTCAGGTATGTGCTTCCGCTGTGATTTCTTACTGTTATTAAATTGGTCTTTGTGTTATTTTATTTGTTGTTTGACATTTGTTTATATTTGAATTTTATTTCAATGCTTTTAAGTTCAGGTAAGGTTGTAAAATGATCATTTTGCAAGATTACGGCTAAAAGACGAGGCCAAACAACTTCTCTGAAAAGATCACTAAAATCCCCTGTTAGGATCTTCATTATATCTGCAGATGTAAGACAGGAGCAAGCTTTGTGAATTTGTGAATGATTATTACCGTTATTAATGTTTTGCATTTTGCTCACCACTTATTATGTATACTCGTATATTAACGTGAGACTGGTTTGATTTTTAGCGATGAAGAAGAAATAGCAGATACGAGGTAATGAGGTAATCTCTTATGTACACTCATATATTATTCTACGGTTTTGATATCCATGACATTTATGGGTTGCGCTTGATTGTTGAAAAAGAGGAAGACTATTACAAAGCCTTAAAAGTTGTTCACCAGTTATAGTTGGAGGTACCTGGAGAACTGAAAGATTACATACGTGGCCCCAAGTTCAATGGGTATGTTGCAGGTCAATAACAGTAGTGCACACTGACAAATGACTGCCTCAATGTCATTTGACTTAGATTTTGTATTTCACAGGTATCAATCTCTGCACACTGTGGTGATGGGTGAACTCAAGGTTCCCCTCGAAGTACAAGTTCGAATGAAAGATGTGCATTCACAAGCAGAATTCGGACTCGCCACACATTTGAGGTACAAGGAAGATCACTGTCAGCATTCTTCCTATGTGCTTCAGTTGGTTGAGTGGGTTAGATGGGTTGTCACTTGGCAGTGTGAAGCAATGAGTAAAGATTCTACTTCTGTTGGATGTGTTGATTCTATCAAACCATCTTACAAATTCCCTTCTCATGCTGATAATTGTCCATATTCTTACAACCCTGATTGTGCCCAGGAAGGGCCTGTGTTTGTTATCATGATTGAGAATGATAAGGTATGTGCTAGATTTTAGTTAAATGTTTAGAATCTTCTGATGTGTTTGAACGTCTCTATTAACTGTCGCCGTGTTTGAGTGAATGTGCAGATGTCTGTTCAAAAATTTTGTGCAACCTCCACAGTAATGGATTTGTTGGAGAGGGCCGGGCGAGCAAGCTGTAGGTTGATAACATACAGGTTTCCTCTGAAGGAAGAATTGAGGCCAAGACTGAATCACAAGCCTGTAAGTGATCCAAATTGCAAGTTGAATATGGAGATGTGGTCGAGCTTACACCGACCATACCCGATAAGTATCCATCGAATGTATGACAAATTCTATTATCCATATGATTATTCCATGTATTGGGTGTAGTTGATTACATTATGTATGTTAATTTTTGTTCAGTATCACATCTTTTATACGAGCATCAGATGGCCAAAATAAAAAAGAGTGAAGCTTTCACAGTTGAAAGGGAGAAAGAGATCTAACTGGTAAAAAAAGTTGCATATGGACTGTCAGCAACTGCACATTTTGACTATGTTGTCTCTTTAACGGATTCAGTGTTTTCATTATTGTATTTTATAGTTTGTGGAATCTATTAATGAGCTTTCTCAATTTATGAAGGATTATTCGGTATTTACGCAAGCACTGTAAGAAAAGGGGACCTAAGAATTTGCTATATTAAGGATTTGCTTAATTTGGGTTGATTTGGTTGATATATATGTTACCTGAACCAAATTAGTTATATTGCAATTTTTTCTGCTATTAGTTTGTGTCTTGGTCATATCATCCTAAGGACTGCCAATTGATAAGAATTTTCATAATGCAATTGGAAATCATTTTTGAAAATTTTCAATGTACTTTTTTATACTTCCAATTGTTCTGAAGATATATTCCTGTTAGCATATGTTAATGGTGTTTTTCCTTTTTCAATGTGTGTAGTGTAAATATGGAGCAAGGAACGGTCACTTCCCTACTTGAAGAGAAGGAGACAATCAAATGTGTGCAATACAAGAATAAATATGGCCAGGAATTGACAGCTTATGCTCCTCTTACCATTGTTTGTGATGGCTGTTTTTCAAACTTGCGCTGTTCTCTTTGCAACCCTAAGGTGAGAATTCCTTTCAGCATAACTCTGTAAAGGCTTTCTACAGTCATATTGTCAACTTCTTTCTATAAAATAAACAACGACGACTAAAGAAACATTTGTTGTAATTCATTTCGAGTTATTTTTTGGTTTACAATAGCAACAGTTTCAGAGTTTTCTTACTATTGAAGGTTCCCGGTCATGCACAAAAGGAGTCCGTGGAATTCTGGAT
Source organism: Lathyrus tuberosus (assembly GCA_022829125.1). NCBI lineage: Eukaryota > Viridiplantae > Streptophyta > Magnoliopsida > Fabales > Fabaceae > Lathyrus > Lathyrus tuberosus. The sequence goes on from JALAZF010000565.1 coordinate 3,633,784, forward strand.
TAACATTCTATATTGCCTTATTTGCAGGTAGACAACCCCTCTTGCTTTGTTGGCTTAATTTTAGAGAACTGTGAACTTCCATGTGCCAATCATGGCCACGTCATACTTGGAGATCCTTCACCAATTCTTTTCTATCCTATAAGTAGTACATAGATTCGTTGTCTGGTTGATGTACCTGGTGAGAAGGTTCCCTCTATTTCAAATGGTGATATGACAAAGTATCTAGAGACTACATTTGTTCCTCAGGTAGCAATTATTCTCCAAGTTCTATAAATCCCTTTTTAGCCTTGGCATGTGGTTAGGTTACCCTTTTAGTTCAAATAAAATTTTGTTCACCATAAGTTGCAAATGATTGCAGGTCCCCCCTGAGCTTTATGATGCATTCATAGCCGCAGTCGACAAAGGCAACATAAGGACAATGCCAAACAGAAGTATGCCAGCAGATCCCCGTCCTACTCCTGGAGCTGTACTGATGGGAGATGCATTCAACATGCGTCATCCACTAACAGGGGAAGGAATAACAGTAGCATTGTCTGATATTGTGGTACTGAGAAATCTTCTCAAGCCTCTGCGTGACCTTAATGATGCACCCACACTTTACAAATACCTTGAATCCTTTTATACCTTGCGTAAGGTAATGTTGTATGCATTTTTTTTTCTTTTTTGGCTATGATTAAATTTCTAACGCAAATAAATAAGCAGTCACAAAGCTATCTAATAAGATGGAATAGAATGCCTTTTATTGCACCGATCTTGACTTCACTCAACGCTTTTAAAGCTTAAAAGTTAAAACACTGATGTTAGTCATTCAATTTACAGCCTGTGGCATCCACCATAAATACATTGGCAGGTGCCCTTTACAAGGTTTTTTGTGCATCCCCTGATCAAGCAAGGAAGGAAATGCGCCAAGCTTGCTTTGATTATCTGAGCTTAGAAGGCCTATTCTCAGAAGGACCGATCTCTTTACTTTCAGGATTAAACCCTCGTCCCTTAAGTTTGGTTCTCTATTTCTTTGCCGTTGTAGTATTTGGTGTAGGCCGTTTACTGTTACCATTTCCTTCACCTAAGTGGATGTGGCTCGGAGCTCGATTACTCTCTGTAAGTATAATCCTATTATTCTTACTTCAGTTTTTTACGTCTGAATAAATTGCATACAAATTAACTCTTCAAAACCAAATTTATCTATTCGTAGGGTGCATCTGGAATCATCTTGCCCATAATTAAGGCGGAAGGAATTCGCCAAATGTTTTTCCCTGCCACTGTTCAAGCTTATTATAGAACTCCCCTGATTTCACAAGAGGAAGTATCAACAAATGCGTTTCCCAAAAAAAAGCTTCTCTCAAGACGAGCTAGCTTTCTCATCCGTACTTGAGAAGTTGAGGGAAGTTGATGCTGATAGATTGTATACATTTTGGCTTAGTGTGTATTTTTTTTAGTTTGTAACTGGTACGATCTCAAAAGTCCAATTATGTCTTTTCTACTTCCTTTTTGCTGTTTTAGAAAATTGAATGCAATACCTAGACAAACCACCCTTCATTATAAAACTTTGGCACATCATCATTGCCATAACTAATTATTCATTAAGAACCATCATTGCCATAACTATAGACAATAAGGACTCTACCAGAAACACTCCCTAATAACAGCAACTACAGACATATACATAATCCAAAAGATAAGGGTAACATTTACTTCAAACTAATGGTAGGTTATTTTTTCATAGAATAAAAAGATATTAATACCATTAATAACTTAATGCAGGAACCTTGTATCATATAGTTACACCTATACTCGAGTGTTCAATTCTACTAAATCTGTCTTAATTTTTCTCATACCAAAAGGTCAAGGTTCTTTATTTGTTAAGATGGATTCATCGGTCATGAAATCCACTTCCACGGTGATTATTTAGTGTCGTCAATATAATTGTTCTTGGTGAAAGAAAATAGGTTGTTTTTCGATTTAAAAGACAATTTTGAAAACTGTAACTCAAGAAAACCACTCTAAATAAGTTTTCAATGAGAAGAAAGTTGGATGATAGAAGCCAAGCTATGGTCTTAGTTGAATAAGATTAAACAGGTGTTTACAAGTTGTTTAGATGACATATCAAGAGACAAGGGACCTAAGAATTTGCTATATTCAGATGCAATTAAATCTATCATTGGCCATAGCGTGATGATGTATTCTTTATCTTTCTTTTTTACTTAAGTTTTAATGTAAGCTAAAATTATGATAACTATGATAAGAGCTCACCTTTGTATTGAAAATTGTAAAAATAAATATAAACAAAAAAAATGTTTTTTTAACTGACTTTCAAGAGTTTAATGGAAAAACTGATGCTTGGTATAACTGACTTTCAAAGGTTTAATAAAAAAAACTGGCACTTGGTGTAACTGACTTTCAAAGGTTTAATGGAAAAATTGACACTTGGTATAACTAACTTTTAAATTACTAATTGCATAAATTTTGAATGTATAAATATCAATAAATAATTCTATTTATAATAACATTTGGAATAGAGCTCAACACATAAATAACAAATATCTATTCCTACAATAGACTTTTAGAAATATACTAACAATAACTTTTTAGTAATAAACATTTGAAGTCAAAATTATCTTAAAATAAAACTTTTGAGAAATTTAAGTCTATTTTTTAAAAGATTTTATTAAAAATGACAACGCGTTAGCGAGAAAAAAAAGAGTATTCCCTTTGGTGAATTAAAACAAAATTTGAATTTGATAGAATCAAAAATTAATTTTAATTACATTAAAGTTTAAAGTTTGATATTTTTCTATTTGGTGCACACTTTTTCATATTTAGGTTCAGAATTGGCATAAATGTACTAATCGAATTGTTATGTCTGATGCAATCTATCTTCAAGTAGTGCAGTATCTTAATAATCTTATAATGCTTGATCAAAATTACCAATCGAATATATGATATGGTTTTTACTCAATTGAAATTCTCGCAGTTAAATACATGTGTTTAGCATATATCAACTCAGAGACACGTGAATAAGATTGGACATGACTGGAAGAAACCGATACGCGACCTGACCGATACAACAGTAAAACTATGGGATTAATTCATTATGTTATCATATTCTGCATTACTCATTCCTTTCTTTTGTTGTATGATTTGATGGAAATTAACCTAGAAAATATTCTGTCTGGTGTTGTTGGTAAATCAACCATTGGATCATTGAATATCCTTGCTCGAACACTCACGGATAAAGAATACAAATGAAGTGTCATGAATTTATGATATTGGTTCCTTTATGTTGACGATATGCTCCTTTCAGAAACAAAGGAAGTTGTTTCTGATCAATGACTTTATTACAGGTGAAAGAATTCAGTGCCCATGCTTCTGTTTCTGATTCCATTATATTTTGATCCCATACTATTCAACAAACAGATAAAGGGTAACAAGAGAGAGCTAATTCAGCTGGGTGTTCTAATATTTGGACAAATAAACGAAGACACAAAAAGTAAGAAGAATTTATTGAAAGAAATTGTGATTTATCAAGTAGTTTTACTTTGCCTAACATGTATAAATATTATTTAGTCAGATATGAAATATTTTATGAAGTGACACGGGACACAACCTGTTATATTAAGACAACAAAGCATGCATAAATGTTGCAATCCATATACATTTCAGTACAATTGTATAGTACAAAATTATTTATATCCCGTGTATTTGTAAAAAGTTTGTATATTCTAAAATGCTTATTCAAATCCTCACGGGTCACTACCATAACAACACCTATTTGTTTATAAGTATTTTTTTTTCAAATTTACATATTCATTTAAATATACTTTATATCATATTAGATAAATTTATCCGTACGGATGCACATGTATGTTGAATCATTACTATAACCAAATAACTATTTTTGAGATGATTACCCTTGATATTTTTTAATTCAAACTTTATCAATTATTGTTAATACATGTAAATATGTATTAAAAAAGAGCCACAAACATTTAGATTTTTGATCAAATAATTTAAGATACGAATCAATTTACCCGTGCGGATGCACGGGTCTTCTACTAGTAAAACAATCCAAAAGAAACTTTTCATTTACTTTCTAAACTCATTGACACATCATCAATTGATATAATTATATTTTCTTTATGAAACTTTTATTCTATTAATAGATATTAATAATAATGATATAATATTGTTCATATTCCTATTCCAATTTCAATTATAAATTAATAAAATAAAGCACATAAAAATATTTACATTCCTATTCCAGTTATAAAGGGTATTTAATAAAATAAAATTGATATAACCATATTTTCTTTATAAAACTCTTAATTCTTTTAACATTAATTTAGAAAGTAAAAAATACAAATAAATTTTGTTTTAATAATCACTAAAATTATAAATAATACACTACAATGATGATTATAAAAAAAATAAAAAATAAATTCATTAATAATTACTACAGAGAAAAAAAAAATAAAATAAAGTAAGAATAAAATTATTTACTACATTATTCATATTTTTATACAAATTTTTAATTACTTAGTTTTTAAAAATAATTAATACAAATCATTGTTTCAATAAAATAAAAAATAATAAATCTATTTATATAAATATAAATATATATATATATATATATATATATATATATATATATATATATATATATATATATATATTAAATTTAATGTATCGAATATTATAGCAACACATCATCAATTATAACTCTAAAATGTGCCACATCAACTTATTTGTATATGTGGACAATTTGTTCATTAACAATAAAACAATCCAAAAGAAACTTTTTATTTACTTTCTAAACTCATTGACACATCATCAATCATCAATTGATATAATTATATCTTTATGAAACTTTTATTCTATTAATAGATAATAATAATAATGATATAATATTGTTCATATTCCTATTCCAATTTCAATTATAAATTAACAAAATAAAACACATAAAAATATTTACATTTCTATTCTGGTTATAAAGGGTATTTAATAAAATAAAATTGATATAACTATATTTTCTTTATAAAACTCTTCATTCTTTTAACATTAATTTATAAAGTAAAAAATACAAATAAATTTTGTTTTAATAATCACTAAAATTATAAATAATACACTACAATGATGATTATAAAAAAAATAAAAAATAAATTCATTAATAATTACTACAGAGAAAAAAAAAAGAAATAAAGTAAGAATAAAATTATTTACTACATTATTCATATTTTTATATAAATTTTTAATTACTTAGTTTTTAAAAATAATTAATACAAATCATTGTTTCAATAAAATAAAAAATAATAAATACAAATGATAAATCATAAATATAAAAGTCCGTTATATGTTACATTATAATTATAAAACTTAACTAAAATATTTATCAACTAATTCCAAACAATACATTTATATCAATACTATCTTTCAGTTATAAATATATTCTATTGTGTTTTTATTCTACCATTGATATTAGATGGTTTACTAATTTTTCATTTACTTTCTAAACTCATTGACACATCATCAATCATCAATTGATATAATTATATTTTCTTTATGAAACTTTTATTCTATTAATAGATATTAATAATAATGATATAATATTGTTCATATTCCTATTCCAATTTCAATTATAAATTAATAAAATAAAGCACATAAAAATATTTACATTCCTATTCCAGTTATAAAGGGTATTTAATAAAATAAAATTGATATAATTATATTTTTTTTATAAAACTCTTCATTCTTTTAACATTAATTTAAAAAGTAAAAAATAAAAATAAATTTTGTTTTAATAATCACTAAAATTATAAATAATACACTACAATGATGATTATAAAAAAAAAATTCATTAATAATTACTACAGAGAAAAAATAAAAAAAAAAGAAATAAAGTAAGAATAAAATTATTTACTACATTATTCATATTTTTATATAAATTTTTAATTACTTAGTTTTAAAAAATAATTAATACAAATCATTGTTTCAATAAAATAAAAAATAAAAAATACAAATATCAACTAATTCCAAACAATAAATTTATATCAATACCATCTTTCAGTTATAAATATATTCTATTGTGTTTTCATTCTACCATTGATATTAGATGTGTTACTAATTTATTGATGTCTCTTTAGTTGACCGGTTATACCTAAAAAGTCAATTCATTTCAATAACTCATAGAAAACCACCTAATTTCCCCAAATCTCTTAATAGTTTATCAGTATAAATAAAAAAGTTTATCTCCAATTTTCTTTCAGTTCTTACACTTGATTTCTCACATGCGAGGATGGTAGAATATCTCTAAACCTTCTCATCATTTGTCTATAGTTAATTATTATTTTTGGTAAGAACTTTGTTCTATCCATGAAACTTTAGATATAAGATGTCTATTTCTCAATTTTCATTAATTAAATATTTTTTATTATTATTAGTATTAGATTAGTAGTTTTATGACTATTATGTTTAGCAATATTTTTTATTTAATTCACATATTGTAAGGATTTGCCCCTCAATATTGGCAATTCAATAGTAAACATACTCAATATTTGTCTCTATTGAAATCGTTATTTATGAGAACCAAAGGAGTTGATGTTCTCCAAAAATATCTATGATAAAATATATATTTTCATTAAAGAGGAAATTATATATATGCACAATATTGATGATAACATTTTTATTTTAGATTGTATAATTTTAAACTCAAAAAAATTTCTAAATATCATGAGCAAAAGACAAAAGAAAAAAGCAGAAGAGCATGTTTTAAGATTTTTATATTTATAAACATTATAATCTTAATAAATTATAATTTCAAAACATTTAAGATAACAAATATTTTAAAAATATATGAGAATAGATTTTACTTGCTTTTTTCAAGTCTACCCGCGCATCGCGCAGGTCAACATCTAGTTTATATTAACAACTAATCTAATTTTGAACTATTTATCAAAAATGTAAATTCACACCATAATCCAAATTTTTAAAACTTTCCTTTTATCTCAAATCCACAAAATAATTCACACTTTAAAAATTATTCATATCATATACCACCTTATCCATATCAATATCAATAATTTTCATCTCAATCAATTAATTCCACCATGCCTCTTGAAACTCAAATAGATAATAATGGCATGCAATCAAATAATCAAGAACATAAAACATAACAATTTTGCACTCAAGGTAGCTTAGAAACTATTAACCTTGGTGAAGAAGTTACACTTGCAGTGGCTGTGAATATGTCTAAACAAAGGTTCCAACAAAAAGTGGATGAAGTTCTCATTCAATCATGAATCAACATTTTAAATGATTTAATCGTTCAAATTGGTAAAAAAATGAGATAGTTTTCGGAAAAGGATTGGCGATGCTTATAACAAGCATATTGACATCAATTACAAAGAGAAGAAACCGATGACGTTAAAGGTCGATGGCACATGTTTAAAAATTTGTTGGATGTTACAAATAAGTCATGTCTACACAACAAAGCGGGAACTCTGAGAGCAATATCATGCAAGTTGCTTATAAAATCTATTTCCAAGATGAAGGTGAAAAGTTTATATTTGAGACTGCATGGAGGTTATTGAAAGATGAACCTAAATGGCTCGCAGGTTCATCGAAAGCTTCTACAAAAAGAACAAAGAATTAAACTTCAGGAGCATATTCATCATCTTTTAATCCACTGACACCAACGAGCCGTGTATACAATCCACCATCACCTACTTGGTCACGTCGTCAAATCGGCTAAAAGGAAGTCAAAAGGAATGAGAAAGAAAAACTTGTGGAAATGTCTACTACTCCTAATATCAAATATGATTATTTGACACATGACTTTAAAAAATTGATTTGATGTCACTGGTTGCACGATACTGCACGTATTAAGGGTGAAAAAGTAGAGAGAGAGAGAGAGAGAGAGAGAGAAAGAGAGAGAGAGAGAGAGAGAGAGAGAGAGAGAGAGAGAGAGAGAGAGAGAGAGAGAGAGAGAGAGAGAGAGAAATGTCAATGCAAAGATTATGAAGACTGAGAGTGTCGAGGTGTTTAGCGTGAAAATTGGTAAACAACCGTTGGTCTTCCAAAAATTGGTTTACTTGCAGGATCAACCAGTGAATCCTAATGATATAGCTATTGTTTCAATATATTTCTGGAAAATTGAAGAGCACTTTGACAATATTCATTTGTATAAAAGATTGTTTTGATTGTTTTGGAAAAGATAAACTTTGTAAATTGATAAAGGAAAATGCAATGACGAAAAACTTCAAAGTAAAAGTGCAGTAAAAGAACAATTGATAGCTGAAAGTAAATTTCTATTGAAATAAAATAAAATGTGGTGTTTCAGACCTACATTCTCAATGATAACTCTTTTCTCACTTGACTTAGATACTTTGAGTAAATTTTTTAGTATTGTACAATAATTGAACACACCGAAATCCTAACACTAAGACCCCTATTTATAACATGTCGAAATAACTGTCTTCAACGGACATTCCTCCAAAAATTGACACATTTCGCTCTGCATGTTTCCATTTCGCCACAACTTTCCACACGTCTTTCTTGAGAAACGGATAAGGACAAAAGACACTTATTATCCATATTTTGAATTTCAAAACTGCTTTCGAAGGAAGGCTTCAATCATCCTCCTTCGAAGTGGCTTTCCATACTTAGAAAATATTTCTAAGTATTTTCCAAACATGTCTCCTTCATGGAAACTACTTCGACTAAGCTTCTCACACAAACTCCTGTCGAAGTCAACACAATTCAAGAAAACTTGATTTTCGCTTAATATCTCAAACAAAAACCTGGCGTCGAAGTTTTCAGCCAACACGAGGAAAGACTGAAGATTAATGATTTGCATATACTCTCAAAATATACATCAAATATGAATACAAGATAACTGCAAGTTCATTAATTTTTGTGCGACGTGATTAGAGAAAAATATAGACTTAATTAGCATGATTATGTATTTTGGAGTTAATTAGTATGATTATGTATTTTGGACTTAATTAGTATGATTATGTATTTTGAACTTAATTAGTATGATTATGTATTTTTAGACTTAAATAATATGGACTTAATTAGTATGATTATGTATTTTTGGACTTAAATAATATGGACTTAATTAATTAGTATGATTATGCATTTCTAAAATTTGATTATGTATTCTTATAACTAGTAGTTATTAAAACTAGCCGTTATTCAAAGTCAAACTAGCCATTAAAAAGTAGTCATATAAATAGTATTAATAAGCACAATAATCTTCACAGTCATTCTCAACCTCTTTCATACTCTACAATTTATTATCATCTTCTACTCAATATCAAACTTATCTTCACATGAATTATTCCAATCCCTCCCAAATTGCAATAATGTTCATGGATTATATGAATGATGATATGTATGAAGAACATGTGAGATTGTTTATGGAAGAAGAAACCTCGAGCTCTAAAAGGCCTAAACATCAAAGGAGGAATATAGAGAATAATCGTGAAGAGGGACATGATTGATTGTTCAATGACTTTCCCAAAAACTCCAGTATACATAAATGAGCAGTTTCATCGAATCTACTGAATTCATAAACACGCGTTCCTTGATATTGATGAAGTTCTAGTCAACACAATGAGTATCTTCGAATGAGGGTTGATGCAATTAGTAGATCAAGTATTTCACCACTGCAAAAATGCACTGATGTTATCAGTATGTTGGCATTTGGAACATCAAGCATGGATAACTATTTGAGAATTGGTGAAACCACAACACTAAAATGTGTTGATAAGTTTACAATGAGAGGATAAGCATATTTTCACAGTTTATTTAGCTCAACTGTTACATGTTTTAATGTCATTTGTGTATCTTTTGCTTGGTTATGATGGTTTTATGCTTAATATTTCAAGTATTAATCCCTTAGTAACGCCTGCAAGGAAAAATAGAGAAAATAGATTGAAAATACAAAGTTCAAATTGCCATGATGGGTACAGTCAAGAAATGACGCTCGTCATGACCCTTCAAAGGCCAACTGTCAACCTGTTAGTGCTAAAACAAGAAACACATGTTTAACACCATAACAGACAAACTGTCAACACAGTGAGGCCCGTCATGGACCCGCGTTCAAATACTCAATCAAAGAGTCATGAAAGGTAGATTGTCATCCCAATGACGCCCGTCATGATGTCCTGAAGTGGAAAAATACCCCACAATTCAGCATTCTGTTGCAACATTTCCAGCACTTTCTCCACTATTTTAACACAATTTGCATAAACTCTAAGCGAATATTTTCCCATAAATAGGACTATAACATTTGATTTTAGGATCCAAGCTTCATTTTAACACTATATTTACTTATTTCAAAGCATAAAGATCCCACACTGTGGTGTTTATGCAAATTTAATTTATACATAATTGGATTTATTTTGTAGCTATTTTTATCACGTTGTTGTTGTATTTCAAGTTCTTCTATGTTGTTTCCATTCCATTGTTGTAGCGGATCAAAAGTCTCCCTTCAGAGCAATTAGTTTATGTAAGTTTACATTTTCATTCACTTTTCAGGTTCTTTTTCTTTTTTGAATTTTATTATGCTTTCATTATTTATATGCTTTAATTGTTTACTTAAACATGCATGTCTGAGTTATTTAATTGACTCCGAAATGCAAAGACCGTCATACCAACAGAACTCGTATAAATTTCAAGTTTAATAATTGTAATGATAACTAAATATTGTCTCATAACTCCTGTTTTTAAAAAAAATTGTGATTGTTATGAAAGTAAAAACATCAAGGTATCTAACATAAAAGTTTGAACGATAGATTGCGCTGGCCATTCCCAAGTAGATCAGAATTTATCAAGAGAATACTCAAGCTTTTGTTCTAAAATTTATGATTTCATAAATTAAAGTGCTACTACGAAAGTAGAGACACCAAAATACCGTTTATGACTCAAAAGAGCGAAAATAGAACTAGACTTAGAAAACTCAGATTTTCAATTAGTAATTAACAAAAGCAATTTCTAATTACGTAAGAACTTATAGTTTTTTAAAAAGGGAATTTTAAATTTGTAGTTACACACTACGAAAGTAGGCAATTAGGAGTTTAAAAATCAGCAATGGACACGCGGAGTGAACACTATTTCTAATTTAGTATCTTCTGCAAAAATTATTTCCTCTTTATAATTAAGTACTGTAATTTATATGAGTAACATAGATAGAAAAAAATCAATGTTTCGGTCTCTCATTATTAACATCGATTTAAATACGTTATTTTCACTTTTTACGTAAAACCAACAATTCGTGTAGCCTTAGATAAATACTATAATGATAGATAGCGATAGTTATAATTGGTCTCTATGGGATTCAGCAATCTTTTATACTAAAATGATAAAGTCGTGCACTTGCGGCTTATCAAGTTGTTGGCACCATTGTTGGGGACTAATTTTTGCAATAACGTGATTCCACTGTTACACCGTATAAACTAAGGAATTTTACTGTTTTATTTAAAATTTTCCCATTTTCAGTTGTATGCGAAGAACCCGAAGTACTGGGAACATCGCCAACTGATCAACGAAATCGAACGCTACCTACGTGTTAGTCGTTGATTACAACAAATCCGACGATATTATGCCTTGTTTCATGTCTAATTATATCCATATTATGCATTGTTTGTGAAATTACATAATTTTGACGTGGTATTTCTTGTGTAAATGATGTTGTGGATACGGTAATGGTTTCATGATGTTTATATGTGTGAATGATGTTGTAAATATGGTAATGGTTTCATGACGTTTATGTATATGAATGATGTCGTAGAAAAGATTAATTATGTAAAGTGGTGTAATGTTTTAGGACGCAAATCCAATGTTTCAATAAAATACTTGTTGTGAACTAAGATGTAAAAGTATTAGGACATGATTCCAAATTTTGATGAGATTCAAATTGTGAACTATGAATGAGTGTGTGAATACCCTTAGGACCTAAGTCCCATTTTGATAAAGAAATAACACAACCCTAATTTGACGATTATGTTGAAGGTCCGATAAGAATCATTGTTTGATTATGTTGAAGGTTCGATAAGAATCGGTATTTGATTATGTTAGAGTGTCATACCCCAAATTTTGACCACAAAGATTTCCCATCATTGTGCAAATAATCATCACAATATGGATGTACCATCATACCTCATCAATGTCCTCAAGGATTGTTGAACACTCATTACAATCAAGAGTTAGGGTTTTGAGCCCTCTCAGAGCACTCAGACAAAGGATCAATCAAGAATTGACATGATCTTTAACTTGTCTAGCCTCTCAAGCATCTATAAAGGATCAAGAGGACTCCCACATCAAGAATCAAGCACAAGATTGCAACATTCTAAGTGGATCAAGCCCCATGATCGCCAGTGTCACCAAATTAGGGTTTTGGTCGACCAGGGCCTCCAGATGAAAATTTTCACCTGGGCATAAGCCAATACTTCAAAGCATGATCCAAAATGCTCAAAGGGACCTCATGGATCCAATCATCAAGTCAAAATAGCCACAGGGATGCATTCATTTAAAAATCAGAAATTAGGGTTTCTTGACCTAATTCACCCCTAAGTTGACTTATGAGGCAAGACATGAACCAAGACCTCAAGACATGATTTGAAAGCCTCAAATACACCACATCGATCCATTTATAACAATGGATTGATCTAAGAAGCTTGATTCATAAGTTTCAAATTCATCTGGACCACAATTAGGGTTTAGAAGAAAAAGTCAATTGTACATTTGACTTTAGAGCAATACATGTTCCTAAACCTTGGGACATGATTCAAGACACTCTAAAACACCAATGGAATCCATACATTATGTTTGAATTAGGTCAAGAACTTGATTGAAGAGAGGACCACACAGTTTGGATATTCATCTGACAAAAAGTCAACTGTGCCCAAAATCAAGTTTTACTTTTTGAATTTTTTCACAAACGTGGCTCCCATAAGTCAAAAACAATGTTAATGCATGGTTTTGATAATCATCCATCAAGAAAAATACATAAAAATAGGGTTACTTGCAAAAGGGGCAACCTTAAGAAACTTAAAATTTTCTAAGTTATGGAACAAAATGGATTTGGTACCAACTTTGCAAGGTCATAACTCCTAAACCCCAATGCCTTTTTCTTCCATCCAAAGCTCAAATGAAATTTCACATGACATACTTCAAAAGTTTTAACTAAAAAAGATTCCAAATACTCATGGATTTTGAGTTATGGATTTATCAAATCACAAAATCATGAAAATGACCACTTTTTCCGACACTTAGTAAAAACTTTGGACAAAATCTGTCTTGGATTTTCACAAACTTTGAGGCCATTTTTCACCTTGATCCAAGTTGAATCAGGACCAATGTTGGACATCAAAGTTAAAGTATGTCATTAGGGTTTACAACAAGTACCAGATCATCTCCAAATTCAATTTGAGCAGGAAGTTACAACCCTTGGAACATGCCACCAAAAACTGATTTCTTCCCAAGACAGATTATAGGTCATTTGCTCGAATTGGCTAATTTGTGCAATTACAAGTATTGTAATCCTTCTAAAAACATTAAGGATCAGATCAAAGCAAAAGATCTCTGAGCCACAAGTCTCCCAAGACAAAAGATCATCATATATGCATGTGATATCTAATGATGCAAAAACCAAAAACTTCAAAGTTGTCATGGAGCATTCAATGGATGCATCAAGGTGGCATGGACTGAAGCAAATACAATTGAATGAGTCAAGCATTATCCCTGCAACAAAAGACCATATGCCTACAAGATTGACCCAAGTCAATGGCTAGAGAAGACTTGAGATTCCTTTATGCCACAATTGGATAATGGACTGTACCAGTCACCATTCACTATTGTTGCCAAAAATAAACTTGACACACTATAAATAGTGGTCATTTGTGATCAGCTTGAGTACACCAAAGCACCATAACACATGCTTTCCTCAAAATCTCTTTCAAAAAACCAGAAATGCCTTATTTTGCAAGTCACCATTGAATTTTGAGTTAGAGAGCAAATTCCACCACAACTTATGATCCAACCACATCCAATATATCATATATAAGTTGTTCAAACACTCATCTTTCATCTGTAACACCAAAATCACAAACCTCCATAGCCATCCTATAGGTCATTTGCAGTTGAGGTACCACAGAGTGATCCAGGTGCTTTCCATCCATTCCAAGCATTCATACACCTTACATGAGGTCTACTGAAGTTGTCTAAATCATTGCATAACATCTGTAACATCTCCATCATCAAATTCGATCACCAGCTACAAGAGGTAATCCTGAAGCCTTCAAACTCTATATTACATGCATCATCAATTTATTTTCATGTTACCAACTTGTTTCTGGTAGTTCATAGAGTGATAACCCTCAATCAATTGCCATGTTTCATTCGTGTTTAGGATTTCATGATAGTTTTTGCAAATTCTAGGGTTTCTGTGGTCATCACAATTATCTCACTCCACACTTAAAATAAATAAAATTAAATACCACCATCGTGTTCCTTGATCAAAAGCGAGCAAGATTGATGTTTGAATAGTTTGATTTCATCACGTATTCAGTGAGATAGAGAGGGTTTTGCAAATATGGAAAACCAGAGCACGCGCGACCAAGAACTTGTGTTCTTGGCGCCCTTTTTTGAATATTTGAATATTTGAATTTTAGTTAATTTTGTTAATTGATTCAAAAATTAATTTCTCTCTGGATTTTAATGTTTTTGAATTGATTCTTTTTTTCAAAATTCACAAAAATGTTAAAATATTTTATTCTACAAAAATTTCACAAAAATATTATTTGTTTTATATATTTAATATATTTGTAAAGAATTTATTTTTATTTGTTTTTAAGCATTTAAAAATATTTCTTTCTCTTGATTTTTCCAATTCAAATTATTTTCAAATCATTCTATGAATGAAATATGATTTTTCAAACATTAATCCAAGGTCACAACTTGTTTTTCACACATGTTTGATAATTTTAATCATTTTAATTGATTTTTATTCAAATTAAAATGCATTTTAAAATCAAATTAGGGTTTAAATTCATTCCACCCTCAAAACTTGTTTTCAAACACTTTTGGGCCTCTAATAGAGTGTAAGACCCATCCCTTGTCTCACACAAACTTTTTGGGCCTCAGTCATTGTATAGGACCCGATGCGATTTTCAAAATAATGCTGCGATCGCTATTTTTTCATCTGGGCCTCTCCCTGAGTTGTAAGTCTCATTCATTCCTCTTTTTAAAACATTTTTGGGCCTCTTGGTAGAGTGTAAGTCCCACCCCTTTGTAAATAAACCTTTTTTGGGCCTCAGTCATTGTATAAGTCCCGATACGATATTAAAAATCTCGGCGCGATTGCCATTTTCAAAACAATTTTCATCTGGGCCTCTCCTTTAGCTATAAGTCCCATCTCTTGTATAAAAGTAAACTTTTGGGCCTCTAATAGAGTGTAAGACCCATCCTCTTTGTAAATACAATAATTTGGGCCCCAGTCTTTGTATAAGTTCCTTTGCGGTTTTCAAAACTACGACGCGATCATCGCCTTTTCAAAAGAATTCATATGCGCCTCTCCTTGAGTATAAGCCCCAAATTTCCTTTTAAAACAAATTTATTTTTTATTCAAGTTCAAATTCAAAGTTTTTATCAAAACTTTCTTCCATTTCTTGAATAACTAACCATACAGCTGTAGTTACTATGCTTGGGCTTGCACAACTGTAATTTCCACTATCCCTTCAATCATGGTTATCAAACTCGCGGGTAGACTCGTAAACTCGTACGAGTTTACTAGTCTAGGAAGCATAAACGAGTAGACTCATGCATAGAATTATTTTTTGATAGACTCAAGTAGAATCGGGTAGACTCGCACAAACTCGTATAGACTCGTGAGTCTATAACTAGTTTACGAGTCTATAAGTTTTTTTATTTTGTTTATTTTTTTATTTTTTTAAAACATAAAAAGGCCTAAATTCCTAAAAAGATTTTATTTTTTATTAAAAAAAACCTTTTTTTTGCTTGTACAAGAATTAGAAAGTCTCTCTCCTAGTCTCTTATTTCTGCAAAGTATCTTCCTCCCTTCATCAACGGCGTGAGTTTGTTATGTCTCTTGCTTTGTTTGTGTTTGTGGCCATAAATTAATCCTTTGTTGTGTAAGTATTTTCTTATATGTTTCACTTGGATTCTTTTCATGAATCATATCTTGTGTAAAGGTGATGCGCCATTGTTCAATCTGGTCCAATGATCCCAATGCACATGTATCAATTTGCATGTGACAAAATAGTTTAGAAAATTTATGATTTATGGCATAAAATAGTTTAGGAAGGATATGTTACTTGCTGAAGGGTAGGATTTCTGTGGAGATATGACTCCAGAATAAAAGAGGTTTGTAATTTGTGTTCTAAGCTTAACTTGTAGCTCATCTGTTTGTGAACGTAATTGGAGTTTCTTTGAAATGGTAATGAATTATTATTTGTTTGTTTATAGACTTGATTTTTGTAACGCCCTGTATAATATATACCTAGAATAATATCATACAAGTGTTTTATTTGGTACTGACACCATCATAAGTGCCTATTGGCATAATTCACATACTTGACCATTTCTAAAAACATAATACAATCTATGGTACAATATATGGAAACTAGCCAAAACAATAAAACTAAGATCAATATACAATATCCTCAATTGTATACAACAAATACACAGCGAAAATACTAAAGTCAAGCTTCTCTTGAAACATCCAAGCATAGCTCCACATGTAAATCAAACCTCAATTACCTCCTGAAAATAATCAACAATAGTGGGGTGAGATACATCAAATCTCAGTGAGTTCCCTATCTTATGGATTCTCTCGGCTATACAGGTTTTCTAACCAAATCCTAACTCAAGTCAAAGGGAAGGGGAATGTCCTTGAGTTCACAATCTCACAATCTCACACTATATGGAAACATGTCATGAGTTCATCAAATCAAAATATCACTAATCGATAACCTCATCAAGGCATCCCCTTTTCCCATTCGCTTCTACGTCTAGAAGTTGACCCGAGTCATGGATCCTTGTAGTTACTTGACATGCGAAATATATTCGGAAATAAGGGGCATATTATCACCTTAAATCGTCACTTCACACGGCCCGTACACCGTCACAAGTCTCTTTACCCGTAGGCTCCATGCGTACTCACATGCGGGAATCAAACCTGCCAAGTAATTGTGCATACGTTTCAGAGGAGGAACTCGAGTCTCATGAAACTACACCTCAGGGAAAATGGTTACGATTATATGATCATATACACAACGTGATTGTATTCGACAATCACAAGGCCACATTCGCCTTAAGGCCTATTTTGCCTTTTCACAAAACCACAATGGTTTACACACATGTTCCATACTAGTGTTTCACTCTTGTCTATATCATTCGGTATGGACACATGCCTCGGCCTCTTCTGCACGAGCGTTGTCATTAAGTTATCTACTCTAGACCATTACTCGTCAAGGATGCACCTTTCTACATCAATTGCCCGAGCATAGCCATCTAGAGTTTCTATCACAATCCTAGTCACATCCTAGAATTATACCATTTTGTTCTGGGGTAAATTTTCCTCACTCTCCCTAATTCATTTTAAGCATGCATATTCTCTTATCAGGTTAACATTAATATTAGACAATCGTATTACAATATCAATCATAAAACACACATGATAACATAATATGTCAAACACAATCACATAGTAGTTCACACACATTTTTAAGGCATACAAGCCACTACTATCCTCTACCAAGCATCCTTGGTAAAAATCATGGTCTCACATTACCATACCATAGCACGTCAAATAAAACATCACTTTTGGTTCCCTCCGATTCATTTAATCGGGTATCGAAATCAATATTTCTCACTCTTATCTCGTAGGATATTTTCACATCTTTCCAACGGTACCAAGAACGCTTAAATCGGAACCACGGTTCGGAAGTTATGAATTTTTAAAGAAAAATAATTTATTTGGAAAACTCCCAGGAGTGCCCGGCGGTGCCCCTTCGCCTCTACTTCGCCCGGCGAAGCAAGTAGCGTCAATCCCATATCCAAAACTCAAAAGTTACAGAAGCGTTCTATGCTGCGCCCCTTGGCAATCGCCCCGCGCAAGCCCGCATCGCCCGACGGTATGCATCAGAAGCAGAATTTTCTACTACGTTTTCCATGGTTCCCAAGGGTCCAAAACTCACCCTTTCCACACCAAATCATTTCGAAACATCAAAACAAGTATCATCAATTTATCACATGCATTTTACGACTACACTACGCAATTTATATTGAATGTCGTCCATTAGATTCCATTGATTTATCCGTTAAATCATTTTCTCTCAAATCTAACCTATGTTCAAAACTTATATTTCTAGAACTTAGAGTGTCTAACTAGAACCCACCTGATAAACGAAGAGGAGGTTGAAGAAGATGATGAACAATAATCCAGGCTTCTTATTCTCTTTTCCCTTTTCTTCCTCTCTTCTTTTCTCTTCTTCTTCTTCTTCTTCTTCTTCTTCTTCTTCTTCTTCTTCTTCTTCTTCTTCTTCTTCTTCTTACTATCTTTCCTTTTTCTTTCTTTTCTTAACTTATTATAAACTTATTATATAATATAAATCCAACAGGGTAAAATATCTCCAATTGATATTTTTTCATCTCAACCCAATTGATCAATTATCAGAGTTACCTTAAAATACTCTCTCGAACTAATAAATATCAATATGTCTTTTTAATAAAATAATTGACCTCCTTAGAGTTCACCAGTTGCTCTATTAATCCCAATTGATAATACTTAAAGCACTTAGAGGATTCCATTAATCTAATTTACCAAAGGCAGAGCATATAGATACTCATCTGATCTCATCTGATATCCAATTGAGCATTTAGATAATATGGGGTATTACACTCTCCCCCCCCTTAAATTGAAATTCGCCCCCGAATTTCCTCTACTCAACAACAACCATAACTTGTATCATTGTCTTAGATCCACACTTAACTTTACCTCCGTTGAAACCTTTGACGTACTCAATTTCCAACTTGACTTCACTGACAAAAAATCCTTGTTTTCAAAAATTAACAAACTTCACGTCCTTAATCTTATTCTTATTCCAATATTGGGTTAACTTTCAACTTGCTTTTTCCCAAAATTCATCTGTTGTTTCTTACTAAAAGACTTGGTCATATCTTGTCTTGGTTTAAGATAACAAACACTCATCAAATCTTTGCGAGGTAAAACAGTGGTTTCTTAACTTCATGCAATCATCGACGATTTATTTTTTTCATAAATCTTTCAACATTCAAACCACTTCATGATTCGTCAAACGACTTCTTACCAGTCCCACTTGATCTAATGCTATACATTGTACCCATCACATCTGATATTTCATCCCTTTCGCATCACACCAAAAGTAACACGCTTAGAATAAGGTCTTCTTATTTCCGTACTTATAAGCAACAATATTCAAATCCTTATCGTTCTGAGTAACTCTTTCATCTGTCACATCCACTGCGCAACTCCAATGCTAACAATGGAATACCACCAAATCTTAAGCATTACCAAGCAGCTAACAGTCCGCAGAGAAACACACTTATCCACTGGGATCCTTACTAACCAACGATACAAGAAACTTACTGACGTCCTATGGTAGAGTAATTTCTTTGCCAACACACAATATTATAACATACTCCCAACACTCTCTAGACGATAAAGATGCAGGAGTTACACTATCACAATCATAACATAAACAACTCCAATTCCATTCTAAACTCGAACCAATATATTCAAAATAATTTAACAACCTTCGGTTCTGGTTACTACATTATATAACAATCCTTATTACGGTTTTATGCCTCACTCAAGGTTCCTTGTTGACCCGAGATCTCAACCAATAACACGTAACACCATCACGAAACTTCATTCATGCGCGAATCACCACTTATCAAAACTTAAACCATTCAAGGCATAATTGTGAGTTTCCATACTACTCACCAATTCACATACAACACTCCACATACACCCACACTTTCGAAGACCATGCCACGTTCCTCAATCGAATGCATTTTTCTCATTCGTTCTGTTTCACAACCGATTCCAAGTTACATGCTTAACTTCGGAACGCCCAATTCTTACTCTTACTTGGAAGGATAACTTTCCAATTTCTTCTCCTGGTTAAGGTACAACTTTACACAACTGGTACCACTCTCACGGTCTAAATCCAATGCCATGGACTCACGAAAGATAACAATTACTAACTCTGACCAACCGCTCATATCTTCCTAACACCATAATTTCACACCGAAACGATCTTTACAAGATCAATACTTCGTGGGTACTTTCTAACTTCGTCCTTAAGACTTGCAACGGTAATACACCTAAGACTTTCTCACGCTTAACACGGTTCACAAGATTAATTCCCCAAAAGTCAACCCTCTCGTCGTTTGAACAATTGGTTAATTACGCAACACCTTTCCAGAAGTCACGATTCCAAAACACAAATCCGTCTTTCATTTACTTACAATCCTGTTTACATTCGCATAATATTCTCCACTCGGAGCAACATAAGGTAAAAAAACAAAGATGTTGGTTCCTAAGGGATTTCACAATTTCCACACATGTTAATCGATTACCCGTCTGAGGTTAATCGGTTAACTCCTCAAAATTCAGCTCAAAACACCATTCTCGCACGTGTTAAACGGTTAACACTGCTGCAAAAGCAGAAAAACCAATTTCTTTTAATTCAAAAACCATCCCTATTCAAAACCATCAATCCGGCTCACTCGAACCCCCCGATATCATTCTCAACTCACGACCTCTTAACTTGTATCACATTCACTAACCATGATCCACTCAAGGTAAAACCGACAAAATCAAAACATTCAGACGACACACTCCAACCAAGTGACAAGGAAAAATTTCACATTCTGTCGCAGTCACTCGACAAATCACTGGCGGGATAATTCCTTCTCAGCTCATACAACTACGTTAGTTGAAAGCCAAAAACGATGACATTATAGGGTTTTAACCACCACTCATACTTGATTCGTCCATAAGCAAAACCCAACACGCAACTATTATACGATACCTCGAAGCGAAGGACATATCATGTCAGCATACAACCTTGTTCTACATCCTTGGTTCAACAAAAGGTAGATTCCAATTATTCCGATTATTCACAAATACAGAAGTTTCTCTATATTTGCAAATAAATCGGGGCAATGCATCCTCTTGAAGAACCTTTCCATCACTTCGTACACATTAACCGGGATTTCTTACCCTTCACTATCCATTGAACATCCCACTTACAACAAATTACTTAATGGAAAATTCGCAACCGACAATTCTCACCAACTATTTACAAAACTCTTCTGGTATAAACCGTTCCATAATTTACACTTAGTCTGTGATAAGTCTTGTCTTGCTTTTCGTTGTTTTACCACAATATTACTTCCTAAAATACAATACTCACTGTTCCACAAAGTACATCCCTTCACACTTGTCTCAAGAATAAGAATCCATCACGTACACTTGTTACCACGGTGCTACCACTACACTCATTCTTAATACCAAAGTGTAACTTTCTCATTTCACATCATACTACTAGGGTTCTCGTGGGTGAACCATCCTTGATTACACTTACTTAACTATAGGTTCATCAACACCTTCAAACTCTATTGCACACTCGTCCAAAATACATTATGTTATCACTTTCTCATAGCATACTGTTAATACCGTTCCCACACTGCGTTTACTTCACCCTCCATTGTAATCCTCTTAGGTCCAAATATAAACCATCTTACTAAAATTTCCTTGAATCCAAGGTACTTACTCTGTTTCTTAATACAAACTTCTTCAGGTCCGTATCACTACACCTTCCGTTGCTAAATGAAGTCCAAACTTTCTCCGACATAATACTTTATACCATTCCTTGGGTAATTTAACAAATTTCAATTTCCAAATTGGTCTCGTACTGAATACCGAAAACCCTAAGGTAACATCTCGAACTTAATCTCTCTACATAGCTGAATATACGAAATCCATCATGCACTCTTCGTCTGGAACATACTTGTTTCACTTGAAGCATGTAAACACATCCTTGTGTTCCTTCACACACTTCTCACTACTTTAGGTTCCCATGAAAGCCAACGTCCTTAACTTACAGCTCTTATCCATATGGAAGATATTGTTCCTAACACATTCCTTAAGGTACTCTCGTCCATTTAAGATACCATAACGACCTTAGAAACTGAAGCACCAATACTTATCTCACTTCCAGACCTTACGTCACACATTCCACAAAACAAATTTACTTTTCCACAGAATGAGATTACTTGAAATTCTTATCTATATCAGTGGTCAATCGAGCTCTACTAGCGATTTTACATATTCCTCGATACCTTAACCAATCGTCTGATAGAGATCCTTAACTATTAGACTCTATCCCTTCCAAAGGATTGCTTAAACCACACATTACTCTTTAATCCCATACTACCCTAAGCACAACTTCTACTAAGATCTCAACTGAGCTGACCAAAACTCTTCACTACTAAATCCTGGCTTGAGTCTACCCTCACAGCACAAGTTCCGACAACACTTCGGAAACCTCGTGGTCGCTCAACCAATATTCTAACTATCACATACATAGTATTAGGTTGATCTGGCCCAACACTACATAGTATGGTATTAAGATTCATGCTGGCAAGACACACTTAAGAGGCAGGAATAGATTTACTTATGATGTTTCAAGGCTGGGTCGAGGAAACGACCTGCTCTGATACTAACTGTAACGCCCTGTATAATATATATCTAGAATAATATCATACAAGTGTTTTATTTGGTACTGACACCATCATAAGTTCCTATTGGCATAATTCACATACTTGACCATTTCTAAAAACATAATACAATCTATGGTACAAGATATAGAAACTAGCCAAAACAATAAAACTAAGATCAATATACAATATCCTCAATTGTATACAACAAATACACAGCGGAAATACTAAAGCCAAGCTTCTCTTGAAACATCCAAGCATAGCTCCACATGTAAATCAAACCTGCAATTACCTCCTGAAAATAATCAACAATAGTGGGGTGAGATACATCAAATCTCAGTGAGTTCCCTATCTTATGGATTCTCTCGGCTCTACAGGGTTATAACCAAATCCTAACTCAAGTCAAAGGGAAGGGGAATGACCTTGAGTTCACAATCACACAATCTCACACTATATGGAAACATGTCATGAGTTCACCAACTCAAAATATCACTAATCGATAACCTCATCAAGGCATCCTCTTTTCCCGCCCGCTTCTACATCTAGAAGTCGACCTGAGTCATGGATCCTTGTAGTTACTTGACATACGAAATGGATTTGGAAATAAGGGACATATTATCACCTTAAATCGTCACTTCACACGGCCCGTACACCGTCACAAGTATCTTTAACCCGTAAGCTCCATTCGTACTCACACGCGAGAATCAAACCTGTCAAGTAATTGTGCATACGCTTCAGAGGAGGAGCTCGAGTCTCATGAAACTACACCTCAGGGAAAACGGTTACGATTACGTGATCATATACACAACGTGATTGTATTCGACAATCACAAGGCCACATTTGCCTTAAGGCCTCTTTTGCCTTTTCACAAAACCACAATGGTTTACACACATGTTCTATACTAGTGTTTCACTCTTGCCTATATCATTCGGTATGGATACACGCCTCG